>WTXH01000107.1:0-121810 GCA_022376555.1 Russula compacta
AAATGTGTAATATAGGTGGCATTGTCAAAACCTGCCATGCTTGTCAACCTCATCTTTCCCTTCAGGGGACTTGCAATCGTGGCATCTCATTCAATGCCACTGACTTTGATCTTATCTTTGAGTTCTCTTATGAGGCTGGACTCTTCCTTGATGACTGCCTTCTGAGCATCTTTTAAGGATGATGAGATGGCAACAATGTCAGACAATACCAATGGTGCAAATGAAGTATGTTGAGTTGTAGAGGTTTGGCCAGTGGGCCAAGTGCTCATATCAGAGAGAGGGCCACCTTTGACACTGCCAGCCCAGGCTTTGATGAGTTTGGTGAGTTTCTTGCTTAAAGCACTGAGAGAATATCATATTAATTGGATAGGGATAACTGAAGGGACAATCCATGTGTTTGGCTTTGAGGCAGATGTCTTGGAACCCATATCAGTGGTGGGCTTACTTGCTGTGTTTTCACTGTCACCACTTCCACTTGTAGCCTTGTTATTTGTTATGGACTGCCGGACTATTTATGCTTACCTCATTTTCTACTATATATAGTATTCGCTTTCTCACGGACTGGCCGGGAGCCCTTTCCACATCCATCCCTATACATTACCAAACCTCTATTACGCTTCACTGCCCTCCACTTTATGTCGTGTTGCCTCGGCTCATTACTAATACGTTCAGACTAATATGCTGCCGTGTTTTGTAGTCTCACAGCCTCATGATGCCGCTTAAATGCGTCATCCCGCCTCTTAGTCATATAGGCTTAGTAGGATGCCATCTAGACGCGTCATCACTTACTTAGTCATACATGCTTACTATCTTGTAGTCATATATGCTTAGTACAATGCCGTAGAGATGCATCATCCCTTTACTTAGTCATATGTACTTACTGTACAGTAGCCACAGGGCCTATAAAAGCCCCCCAAAGCGAGACTCAAGCCTTAAGCTTAGTCTCTTGTATACTACAGGACTTCCAAGTTCATCCCTTGTGAACTTAAGCTTAAGAACCATCAGAACTATCCTCTTGCACCTTAGAATGTACCCTCAGGCCTGCTAAACCAACTTAGAGCCGCATTTGCTCTTCACTTGAAACTCTGACCAAACTCAGACAGAAAGATGCCGTCTTTCCCACCCAGAACCCAAACCTGAAGGCTGCTAGTAACAGAACTCTAGCTGTCTATATGAAGGCCACTAGTAAAGGAACTCTAGTTGTCTATACAAACAAGTCACATACTACAACCTCTGTAATACATGCCGCATACTATGACACACCAGTAGCAACCAGGAGCTGCTCCTACAAGACACCAGAACCCCTTCCATTCACAACCTTAGTGTGAACACCAATGAACTAAGTGCAATACAAGATGTCATTGCACCTCCAGACATCACTTCCTTGAAGTGATAACCAAACAGCCAGCACCGCTACATGCCATTTAGAACCCACAACCATACAAGTTCTAAGACAGAACTCCGAACCCCGAACCATACCAGAAACCAGACTTGGACAAGGCATCCAAACACCAAACCAAAACTGAACTGAACTCAAACCCTCACACTAAGACACGTGATGTCCTAGCATGACACTCACAGCCTCATAATGCCACTTAAATGCATCATCCAGCCTCTTAGTCATATAGGCTTAGTAGGATGCCATCTGAATGTGTCATCACTTACTTAGTCATACATGCTTACTATCTTGTAGTCATATATGCTTAGTACAATGCCTTAGAGACGCATCATCCCATTACTTAGTCATATGTACTTACTGAACAGTAGCCACAGAGCCTATAAAAGCCCCCCAAAGTGAGACCAAAGCCTTAAGTTTAGTCTCTTGTATAATACAGGACTTCTAGTTCATCCCTCATGAACTTAAAGCTTAAGAACCATCAGAACCATTCTCTTGCACCTTAGAATGTACCCTAAGGCCTGCTAAATCAACTTAGAGCTGCATTTGCTCTTCACTTGAAACTCTGAACAAACTCAGACAGAAAGGCAATACCTTTTCTGCCCAGAACCCGAACCTGAATGCCAATAGTAATGGAACTCTAGCCATCTATACAAAGGCCACTAGTAAAGGAACTCTAGTCATCTATACAAACAAGTTGCATACTATGACCACCAGTAGCAACCAGGAGCCGCTCCTACCAGACATCAGAACCCCTTCTATTTACAAGCTTCATGAATCACCAATGAAGTAAGTGCAATAAAAGACATAGTTGCACCTCCAGACATCACTTCCTAGAGTGATAACAGAATAGCTGGCACCACTACATGCCATTCAGAAGCCACAGCCATACAAGTTCTAAGGACAGAACTCCAAACCCTGACCCATATCAGAAACCAGACTTGGACAAGGCGTCCAAACCCAGAACTGAAGCAAAACCCAGAACCAAACCAAAACTGAACCCTCACACTAAGATATGTGACATCCTAGCATGACATCAGACTAAGCTTACCAGAAAGCCAAGATGGCTATCCACTTGAACAACCTGATCCCTGCACACAATACACACATATTACTGTCCAGAGTATATGACAGTAGAATCAACACCTATTACTACCCATGATATCCACCACCATGGATGAATTCAGAAGAGAACCTTGCATCCATCCTAGAGCCTTCCCAGGAAGTACAAGGGTCAGCATCAACCAAAGATCAGAACCAAACCTCCCACTGCATATCACCAGACAAAACATCCATTGGATTGTCCAAGGACCAAACAGAGGATACAACCTTGACATACTAAGTGAACACACCAGTGCAATCTGAAGAGTACCAGTCAAATTTATTCAAGGACATTGGTACACCCTCACCAGAGATGTTGACAACCTTTATTGGGCCTACGACCAAGACAGAATCGACTACAGAGCAGCAGGAACAGGCTACCCATTAATAGACAATCCTTATCATCCAAATTACCACCCTTTTTGCACCACACTAACCCCAGCAACTACTGCAAGAGAAGTACTTGCAGAACCACAAGTCGAAGGAACACAAACCCCTAGAACTACTGATCTACATTCACCAAAAGTCTCACAACACACAGGAGACAATTCAGATGATGAAGAACAAGAAGGATCAGACCATCATTCTGAAGATCAACCTCATACACCAGAAGAAGCCAATCAACTGATGTACCACAAAGAAACACCCCAGCACCACATGCAACTTGAAGCCCCACAACCACCAGCACAAGAACCACCTCTACTAGCAGATGTAGAACAACTAGGCAAATAGATAAACCTCCTAGCCCTTCACACCAGACCACCAATCCAAGTGATACCCACAGACTAACAAGAACACCTGTTACCGCCTCAACAACCCATACAAGTTTTTATGGCAAACATACTGCCACCACAACAACCCCAGCAGCCTCAACCACCTGCAGGAGGACCTCCCCCAGGACCACAACAAGCAGGAGCACAAGCAGCTCCACCCCTAGGCCAAGGAAATGGCAAATGGAATGGTACTCCTCCAGAAGTATTCACAGGAGACCATAGCTGAAGCAACAAATTCCTAAGGGAATTCAAAATATACAAGTTACTCAATAAAGACAATGAATCAATGCAAGTCCCATATAAGAGGGCTGCCCTTGCATTATCCTACATCAAAGGACCCCTAGTCAACAACTGGGTCTATGATAGAGTTGATCATCTTCATGATCAACACCATAACCACAATGTACCTCTACAAGATGAAATACACTGGGCTACATTTGAATCAGCCTTCATGGCCACATTTACAGACATCCACAAACTCATCAAAGCCACCACTGCACTCCAACAATTAAAGATGATGCAAGGCAACCTAGATAGCTATATAGTGCAATTCAGAACCCTTTCCATAAAGGCAGGGTACCACCCCAGTGCACCAGGAACCCTCCAAATGTTCCTCCAAGGATTACCACCTGGATTAGGACAAAGAACTCTGAGGATGCACCCTGGACTAACCACTTTTGTAGATTATGTAGCCACCATCCAGCAAGAAGCAAAGACACAAGAGAAAGAAAAGTTAATCTTTGGAGAAGGGAAATGGCCTATGCCTAACTGGGGACCCAAGCAAGCCAGCTTCCTCCCTACAAAGCCACTGCCCTCCCAGAAACCTCTGAGACAACCTTATACCAATGGCACACCTATGCAGGTTGATGCCATCTGGAAAGTGAACACCAATGAAGAAAGATAAAAGCATAGAGTCAAAGGATGATGCTTTGAATGCAGTCAACAAGGACACATGGTGAAGGATTGTCCAAAGAAGAAGTTCAATCCCAGACCATTGCCTAAACCTTCCTACATCAAAGTAGTCAAAGAAGAAGAAGAAGAAGACCAGGAGTATTATGACAAAGAAGAGGAAGAAGAGCCTCAAGAGCAAGATGAAATGACCAAACTAGCTAACAGAATGATCCAGTTCTCTAACAACAAAAAACTTGAATGGATGAATGCCATGAGAGAAAGAGGAGTGGATTTTTGACAAGTCTAGATGACATGGCCATCATTCGGACTTTATTCCAAAATGACACCTTCATACCAAAGATACAATCAGTACAAGCTCAATTAATTTTGCGTCACAAGGACTAACAGGCTGAGATTTGAACATTGATTGACAGTGGAGCAACAGAAAACTTCATCTCCCCTTGAATCATCAAATGTTTCAAACTTCTTAGACAGAAGTTAGACAAACCCCGAACCACCAGAAACATCGATGGGACTATCAATGCAGCAGGACAAATTATAGAGATGATACGCCTCACCATCCAACATAGGGGCATATGGAGAGAACTACCCTTCTTTGTCACCAATCTAGGAAAGGACAACATCATTTTAGGATACCCCTTCCTATGAATCACTGATCCAGACATTAGCTGGAAAGAAGGAAAAATACAAGGACAAGTTATAGCATCCACCCAAGATGTCAACAAAAGACCACCCATATTCCAAGTACAGAAAACTATGATGTCCACCCAGCTGGCAATAGATGAAGCTAGCAAGAAGGAGAAGAAGGAATGGCACCAATTGGTACCTAGGGAAAACCAATGTCTCAAGAAGGTCTTCAGTGAAGAAGCTTCAAAGCAAATCCCTGAATCAAAACCCTGGGACCACACCATCAACCTTAAACCTGATGCATCTGCATCATTTGATTGCAAAATATACCCTCTATCCCCCAAAGAACAAGATGCGCTAGAAGAGTTCCTTAAGGAACATCAAGACAAGGGATACATTGAACCATCCAAATCACCATACACCTCACCATTCTTTTTCATCAAAAAGAAAGATGGAAAACTCCAACCCATACAAGACTATAGGCAACTCAACAAATGGACGGTCCCTAACAATTACCCTCCCCCCCTCATTCAAGACCTTATCCCATGACTAGCACACAAGAAGCACTTTATAAAGTTTGATGTACAATGGGGATATAACAATATCCTCATTAGACCAGAAGACCAACACAAAACCGCCTTCAAAACAAACTGAGGATTCTTCAGTCAAAAGTTATGTACTTTAGAATGTGAAACACCCCAGGCACCTTCCAAAGCATGATGGACATCATCTTCAGAGAACAATTAGCAAAAGGAAACATCTTCATATACATGGATGACATCCTCATTGCAACCAACAGTACCTGAAAAGAACACCAACAACAAGTAGATGAAGTCCTACAAATCCTCACTAACAATGACCTCTATTTGAAACCGGAGAAGTGCAAATTCCACAAAGAAGAAGTGGAATACTTAGGAATGATAGTAGGAGGCAGTCTCGTCAAAATGGACCCAGTCAAAATCAAAGCAATCACTGACTGGCCAACTCCTAAAACCATCAAACAAGTTCATGCATTTCTAGGATTTGGAAACTTTTACAAGGACTTTATTGCACATTACTTCAAAATTGCACAACCTCTACACAACTTGATGAAGAAGAACAAACAATGGGAATGGAGGCCCAACAAAGAAGAAGCATTCCAAACCCTCAAAACAGAATTTATCTGCTACCCCATCCTACAAACAGCAGACCAAACCAAGACCTTTATATTGGACACTGATGCATCCACCTTTGCAATAGGAGCCACTTTATCCCAAGATTTTGAAGATGGGAGACACACAGTGGCCTATTTCTTGAAGTCACTATCACCAGTGGAACAAAACTATGATATCTTCAACAGAGAACTACTAGCAATAGTAGCTGCCACCAAAGCCTTCTGTCACTATCTCCTAGGAGCTACCCAACAAATTCAGATATGCTCCAACCACAATAATCTGAAATGTTTCAGATCAGCACATAAAATTACACCCAGACAAGCAAGATGGATGGCCCACCTTGCCAACTTCAACTTCCTACTCCACCACATTCCAGGAAAGCAAAACATAATTGCTGACCTTCTATCCCAGAGAGAAGACCTTAAAAGGGGGGTAGGAGTCAATGAACATGTGACAATTTTACCCAATCCTCTTTTTTCTCAAACAATATACATGCCAGATGACACCAATCAGTGACAAGAAACCCTCCAAGAACTACATGACTCACCTATTGGAGGACATCCAGGCATCAAGAACACTTGGGACCTTGTCAAAAGATGCTTCCATGGCCCAAGACTTAGACAATTTGTTGAAAACTATGTCAAAGGATACGCTAAGGCTGTCACCACCAAGGGTTTGACAGCAACAATAGACACAATAAGTCAACAAGCTAGGACTTGAAGTGTCCTAGAAGACTTATAGAAAGGAAGTCGACCTGCAAGTCGATGTCGATACCTGGGTTACCGCTTGCTGAGCTCCGACTCAGTAGCCACCCACAATGAAGTAGAACACTGCTAGTATTGAGACAAGAGACTCAACTTGCCTCTACCAGGCATAATGAGTCCCCTATATATAGTACATGGTACTTGAGGGCAAGCCTAGGGCCTGAGGGGCAGTGCTACTACCTATTTATATCTGAAACACGACAAGAACAATAATGACCAGTAGCAAAGGTCGCTCAAGAATCACAGGCTGATGTACATGAAATGGGGCACGAACATGAAACGGGGTCATGATACTCTAGTTGGCTGGTTCTGCAACTTACAGGGGCGTGATGGTGTTGAACCATCACCCCAGGCCGGTTACATCACTCCTCCACTAGATAGGATGCCCTCATCCTGTCTTCCTCCATCCTGACTGTCTAGCCAGCTGTGGCCAAAACCGCTTGACTCCCACCTGTGGGACCTTCTTCCCTGCCCTGGCCACGATGAGTCGGTCCTCAGAGGCCTGTTTTGCGGCCTCAGACGCCGCCAAATTTGCCTGAGCCAGGCATAGCTCAGCACACAGCATGTTGACTTCGTGATCCAGGACTTGGTATCGTGTGACTTCAGCAAGGAGAGGCCAGTCATCCAAGTCGATGATGGCCTCGCGGAGCAGATGGTAGTCGATTTCGGTTCCCCAGAGATGAGCGCGGAACCAAGATGGAAGTGGGGAGAGGGGGAAGTTGTTGAACTCGGGACGGGCATAGAGTTCAATAATTTGGGTGTCATGATCGCCCATCGCATTGGCCGCCAGACCGGCCA
Organism: Russula compacta; assembly: GCA_022376555.1. Lineage (NCBI taxonomy): Eukaryota > Fungi > Basidiomycota > Agaricomycetes > Russulales > Russulaceae > Russula > Russula compacta. The sequence continues at coordinate 7,526 of WTXH01000107.1, forward strand.
CTTGTCCATCATCCAGTTGCTTGATGAAGATGGCGGGCTTCTCGCCGTCAGGGGTGGTGATGGTAAATTCGGGGAGTCTCCCCTCATTCTCGACATACCTGTCAGGGCACAGGAGGGGCTCCCCGTTGATTTGTTGGATGCACGCCTTAAGCTCGCGATTGTCCCGGTTAACATCCTTGAATTGGCACTTGAGGCATCGTGCCTCGTCCTGGAAGAGGGCCTCTTGTTGTTGGAGGGTAGAGGCCAGACCGGCAGCCAGTTGACGGAGCTGGGTTGGGCCGAGGTCTTTGTATGTCACGCTGGACGGAGTGTGGTGGTTCTGTCGATGTTTCTGTCTGGCAGCCTCCCTGGCTGTTCGTTCTATTGCTATGAGGGGTAGGGCGTCTGGCCTGTCTCTGTCTTTCTGTTGTAAGTGTAGGATGATATCTGCGTCGGTGACCGTCGTCTTGGTCGTCTTCTGTGGAGTTCTAACGCCTTGTTAGAACGGCTGTGGGTAGTGGCGGTGCTGGCTGCTGTCGTTCCCTATCTCCTGAGGAAGGGGATCTAGATGTGAAGGAGTCGATTTGGATACTCAAGACAAGTGTCCAAAGGAAGGGATGTCTGGAGTGCTGATATGCCTTGTATTGCACTTAGTTCGTTGGTATGCCACTAAGGTCGTGAATGGAAGGAGATGCTCCTTCCTGCTGGGGGCTCTGGTGCAGATAGGGTAATTCTATAGAGCACTGAGAGGTCCGTTACTCAGTGACCTTCATCTGTCTGAAGCGAAGAAAGGCAACGCCTTTCTGAGCGCTTAACGTATGTGTCGGAGTTCGAAGAGTTCCTAATTGGGACTCAGTTTACTATATATGGTAGATTAAGTGAAACGTGTCACTAAGTCGCTTAGCAGACCCTAGGGTACGTTCTAGGGCACAAGTGGGAGGGAAAAGGGGCTGGGAAGCTTCGGATCACTCGGAGGATTGCTCTGAGAATGTCTAGGATTCACAAGAGACCAAGCTTAAGGCTTTTGGTCCCCTTCTATGAGCGTATTTATACATAACTATTTAGGCGGAGTCATCGGCAGTCTATGACGTGTTTCAGCGGCAGTAAGGCCACAAAACTCGTCAGCATATTAGTGTAAGTAGTTTAGTAACGAGCCGAGGCAACACAACAGCAGAAGGGATCGGCAGGAGTGTAATAACAGTAGGGTAAAGTAGGGAGGGGAAGTGGTGACGACTCCAGCCGAGCTGTGGGAAATATGTACATATAAGGCAAGAATATTAGTAAGCGTAAGCGTCCCAATAGTCCACCATGACATTGTATCCATCCAAGACTGATCAGACGGTACCGGGGGAGAGGGGGCCTTCCCAGAAGGCATTAGTTTTGAGGTTGGGGAATGCCCTGGGGAGTTGAATGGTGTTTGAGGCAGGCGTGGCAGTGGCGCGACTGGGGCTGGCCGCTGCGGAGGGAGACTGGACAGCCTCCTTGGCCGTGATATGTGCGGCCGGGGCTGGAACTGGGACTGGGACTGGTGAGGACATGAGGAAGTGATGTTGTTGTAGTGGGTGGAGGAAGATCGAGCTGATGTTGTCGTCGGGGGTTTCTGCTTCCCTTTTATGCTGTTCAAGGGCTGGCGTTTGTGATACTCCCGAAGGAGATCCAGGGCATGCACCTGGTCAGCTGGTTGCCAGGTGTTGTCACTTTCAGGATAGCCCCGCCACTTTATGAGATATTGGAGCTTCCTTGATTGCCCTTGATGGTGATGGTTTCTGATTTGCTCCACTTTGTATTGTTCCTCATTATCTATTAGCTCAGGGGGAGGTCAGGCATAATTGGGCCCGTGGGTGTCCATCTCTCTATGTGGGGTAAGGAGAGATGCATGGAATACTGGGTGGATCAACCATGACGTGGGGAGTTGCAGCAAGAAGGTGACTGGGGATACCTCTTTGAGGATTTTGAAAGGGCCATACCATTTTGGGTTTAATTTGGACGCTTGATGTGGGAGGGTCAGGTGAGTTCCCTCCAGCCACACGTGGTCTCCGATCTTGTATTGACCCATTGGCGTTTCGGCCGCTCTTCTATTGATAGCCTTGATGGCTTGATCCCGCGCTTCCTCCATTCTTCGTGTTCATTGCTCTACCGCTTCATTGTTAGTCCGGACCCCCAAATCTCTGGGCCCCAACGTTGGTTCATAACTGATTAGAATCTGATTGGGTGATAGCCCAGTGGTGCTATTCCTTCGATTGTTGTGTACAGCAGTTGCGATCGCAATCCATTCTGTCCAATCATCCGGCTGTCTGCTTGTCACCAGCTGCAGGTATTGTTCCACCCATTGGTTCTTTCATTCAGACAGTCCATCAGTTTGAGGATGGGCTGCTGTGGACAGGTTCTGCTGGATCCCTAATCTTTTGGTGAGTGCCTTTCCGAAACTCAATGTGAACCGTGGATCTCTGTCGCTGATGATTTTCCTTGGTAGTCTGTACCATGGATAAAGGTGCTCTAGGTAGAGCTGAGTGATTCCTGGTCCCATAATGTTGGTGGAGCAAGGGAGGAATAGGGCAGCATGGGAGCATCTGTGATCGACGATGGTGAGGATTGCATCCAATCCTTGCTTTGATGGTAATCTGGTAATTAGGTCCATGGATATGGTTTGGAATGGCAGTGTGCCCAGTTTTGAGGGGATTCGGTAGAGTGGGATGTGGGGTCGGTGCGTTAGTATTTTGGCTTGTTGGCATGTCGCACATCCCCTAACATAGTCTGCGATCCATTCCTTCATCTTCGGCCACCAGTACCACTCCTGGACCTTCCTTAGGGTCTCGTCTCTCCCTGGATGACCGGACGTGGGTGTGTTGTGGGCATTCCTGACAATGGCTCACCTGAGCTCCTTGAGGTTTGGTACAATAGTCTTCCCATGAATTGTCTGTGCTGCCCAAATTCTGTGGGGCAGAATGATCGTGATGTCTTTGTTATCGTCTTCACCGTGGTCCGCATTTGACAGTCTGGATAGCATGTCCGCTGTGGTGTTCATTTTGCCCAGGATATATTCCAGTATGTAGTCATATTCCTGGAGATCAGCGTGCCATCGTGCAGTTCGTCAATTTAGATTCCTTGGTGATTTCCAGTACTGGAGGTTGGCGTGATCAGTTTGGATTATGAATGGTGTTTTTGTCCATCCTAAGTAGTGTCTCCAGTGGGCTAGAGCCTTTATGACGGCTAACAGTTCTCGCCCATAGATGTCATAGTTTCGTTCTGTAGGCGTGAATGTTGCTGAGTAGTATGCCACTGGGTGTAATATTGGTTTGTGTCACTGGGCCAAAGTTGGTGTGAGGTTGTTGTGCTGTCCCTCCTGCGAGAGTACGGCGCCTACGCCGTATGCCGATGTGTCGACATGAAGCGTGAATTGCTTCTCAACGTCTGGTTGGATTAGTACTAGGCTGCTGCACATCCTTGTTTTCAATTCTTCGAACACCCTCATTTGTGCTTCTCCCCAGTGCCAAGGTGTAGTTTTCTTTGTTAATTTGAGTAGGGGCTGTGCAATTTTTGAGTAGTTTGGGATGAAGTAGCGGTAGTAGCCAGTGAACCCCAAGAAGCTCCTGACATCGGTTGGGTTTTTTGGTGGAGACCAGTCTGCAATTCCCTGCAGCTTCTTAGGGCTCATCCTGAGATGGCCTTTCCCCACAATGACTCCCAGGTACTCGATCTCTTCTTTCTCGAATTGACATTTCTCTGGTTTGAGGTAGAGATCGTTCTTCTCTAGCTTGTCTAGCATGCAGTAGACATATTCTCGGTGTCTGGCCATGTGTTGTTCCTCTGTTTCGTGTGGCTGTTTGGCTGTGTGGATGGCGATGTCATCCATGTAGACGGAGAGCCAGCCCTCTCCTACTTCTTGCTGAAAGATGGTATTCATCATCATTTGGAAGGTTGCTGGGGAATTGGTGAGGCCAAAGAACATGACTGTTGGCTTGAATAATCCCTCGTGGGTAAGGAATGTGGCCTTCCATTCATCTCCTTCCTTGATCCTGATGTTGTTGTACCCCCATCATACGTCTACTACTGTAAATTTGGTGCATCCGCTAAGTTGATCCATGACTTGTGGGATGAGGGGTGAGACGTTTCTGTTCCTTTTCGTCCACTTGTTGACAGGTCGGTAATCCTGTACCGCCTCAATTTTCCATCCTTCTTCTTTACAAAGAAGAAGTTGGCTGCGTATGGGGACTTTGAGATGCGGATGGTTCCCCTTTTTAAGTGTTCTTGGACGAATTTGTGCATCTCAGCTTTTTCTTCCTGAGTGAGGGGTAGTAGTCGTCCTGGCATGGTGTCAGGTGCTCCGGGTAGTAGTTCAATGGCATGGTCCCATATGGTTGAATTGGGCAATCACTGTGAATCTTCTTCGCTGAACACCTTTCTGTGTTGTCTGTACTCGGCTGGTATGGCGTTGTTTTGTTCTGAGTCATTTGAGACACTTCCTATCATCACCCTTCCCAGAAGGTAGATGTCGGTGCTCTTCCTGATTGGTTATGGTACATTCTTTGTTCGGGGTACGTATATTGCCTTGGTGGCATTTGGAGCTGAGAGGACAATAGGGAGGTGGGTGAAGTCGATCCATCCTCTCTTCCAGTCAATCTTCGGCTGGACGGAGGTGAACCATGGGTACCGAAGATGGCCTTGTGGTCCCCTAAGTCGGAGAGGAAGAACCTCTGGTTCGTGGCTGTGTCCCTGTTTTGAACTGTAGGTCGGTGTAATATTTGAGGGCTCTGCTTTTATTTTCTGTCCATCAACATTGAACAGTGGCCTTGGGTTTGCCAATCATTTGATGGGGAGTCATAGCCATCTAGCATAGTCAAGGCTCATAAAGTTCTCGGTGGCCCCTGAGTCTATGAGGGCCACTCCTTCGGCTCTTTTTGCAATTGATCGTGCATAGAAAGACTGTCATAGATTTCCTTGCCAATATGTACACATTATTGCTATGGATTCGCCTAAGCAGGGCTGATCTGATTAGGCAGAGGGAAAATCCTGTGCAACTCCCATTTCCTTGGCCAGTTTTATCTGGTCATCGAGGGACATCCCCTCTAATTGTGCTCGCATTGTGGCCACCAAAGTTCCTTCCGATGGTTCTGCCATCTGGTAGTCTTGATCCTCCTCCTCTTGGAAGTCGATTAGGTTGGCTTGTCGGGGGTTTTGCTATAGGGGTTCCTAGTTGTTGTCGTCTCTGGGGCAGGTGGGCAAAGTGCCCTTCCTGCTGCAGTTGAAGCATCGCATTGCTTCGTATCCTGGTGCTGATACATTTCCTCTGGCAGGTGGTCCTGTTCTCTGCCTCCAGTTTCCTGTCCTCTCCAGTTGTTAGGAGTGCACCTCTAGATAGATCCATGGGTACCAGGGTGTTATTCATGGACAGTGGTGCATTTGTCAATTATATTGGGGACAATTCCCCTGGTTATATCGAGGTTGCCAGTTTCTTTGTTGAAATGGCGGTGGTCTGGGTGGGTTGTTGAACCGTTGGAATGGCGATTGTGCTCCCAGGGTTTTCTTCAGTATGCCATCTATAATGGTCTTTCCCTGCACGATGGTCTTGACCTTTTCTTTAAGGTTGTGATAATTGAGAGGGATTGGTGGCTTGAGGGTGTTGTGTAGGAGTGAAGCCAGGATCCCCTGTAGGAATATGTTGTAGGTTTCTTCATTTCCCAACGTGTATCCCGCCTTTCTTGCCAGGCTTTCGAACCTGGTGATGTACTTGTTGTAATCAGACCCCTTCATCCAACAGTCCCGGATTTTGTTTCTGGCCTGCTGGGCCGCTTGAGTATCCTGGAATTGTTGACTGAACTCCAGTAGGAATTGGTCCCATAGGGCTGGGATGTTGTCCTGGGGCATGTATAGTCTGTCAATCCACTCGCCCATGTCTCTGACCCATTGGGCCATGCTTTCTCCTTTGATGAGGGTGAGGGTGAAGGCGATTTTCTTGAAAGGGGAATTGTACCCTGCTACATCCACGTTCAAGTGGAGATACCCCTTTACTTCTTCAATAAAATCGTCAGCTTTGGACCTGTCTCCCGTGAAGACTTGTGGGAGTGCTCCCATGGTTTTCACATCAGCAGCTGCTGCCACTGGTATTTGGGGTGCATTTGGGTCTGGTCCTCCTGGTCCTCCTGGTCCTCCTGGTCCTCCTGGTCCTCCTCCGGACCCTCCTGGCGGTCCTGACCTTTTTAGGACCTGTCTGAGGACATTTTGGATATGTTGTGGTGTGCTTTGGGTGGTTGTAGATGGCTGTGTGGCGACAGCTGTAGCTGTAGTGGTTTGTGTCGACATGGCTTGTGAGAGGCTGGGGATTCTGATTCCTGCTGGTAGGGCATCAGTTGGCAGTCCTTGGAGTGGTGTGAGGGTCCTGAGGGGAAATACTGGTGCTTTTTCCTCTACTGGAGTGATCTTGATTTTGTTGAAGGTGTCGTCAATTTCTTTGACTGCTTCGTCTGACTCTGTGTCTGAAACGACCTCGGGTTCCTCTAGTTCTTCGTCGAGAAGCTCGTCAGCTTCCGATCCTTCAGTGTCGTATTCATGTAGCTGGGGGACTGCTGCCCCTAGGGTGTATCATCCCTCAGTCCAATGGACTTCTTTCCACCTGTCATTGTGGATGCACACCAGCTTTGGGTTAGTCGGCACTTTGCCTTTTGCTGTGACAATGATCTGTATATCCCGATCCATGGGATTGGCTGGATGTTTTTTGGAGATATATCGAACTCTGTGGTTCCTTCTGCCTTCAGTAGCATCTACCCAATCGAGGGTCATAGTCTGCAGTGTCCCTTCTGAACTGCTAGCCGTATTGAAAGAAAGTTGAGTCTAATGTCACCGCCAAAGGTTTGACAGCAACAATAGACACAATAAGTCAACAAGCTAGGACTCGAAGTGTCCTAGAAGACTTATAGAAAGGAAGTCGACCTGCAAGTCGATGTCGATACCTGGGTTACCGCTTGCTGAGCTCCGACTCAGTAGCCACCCACAATGAAGTAGAACACTGCTAGTATTGAGACAAGAGACTCAACTTGCCTCTACCAGGCATAATGAGTCCCCTATATATAGTACATGGTACTTGAGGGCAAGCCTAGGGCCTGAGGGGCAGTGCTACTACCTATTTATATCTGAAACACGACAAGAACAATAACGACCAGTAGCAAAGGTCGCTCAAGAATCACAGGCTGATGTACATGAAACAGGGCATGAACATGAAACAGGGTCATGATACTCTAGTTGGCTGGTTCCACAACTTACAGGGGCACGATGGTGTTGAACCATCACCCCAGGCCGGTTACAAAGGCTCTGGACAGCACCAGGAAAATCCCAGGAAAATCTTCAAATGTTTTGCTTCAGGGTTTTCCAGAGATCACATGCATGACAGGGGTGTCCATTTATGACATCACACAATCATTTTGGCAAAATGAAAATGCGTGATGCATGATGCATGTGACCTGATGTATGTGATGGGTGACGGGCAGGAATGGGAATTCTCAGATTCTTGGGAGTTCCTCATGTTTCTCTTGACTATCATCATGCAAATGCACACCACAGCAAGCCCCCCAGATTCTGAAGATTGCCCTCATCGTAAGAAAAGCATATGGACTGAAGAAGAAGAACTGCAATTCATGCAGGTTCTGTTTAAGCGGAAGGGCGACATATCACCAGGCCACATATTCAGGGAGCTGGTGCTCAATGACATCTTGGGCCAGCTGAAAGTCCCTCAAAAAGGTCCCAAAAGGTCTATAAAGGCCTGCACGTCTAAATGGAAGAGTGTGAGTATTTCTTTTATTTACATTTGATGCCATTTTACATATCCTCATATGACTAGTTGAAGGATATCTATAAATTGGTCTTCAAACTGCAGAACAAGTCAGGCATTAACTGGGACTTGAAGACAGGTTTTACTTTGTCAGAGGATGTGAGTCCACAGTTCATAGAACTTTGCCAGGTATGTGGCACATCTCTAGTGTTTCAACAACACCTAACCATTAGTAGGGTGATAAATGATACACCAAGTTTGCCTATAGGGGCTGGCCACTTTGGGATCTCATAGCGGAGATGATGCCATCAAAGGCCAAGGGCCCCTATGCTCATTGGGGTACAGGTCTCTCCGGATCTTCTGTGGGAGCATTGTCTTTGACCCATGTCAACAAACCCTGGACTTTACATGCATGTTCTGAAGCAACGTCATCTGCACCTCCCTGGGCATTGTCCATATCAGTTGTTGGGTCAGAGTCAGCTCCACACCATACCTTGTCATCTGACGCCACAAAGTACAAACATAGTTCCGCTGGCCAATCTCGCAAATCAGGCATGAGTAAAAAAAAGTGAACATCTGATATCCTTACAGATGGGCTGGCATGTCTTCAAGAAACCATTGCTCAGTTTCACACTGCATATGCCAGACCATTGCTGTCAATGCCACCACTGCTGCTGCTGCTACCACCAGCACCAGCACCAGCACCAGCATGACCAGCACTGCAACCTGCATCCACACTTGAAGTGAGTGGTCAGTTCTTTGAATATCTAAAGAAGTGCAAAGAATAGGGTGATGAATGGCTATCGCAGTGCAATGCCTATCAAATACTCAAGCTCTTTCAAGAAGATGAGAGAGCATGCAAGCTCTTCCTCATGTATGTGGAGTTGTCAGATGAGTGTTTGTTGCATTTGTGGCTTGAGGAGCAGAGCGGTGAAGGGCCAGCTTGACATGTATTTGGACTTGTACAAACTTCTGTGACATACTACGGCTACATGATCTCACTGTGCTACAACTCATTGTGCAACATAAGGTACTGCTGATATTGATCCCACATCTCCCGGGCAATCCTCTCCTGCCTCATATTGGTGCAAGCCATTTCAGCTGGCATCACTAGCCCTGCTCTCAGATCCCCTCAGTGGAACCTATTTGGAGGATAAAAGGTCCTTTGACATTCTTGTAAATCTTGTCTGGGTCATATTGCCAAATGAAATTATGAAGTGCCACCAGCACAGGTGGAATCTGAGCTTGAATTCTCATGTCATACTTAGGTGGAAAGTGGAGGATTTTGAAGCACTGCTTGAGGATCCCAAAGATCCGCTCAATAACATTGCAAGTGCTTGCATGATGTAAATTGAACAGCTCTTTCTGATTGTGCAGGCTTTGAGGCATGTTACTGGGCTGAAAATATTTGTAGGAAATGAACCACTTACCCATTATTGGTACAACCCCATTCAGATAAATGCTACCGCATGTTTTGATAAGGGACCAGCAGTGCATCTGATGAGGCAAAGCCAGCATCTGCTGGGTAATATTTGCCTTTGGGGATGTAAAAATCGGTTTGACGGGCATCATAGAAAATTGTAGAGTCGTGTGTTGATCCCTCCCAACCAGACAAAATGTATGTGAAGCGGAGATCAAAGGTGCAAGCCATAAGGCAGTTTTGAGTGAGCACACCCTTGCAGTTTCTTGACGCATCACTGTCTTCAGTGGATGCTATGCAGGTGATGTGGGTGCCATTGATATCACCCAATGTGTCCTTGAAGAAGGGGTAAAACTTGGGTGAGTTCCAGATTTCAGAAGGAGTAGGCAAATTAGCAGCAGGGAGCTGTATGTATGTTGTGTAGAAGGGGGGGGCTTGAAAATGCCTGTAGAACCAGTTTAAAGTACCTAGAAGCATGTTAGAGACAATTAAGGGCATCATCAATACTCACTTGGAAACTGTGCTGTGTGTCCATTGAAAACACTCTCCAACATGTCTGGAACTCAGCCCTGTGACTACAGTGTAAAGGAAGATTGTGAGTTGCTCTTGGATTGAAATATAATGTGAAGACTGGAGGCCAATTTGGTCCAAGGCTTTGAGCAGGAGTATGAACATACTCCAATATATGCCAAGTTCATTCTGAATGCATTCTGGGTGTCCAACAAGTAGCTCCTGCACCCAATCTTCTCCAGAGAGGGCAGATATGTGATATGGGATGTGGGTAGTTTCCAGTTTGATGAGTTGCTGCATGACATCAATGACAATGCAGTCCACAGCCAGAATGAGTGGCAAAGGGGGTCGAAAATCATGTTGTGGTACCAGTACCAGCAGCATATCATGCTGCTGCTCTTCTTGCTGGTCATCCACTTGGCTCTGTTCTTGAGGAGGCATGGATAGTATAGGGGAAGGGGGAATGGCAGGAAGACATTTGCAACTCCAAATTTGTGACTCCACCACTGACCATGATGACAACTGAGAGGTGAGCTCACATGCATCACACATCATGCATCATGCATCACACATTTTTGTTTTGCCAAAATGTTTGTGTGATGTCACAAATGGACACCCCTGTCACACACATGATCTCCAGAAAACCCTGAAGCAAAACATTTAAGGATTTTCCTGGGATTTTCCCAGTGCTGTCCAGGGCCTAAGTGTCAAGAAAGCAAGATAATCCAAGTTGTTTTGTTATAGCTTGATCAATATCCTATCAATTGTTAGGACTAAGACCACCTACTGCACCTGGAGCTACATATGCTACAGGAATTTGATTGTTATTGATGCAAGGGGTAAGTCTTTTCATCTTTAATATGATAGTCATATAATCTTAGAATGTTATCCAATTGCTACCATCTCCCACCAGCTTGACAATCTTTAATTCTTTGCTCAGGGTGTAAGGGAATGTTGTATTCAAGGATGGTGAATAAATTATGATTGATCAAGTTATTTGATGTTTATTTATTGGGCAACTGTAGGGCTTATAACCTGAAGAAGGTATGGGCAGTAATAGTTGATGGCAGGTGCATAAGCATTGGCACTGATGGATGGAACAAGGGAAGATAAAGGAGCAGCATATCTTCTGTGAGGACAGACACATCAGGAAAAGTCCTCATTACTTAATCCTCCTTAAACTCTCTTAAAAGACATTCTAAGAAGATTTAAGGACATTTTCACTAAGGAAAATCTGCTTAGGCTAAGGAGGTCCAATCTCTTAAATATGCTTAAATTGCTTGGTTAAAGTAACTTGCAGTTGTTAAAGACAAGCTAAGCAAACTGAAGCAACATCAAGCAATTAATATTTAAGTGAATTGCAGCCATTATTGCTGTTATCAAAAGAGTTAGCAATTCATAATTTTGAAAAAAAAAATTGTGTCAAAATGTAGCACAGAACTTTTTATTTATATCTCATGAAATACTTATTGTATCCTTACAAGTTGTATATGAAAGTTGTAGTAGTTGTTGAACCTGAGGTGCCCATGGCAAAAATAGTGTGGTTTGACCACAAATTGTTGATCTGGTTTTGAGGCTGCTCACAAATAATGTTTTCATTTATACTTCAATTTCTATGCTATAGGGCACTGAGAGCTATGCATCCCCAGCCTATGGGCTATAATACTGAGGTGCTACAACAAGAATAATAATATTTGAGTGCACTGTTAGTGATTTGGAGCAGATTTTTGTGCTCAGCCCACCCATGACAAATACATAAATCTTGGCTTGTACTCCTTACTCCTTATGTCATGCTAGGATGTCACATGTCTTAGTGTGAGGGTTTGGTTTTGGTTTTGGTTTGGTTCAGGGTTGGATGCCTTGTCCAAGTCTGGTTTCTGATATGGGTTGGGGTTTGGAGTTCTGTCCTTAGAACTTGTATGGCTGTGGCTTCTGAATGGCATGTAGCAGTGCTGGCTATTCTGTTATCGCTCGAGGAAGTGATGTCTGGAGGTGCAACTATGTCTTGTATTGCACTTAGTTCATTGGTGGTTCATGAAGCTCGTGAATAGAAGGGGTTCTGATGTCTGGTAGGAGCTGCTCCTGGTTGCTACTGGTGGTTGTAGTATGTGATGCATATTACAGAGGTCATAGTATGCAACTTGTTCATATAGACAACTAGAGTTCTTTTACTAGTGGCCTTCATATAGATGGCTAGAGTTCCATTACTAGCAGCCTTCACATTTGGGTTCTGGGTGGGAAAGACGGTGTCTTTCTGTCTGAGTTTGTTCAGAGTTTCAAGTGAAGAGCAAATGCAGCTCTAAGTTGATTGAGCAGGCCCTAGGGTATGTTCTAAGGTGCAAGGGGATGGTTCTGATGGTTCTTAAGCTTTTAAGTTCACAAGGGATGAACTAGAAGTCCTGTATTATACAAGAGACTAAGCTTAAGGCTTTTGGTCTCGCTTTGGGGGGCTTTTATAGGCCCTGTGGCTACTGTACAAGAAGTACATATGACTAAGTAAAGGGATGATGCATCTCTACAGCATTGTACTAAGCATATATGACTACAAGATAGTAAGCATGTATAACTAAGTAAGTGATAACACATTCAGATGGCATCCTACTAAGCCTATATGACTAAGAGGCTGGATGATACACTTAAGTGGCATCATGAGGCTGTGAGACTACAAAACATGATGGCATATTAGTCTGAAGGTATTAGTAAGGAGCCAAGGCAACACAACATAAAGTGGAGGGCAGTGAAGCATAATAGAGGTGTGGTAATGTATAGGGATGGATGTGAAAGTGGCTTCCTGCCAGTCTGTGAGAAAGTAAGTAATATATATGGTAAAAAGTGAGGTAAGCAAGATCAGTCCAGCAGTCCATAACACCTTACCCCTTGTTCTTATTAATAATCTATGAACCCTGGACTTGGCTTATCTTCTTGGCTTCTGTGTCTGCCCTAGGCTTCACACCTCATTTCTGGTCTCTTGCCTAGTGCCTCCCTCTCCTGTCCCAGATTGAAAAGGGTGTGGCCTTTCCCAAACTTTTTTTCTCTTTGTGCTTACATTTGTTCCTTTGTTGTTCACATTCATGTCCTTACTCACCTGCCCATGTCTGCTCACTGTTGCCTGCACACACCAGCCTACCCCTGCTTTGCCCATGCCCACTTGCCTCCATCTGCCACCTGCCTGCACCTGCCCATGCACATCTGCCTCCACCTTGCCCACCTCACCTCTGACCCCTTGCCCAGTGCCTCTCTCACCTTCAGAATTGAAAAGTGTGTGTCCAAACGACCTAAGAACAAGCTTAGCAGCAGAAATATAGTTCGGTGCATGATCTTTGACCTCTTTTCTTTTCTTTGTGCTCACATTTGTTTCTCTGTTGTTCACATTCATGTTCCCACTCACCCACCCACATCTCTGCCTGCCATTGCCTGTGTGCACCTGCCTACCCCCACTTTCCAGCTATGCCCATTCACCTTCACCTGCTCATATGCACCCACCTCTGCTTGCCTACACCTGCCTCTGCCTGCCTGTATGCATCTGCCTCCACCTAGCCCACCTTGCCTCTGACCTCTCACCCAGTGCCTCCCACACCTTCAGGATTGAAAAGTGTGCATCTAAACAATCCAAGAATGAACTTGATGGCAGGAATATAGTTTGGTGCATAAGTTCGACCTTTTTTTTTCTTTATGCTCATGCTTACTCTCTGTTGTTCGCATTTACACCACTTGCCCACCCACACCTCTGCCTGCTGTCGCCCGCATGCACTTGCCCACCCCCACTTTCCTGCCATGCCCACTCCCCTCCACCTGTCTGTGGCACCTGCCTCTGCCTGCCCATGTGGATCTGCCTTTACCTGCACACATTCACCCCCATACACCTGCCCCCACACTTTCTCACCCACACCTGGCTGCATGCACCTTCTGCATCTGTGCCTGCCTGGGCATGCCCACACTTTCTTGCCTGCACCTAGGCATGCCCATGCCCACCTCACCCTTGTGCTTGTGTCAGTGTAACTCCTGGTTGCCATACACCTCACCAGCTCCTGTACTCAGAGGAGTCCACAATTGTGGGTCTTCTCAGATGCAGGAGCTATGAACAGCACAAAGGGAGACAGTGGGTCTACCTCCACCCATCTACTGTGGGTACACTGGTATGGGTATGTGACCCACACGGGTCTAGCTGACCCATGCCAATCCCTAAGTTCCAAGCCACATGTTGCTGGCCATTGCCCCAGCTCTCTCAAGGCCACTTGCACAAGGGCAAGTGGCTCTGCTCAGTCTGCATCACCCATATTTGTCAGCCTTGTGCCATTGCAGGCCAACGTGATTGGAGGAGTAGAAGGGCCTCTTTCTTCTCCCTCTCTCTGTTATTCTATCCCCTCAGGATGACACAACAATACTTGTGTGCTGTTCAGCAGTCCAGTGTAATCTAAGTACAAGGTGGTAATAGCATTCAAATATAGTTACAATGATGAAACTACTCTTCTGCATCATCTAGTGTGACAGAGTAGATGCTTCATGAAGTTCAACATGTAGGGTTAGGTTTGTTACATCTCATTGTGATCAAATGCATTCAGCACATCAACAACATGCTCAAACATCATTATTCTTGTTGTAGCACCTTAGTATTATAGCCTATAGGCTAGGGATGCATAGCTCTCAGTGCCCTGTAGCATAGAAATTGAAATATAAATGAAAACATCATTTGTGAGCAGCCTCAAAACCAGATCAACAATTTGTGGTCAAACCACACTATTTTTGCCATGGGCACCTCAGGTTCAACAACTACTACAACCTTCATATATAACTTGTAAGGATACAATAAGTATTTCATGAGATATAAATAAAAAGTTCTGTGCTACATTTTGACACAATTTTTTTTTTCAAAATTATGAATCACTAACTCTTTTGATAACAGCAATAAATATGTTAAGTGGCCTTGAGTAAACTTTAAGCAGATTGCCATTGTTAAGGACATATTAATATTAATCAATTCTTAGATTCTAAGCAAAAACACAGGTGAAGCTAAAGGTACTAGACAAACATGAGACAGGACATGATAGAAATCACAGGGGTAGCTGTAAGTGGTTAAATGCAGCTTTCCATGAAATATAGGTAAGACTGAAATGTAAGCAGTTAGATAAGTGGGTATAGTGGATAAGGAATAAAACACATCAGAATGCATCATAAAGCAGGCATGGCCAGAGTTGAATCAAGCCTGAAGGAACAATAGAAGAGTTGCACACAGCCAGGCAGCTAGAGGTATGGACAGGATCCAGGGGACAGGGACAGGCATAGGACAGGCAAACATGGGCATGGGTGGGTTGCAAATATGAGCACAAGAATAAAGTAAAAAAGCAAAAACCACTCACCATACTCATGTGCAGGCAGGCAGGTAGGCACAGCCACAACAGGTGTGGTCAGATGCAGGTTGGCAGGTGCACAGGGGGGGTGTAACCAGGTGGGTAGATGTAGGGTAGGGCACACAAACAGGCAGGTGAATGCAGATAGGCAGGGGTAAGCACAGACAGGTGGATATAGACATAGGCAGGTTTCAAATATGAGCATAATGTGGGATTGCAGTTAGGGGTGGACAGAGCTGTGGTAGTGCATATGAGAATTCAGGCTAGGCATGGGCATGGGAGGGCACAGGCCAGGCATAAGTATGAGGGGGCACAGGCAGGCATGAGCATAGGCATTGGCAGGTGGGCATGACAGGCATAAACAGGTGGGTGGAGGTGTAGGCAGATGCAAGCAGGTTCCAAATATAAGCACAAGCATAAGGAAAAAAAAGGAAATTACTTACCCACACCTATGCATATGCCAGCAGGCAGCCAGGTGAGAACAGATGCTGCAGGTGTGGCTAGAAACAGGCAGTCAGGCAGATGGATGTAGGGACAAACAAGCAGTGCCCAGCAGGTGAAAGCTGGTAGTTGGGCAGCTGGGTGGGTAGGGACAGACATCATTGCAGATATAAACATAAGTATAAAGAAAAAAAAAAGTACTCACCCATAGGCAGGTGTGAGCACAGGCAGGGAGGAATAGGTGCACCAGGCAAGTGTAAGGGCACAGATGGGTGAGGCCAGGCAGGAGTGGGTGTCACTGGTGCATGCATGGTGCCAAGCAGATAAGGGATGAGAAGACAGTGAGGGTGTATCACTGGTGAGTGCAGGCTCATGATGAAAATCATCATCAGTGTCAAGCAAAGGTGAGAAATGGGGGGCATACATGTGTGTATGGGCAGGGGTAAGTAGGTGGGCATAGGCAGGGGCAGGTAGGCAGGCAGGCAGGCAGGCAGGCATGGATGGGCAGGTGCAAATGCAAATGCAAATGCCAAAAATGCAATGTAGCATAAAGAGAAAAATGATAAGACTACTGACCTATATCTAGTTGTACTATGGCCTATAAGGCAGATCCAGAGATAAGAGACAATAGATGAGAGGTGGAAGGAGAAGTTGATTGAGAAAGAACATAAGGAACAAGTAAGTGAGGTGAAGGCCAGTAGCTAGGTAAGGTGCATTGCAAATGTAAGCATATAAAGAAAAAAAAAACAAGCCACAAATGTTCAATGTTGGCACAAATAAGAATCAATAGGTGCCACATGAATGTTCAACTTGTTTGTTCAACTTGTCTCTGCAACCTGCCCATGCCTGACTTGTCCCCACACCTGGCTGTTCACACTTACACTTGCCCATGCCTCACCTGTGCTCATGCCTGTGAGGGAGTCTTTTCTTTTTCTTTTTCTTTTTCTTATACCCACATCTGCAATCTGCCCATGCCTGCCTCTCCATATATGCACCTGCCCACCCACTGGCTGCCTATCCCTGCACATGCTTGCCTGGCTACCTTTGTGGGTAAGTAATTTTCTCCTCTCTTTATTATTATGCTTTTGTGTGAAACCCACCCATGCCTGCCTCCACCTGCCTGTCTGCTCATGCTTGCACACACCTGCATTGTAACTGGCCTGGGGTGATGGTTCAACACCATCGTGCCCCTGTAAGTTGTGGAACCAGCCAATTACAGTGTTCATGCCCTGTTTCGAGTTTCGTGCCCCGTTTCATGTGTATCAGCTTGTGATTTCTTGAGTGACATCTGCTACTGGTCGCTATTGTTCTGTCCATGTTTCAGGTATAAATAGGTAGTAGCACTGCCCCTCAGGCCCTAGGCCTGCCCTCAAGTACTATGTACTATATCTAGGGGACTCATTACGCCTGGTAGAGGCAAGTTGAGTCTCTTGTCTCAATACTAGCAGTGTTCTACTTCATTGTGGGTGGCTACTGAGTTGAAGCTCAGCAAGCGGTAACCCAGGTATTGACATCGACTTGCAAGTCGACTTCCTCTCTACAAGTCTTCTAGGACACTTCAAGTCCTAGCTAATTGACTTAGTGTGTCTATTGTTGCTGTCAAACCCTTGGCAGTGACATTAGACTCAACTTGTTTTCAATACGGCTAGCAGTTCAGAAGGAACACTGCAGAATACGACCCTTGACTGGGTAGATGCCACTGAAGGCAGAAGGAACCACAGGGTTCGGTATATCTCCAAAGAACACCCAGCCAATCCCACAGATCGGGATATACAAATCATCATCACAGCAAGAGGCAAAGCGCCAACCAACCCAAAGCTGGTGTGCATCCACAACAACAGGTGGAAGGAAGTCTACTGGACTGAAGGGCGATATACCTTAGGAGCAGCAGTCCCGCAGCTACACGAATATGACACTGAAGGATCAGAAGCTGACGAGCTTCTTGACGAAGAACTAGAAGGACCTGAGGTCATTTCAGACACAGAATCAGATGAGGCAGTCAAAGAAATTGACAACGCCTTTAACAAAATCAAGATTACCCTGGTGGAAGAGAAAGCACCAGTATTTCCCACCAGAACCCTCACTCCCCTTCAGGGAATACCAACTGATGCCTTACCAGCAGGAGCTAGAATCCCTAGCCTTTCACAAGCTATGTCCACTCAAACCACCACAGCCATGGCCATCGCCACGCAGCCATCTACAACCACCCAAAGTGCACCACAACACATCCAGAATGTCCTCAGACAGGTCCTCAAAAGGTCGGGCCCGCCGGGAGGATCCGGAGGATGACCAGGAGGACCAGGAGGACCAGGAGGAGGACCAGACCCAAACGTGCCACAGATACCCATGGCCGCAGCCGCTGACATAAAGACTATGGGAGCACTCCCACAAGTCTTCATGGGAGACAGATCAAAGGCTGACAACTTCATCGAAGAAGTAAAAGGGTACTTGTGCCTAAACGCAGATGTAGCAGGGTACAACTCCCCCTTCAAGAAAATTGCATTTACCCTCACCCTCATCAAGGGAGAAAACACAGCCCAATGGGTCAGGGACATGGGCGAATGGATCGACAGGCTGCAAATGCCCTAAGACAATATCCCAGCACTGTGGGACCAATTCCTCCTGGAATTTAGCCAGCAATTCCAAGACACTCAGGCGGCCCAGTGGGCCAGGAATAAAATCCGAGATTGTCGGATGAAGGGATCCGATTACGACGAGTACATCACCAGGTTCGAAAGCCTGGCAAGGAAAGCGGGATACACATTGGGGAACGAAGAAACCTACAACATCTTCCTGCAAGGAATTCCGGCGTCACTCCTCCACGATACCCTGAAGCCACCAATCCCCTTAACTATCAAGACCTTAAAGAGAAGGTCAAGACCATCACACAGGGAAAGACCATCATAGATGGCATACTGAAGAAAACCCTAGGAGGGCAATCACCCTTCCAGCGGTTTAACAACCCGCCCCAACCACCACCATTTCAGCAGAGAAATTGGCAACCATGATATAACCAGGGGAACCATCCCCAATACAATTCAACAAACGCGCCCCATCAATGAATAACACCCCAGTCCCTATGGACTTATCTAGGGGTCGTACCCCTAACAATTGGAGAGGATGGGGAAACTGGAGACAGAGGACAGGATCACCCGCTAGAGGAAATGTATCAGCCCCCGGATATGAAGCAATGCGATGCTTCAACTGCAGAAGAGAAGGGCATTTCGCCTGTGCCTGCCCCGAAAGGCACCAGCAGCCCAGAAACCCCTACAGGCAAAACCCCAGACAAGCCAACCTCATCGACTTCCAAGAAGAGGAAGATCAAGATTACCCAATGGCAGAGCCATCGGAGGGAACCTCGGTGGCCACCATGCGAGCACAACTAGAGGGGATGTCCCTCGATGACCAGATAAAGCTGGCCAAAGAAATGGGAGTCACACAGGATTTTCCCTCTGCCTAATCAGATCGGCCCTGCTTAGGCGAATTCATAGCGATAACATGTACATATTGGCAAGGAAATCTATGACAGTCTGTTTCTATGCACGATCAATTGCAAAAAGAGCCAAAGGAGTGGCCCTCATAGACTCAGGGGCCACAGAAAATTTCATGAGTCTCAGCTATGCCAGATGGCTGCAACTCCCCATCAAACGGTTGGCAAACCCAAGACCATTGTTCAATGTTGATGGGACAGAAAACAAAAGTGGAGCCCTCAAATACTACACTGACCTACAGTTCAGAAGAGGGACACAAACCACAAACCAGAGGTTCTTCCTCTCTGATCTAGGAGACCACAAGGCCATCTTTGGATATCCGTGGTTCGCCTCCGTCCAACCAAAAATTGACTGGAAAAGAGGATGGATCGATTTCACTCACCTCCCTGTCATCCTCTCAGCCCCGAATGCTGCAAAGGCAGTGTATGTACCCCGCACCAAGAACGTACCACGACCAGTCAGAAAAAGAACTGACACGTATCTCCTAGGGAGAGTGACAATAGGAAGTCCCACAGGCAACCCAGAACTGAACGATGCCATACTAGCCAAGTATAGGCGTCACAGAAAAGTCTTCAGTGAAGAAGAATCACAACAAATGCCAAGCTCGACCATATGGGATCATGCCATTGAGCTACTACCAGGGGCACCTGACACCATGCCAGGACGACTGCTACCCCTCACACAGAAGGAGAAGGCTGAAATGCACAAGTTTGTCCAAGAACACTTAAAGAGGGGAACTATTCGTGTATCAAAATCGCTGTATGCAGCCAACTTCTTCTTTGTAAAGAAGAAGGATAGGAAGTTAAGGCCGGTACAGGATTATCAGCCTGTCAACAAATGGACAAAGAGAAACAGGAACGTCTCGCCCCTCATCCCACAAGTCGTGGATTGACTCAGCGGATGCACCAAATTTACAGTAGTAGATGTGCGATGGGGCTACAACAATATTAGGATCAAAGAAGGGGACAAGTGGAAGGCTGCCTTCCTCACTCACAAAGGACTATTTGAACCCACTGTCATGTTCCTCAGCCTCACCAACTCCCCAGCAACCTTCCAGATGATGATGAATGCTATCTTCCGGCAAGAAGTAGAAGAAGGATGGCTCTCTGTCTACATGGATGACATTGCCATTCACACAGCCAGGCGACCACACGAAACTGAAGAACAGCATAATGCCAGGCACCGGGAATATGTCTATCACATGCTAGACAAGCTGGAGAAAAATGATCTCTACCTCAAACTGGAGAAATGCCAATTCGAAAAAGAAGAGATCGAATATCTAGGGGTCATTGTGGGAAGAGGTCACCTCAGGATGAGCCCTAAGAAGCTGCAGGGGATCGCGGACTGGTCTCCACCAAGAAACCCAACAGATGTCAGGAGCTTCCTGGGGTTCACAGGCTACTATCGCTATTTTGTCCCAAACTACTCAAAAATCGCACGACCCCTACTCAAGCTTACAAAGAAGGCCACCCCTTGGCACTGGGGAGAAGCCCAAATGAGAGCATTCGAGGAACTAAAAACAAGGATGTGTAGCAGCCCAGTACTGATCCAACCAAACGTCGAAAAGCAATTCACACTCCATGTCAATGCGTCGGCATACGGCGTGGGCGCTGTACTCTTGCAGGAGGGACAACAACACAACCTCACACCCACTTTGGCCCAGCAACATAAACCAATCCTCCACCCTGTAGCATACTACTCAGCAACGTTCACACCCACAGAACGAAATTATGACATCTATGAATAAGAACTGCTGGCCGTCATGAAAGCCCTAGCCCATTGGAGACACTACCTAGGGTGGACAAAAACACCATTCATAATCCGAACTGACCACGCTAACCTCCAGTACTGGAAGTCACCAAGAAACCTGAACCGACAAACCGCACGATGGCACGCCGACCTCCAAGAATATGACTACATACTGGAGTACATCCTGGGCAAAACAAACACTGCAGCAGATGCATTATCCAGACCAATCAATGTGGACCACGGCGAGGATGACAACAAAGACGTCACAATCATCCCACCCCACAGAATCCGAGCAGCACAGACAATCAATGGGAAAACCATCGTACCAAACCTCAAGGAGCTTAGATGAGCGATCATCAGAAATGCCCATGACACACCCACATCTGGTCACCCAGGGAGAGATGAGACCCTAAGGAAGGTGCAAGAAAGATACTGGTGGCCAAAGATGAAAGAATGGATCATGGACTACGTCAAAGGATGTGCGATGTGTCAACAAGCAAAAATACTGACGCACTGGTCCCACGTCCCGCTCTACCGAATCCCTTCAGAACCAGGTACACTACCATTCCAGACTATATCCATGGACCTGATCACCGGACTACCGCAAAAACAAGGACTAGATGCAATCCTCACCATTGTGGATCACAGATGCTCCCGTGCCACCTTATTCCTCCCCTGTTCTACCAACATTACGGGGCCAGGAATCGCCCAGCTTTACCTAGACCATCTTTATCCATGGTATGGGCTACCAAGGAAGATTATCAGCAACAGGGACCCACGGTTTACATCAAGTTTCAGAAAGGCACTCACCAGAAGATTGGGGATACAACAAAACCTATCCACAGTGGCCCATCCCCAAACTGATGGTCTCTCCGAACGAAAGAACCAATAGGTGGAACAATACCTACGCCTGGTGACAAGCGGACAGCCAGATGACTGGACAGAATGGGTGGCAGTCGCAACCGCCGTCCACAACAATCGGAAAAACAGCACCACTGGGCTATCGCCCAATCAGATTCTAATCGGCTATGAGCTGACATTGGGGCCCAGAGATTTAGGGGTCCAGACCAACAACGAGGCAGTGGAACAGCGGACACAGAAAATGAAGGAGGCATGGGATCGAGCAATCGAAGCGATCAACAGTGTCATGCTGGATGGAGCATAGCGGTTCTGTTGATGTTTCTGTCTGGCAGCCTCCTTGGCTGTTCGTTCTCTTGCTATGAGGGGTAGGGTGTCTGGCCTGTCTCTGTCTTTCTGTTGTATGTGTAGGATGATATCTGCATCGGTGACCATCATCTTGGTCGTCTTCGGTGGAGTTCTAACACCTTGTTAGAATGACTGTGGGTAGTGGCGGTGCTGGCTGCTGTCGTTCCCTATCTCCTGAAGGAGGAAGGGGATCTAGATGTGAAGGAGTCGATTTGGATACTAAAGATGTGTATCCAATGGAAGGGATGTCTGGAGTGCTGATACGCCTTGTATTGCACTTAGTTTGTTGGTATGCCACTAAGGTCATGAATGGAAGGAGCTGCTCCTTCTGGCTGGGGTTCTGGTGCAGATAGGGTGATTCTATAGAGCACTGAGAAGTCCGTTACTCAGTGACCTTCGTCTGTCTGAAGCAAGAAAGGCAATGCCTTTCTGAGCGCTTAACGTATGTGTCAGAGTTTGAAGAGTTCCTAATCGGGACTTGGTTTACTATATATGGTAGATTAAGTGAAACGTGTCACTAAGTTGCTTAGCAGACCCTAGGGTACATTCTAGGGCGTGAGTGGGAGGGGAAAAGGGGCTGGGAAGCTTCGGATCACTCGGAGGGTTGCTCTGAGAATGTCTAAGATTCACAAGAGACCAAGCTTAAGGCTTTGGTCCCCTTCTATGAGCATATTTATACACAACTATTTAGGTGGAGTCTTCAGCAGCGTCTGACGTGTTTCAGCGGCAGTAAGGCCACGAAAACCGTCGGCAGATTAGTGTAAGTAGTTTAGTAACAAGCCGAGGCAACACAACAGCAGAAGGGATCAGCAAGAGTGTAATAGCAGTAGTGTAAGGTAAGGAGGGGGAAGTGGTGACGACTCCAGCCGAACTGTGGGAAATATGTACGTATAAGGTAAGAAGATTAGTAAGCGTAAGCATCCCAATAGTCCACCATGACAAACAGAAAGGCAGCCGAAGTACCACTGGGCCAATACAAGGCCAGGGATCAAGTATGGTTAGAAGGAACCCACCTTACACTCCCGCATCAAGGGTCCAAACTAAACCCAAAACGATACAGCCCTTTCAGAATCCTTAAAGAAGTATCCCCAGTCACTTTCATGTTGCAACTTCCAGCCTCATGGTTGATCCACCCAGTATTCCATGCCTCCCTCCTTACCCCGTATAGAGAGACGGACACTCATGGGCCTAATTACGCCCAACCTCCCCCTGCGTTGATCGATGATGAAGAACAATACAAGGTGGAGCAAATCAGAAACCATTGCCATCAAGGGCAATCAAAGAAGCTCCAGTATCTCATAAAGTGGCAGGGCTATCCCAAAAGCGATAACACCTGGGAACCAGCTGACCAGGTGCATGCCCCAGATCTCCTTCAGGAGTATCACAAGCACTGGCCCTTGAACAATACAAAAGGGAAGCAGAAACCCCCGGCAAAAGCATCAACTCAACCCTCATCCACTCGTCTCAACACCATTACCTCCTCATGTCTTCCCCTGTCATGGTGGACTATTGGGACGCTTACGCTTACTAATCTTCTTGCCTTATACATACATATTTCCCACAGTCTGGCTGGAGTCGTCACCACTTCCCCCCCCTTACCTTACACTACTGCTATTACACTCTTGCTGATCCCTTCTGCTGTTGTGTTGCCTCGGCTTGTTGCTAAACTACTTACACTAATCTGCCGATGGTTTTTGTGGCCTTACTGCCGCTGAAACATGTCAGATGCTGCTGAAGACTCCGCCTAAATAGTTATGTATAAATATGCTCATAGAAGGGGACCAAAGCCTTAAGCTTGGTCTCTTGTGAATCTTAGACATTCTCAGAGCAATCCTCCGAGTGATCTGAAGCTTCCCATCCCTTTTTCCCTCCCACTTGCACCCTAGAACGTACCCTAGGGTCTGCTAAGTGACTTAGTGACACGTTTCACTTAATCTACCATATATAGTAAACCGAGTCCCGATTGGGAACTCTTCGAACTCTGACACATACAATAAACGCTCAGAAAGGCGTTGCCTTTCTTTGCTTCAGACAGACGAAGGTCACTGAGTAACGGACTTCTCAGTGCTCTATAGAATCACCCTATCTGCACCAGAACCCCCAGCCAGAAGGAGCAGCTCCTTCCATTCACAACCTTAGTGGCATACCAACGAACTAAGTGCAATACAAGGCGTATCAGCACTCCAGACATCCCTTCCTTTGAAAACTCGTCTTGAGTATCCAAATCGACTCCTTCACATCTAGATCCCCTTCCTCCTTCAGAAGATAGGGAACGACAGCAGCCAGCACCGCCACTACCCACAGCCATTCTAACAAGGCATTAGAACTCCACAGAAGACAACCAAGATGACAGTCACCAACGCAGATACCATCCTATACCTACAACAGAAAGACAGAGACAGTCCAGACACCCTACCCCTCATAGCAAGAGAATGAACAGCCAAGGAGGCTGCCAGACAGAAATATTGACAGAATCGCCACGCTCCGTCCAGCATGACATCCCCTGTCCCAGTCCCAGTTCTGGCCCCCGTTGCACATATCGTGCCCGAGGAGACTGTCCAGTCTCCCTCTGCAGCGGCCAGCCCCAGTTGCACCACTACCACTCCCGCCTCCAACACCATCCGCCTTCCCAGCACATTCCCCAACCTAGAGACCAACACCTTCTGGGAAGGCCCCCTCTCCCTGGGCACCATTCGATCCATCCTGGACGGATACAAGAATCTCAACCCGACCCAGCTCCGGCAGCTGGCCAGTGGTCTCACCTCCATGCTCCAACAGCGGGAGACACTCTTCCAAGACGAGGCGCGATGCCTCAAGCAACAATTCGAAGAAGTCAATCAAGACAACCGCAAGCTTAAGGTGCGGATCCAACAAATTGATGGGGAGCCCCTCCTGTGCCCCGACAGGTACGTCAACAATGATGGGAGGCTCCCCAAGTTCACTATCACCACCCCAGATGGCGAGAAGCCAGCCATCTTCATCAAGCAGTTGGACAATGGGTGAGTGGCTGGGCTGGCGGCCAATGCAACGGGCGACCATGATGCCCAAATCATCGAGCTCTATGCTCGCCCCAAATTCGACGACTTCCCTCTCTCTCCGCTCCCACCTTGGTTCTGCGCCCGTCTCTGGGGAACCAAGGTTGACTACCACCCACTCCAAGAGGCCGTCATCGACCTGGACAACTGGCCCCTCCTTGCCGAAATCACGCGATATCGTGTTCTGGATCGAGAAGTCAATACGCTGCATGCCAAGCTACACCTGGCTCAGGCAAATTTGGCAGCATCTGAAACCGCAAAGCAGGCATGCAAGGACCAACTCATCGCCGCGAGGGCCACCAAGAAGGTTCTGCAAGTGGGGGTCAAGCGATATTGACCTCAATTGGCAAGACGGTTGGGGTGGAGGAAAACAGGATGAGGGCATCCTGTCTAGTGGGGGAGTGATGTAACCAGCCTGGGGTGATGGTTCAACACCATCGTGCCCCTGTAAGTTGTGGAACCGGCCAATTAGAGTGTTTGTGCCCTGTTTCGAGTTTCATGCCCCATTTTATGTGTATCAGCTTGTGATTTCTTGAGCGACATCTGCTACTGGTCGCTATTGTTCTGTCTGTGTTTCAGGTATAAATAGGTAGTAGCACTGCCCCTCAGGCCCTAGGCCTGCCCTCAAGTACTATGTACTATATCTAGGGGACTCATTACGCCTGGTAGAGGCAAGTTGAGTCTCTTGTCTCAATACTAGCAGTGTTCTACTTCATTGTGGGTGGCTACTGAGTTGAAGCTCAGCAAGCGGTAACCCAGGTATCGACATCAACTTGCAGGTCGACTTCCTCTCTACAAGTCTTCTAGGACACTTCAAGTCCTAGCTAATCGACTTAGTGTGTCTATTGTTGCTGTCAAACCCTTGGCGGTGACACCTAGACAGGCCTACCACACCTGAGGGTCAACCTCACCTTTACATGCTATCAGCAGTTCTCTTGCCCCTTTGCAAGCCACTCTGTGACAACAGCTGCTCCAGAGCAGCACTATTCCTGCCATGTTCAACCATAATAATGGGGCCAGGCATTGCCCAGCTATATTTCACCCACGTCTACCCATGGTATGACCTACCCAAGAAAATTATCAGTGACAGAGACCCAAGGTTTACATCACACTTTAGCAAGGCACTCATGAGGCAACTGGGAATCCAACAAAACCTGTCCACAGCATTCCATCCACAAACAGATGGCCCAACTAAATGCAAGAATCAATAGGTGAAACAATACCTAAGGCTGATAACAGGGGGACAACCAGAAGACTGGAGTGAATGGCTACCAGTGGCAACAGCAGTACACAACAACCGGAGAAACAGCACAACCAGACTATCACCCAATCAGATACTCCTGGGGTACAAGCCAATACTACACCCAGAAAAGGAATGGAAGACCAGCAACGAGGCAACTGAAATAAGGGTGGAAAGAATGGAAAGGGCCAGGAAGCATGCCATCAAAATGATCAACAAAAAGGCCGGTAAAGCACCCCCGGCACAGTACAAGCCTGGAGACCAAGTCTGGCTAGAGGCAACCCACTTGACACTTCCGCATCAAGGGTCGAAACTGAACCCAAAATGATATGGCCCTTTCAAGATAAAGATACTGGAAACAGTATCCCTGGTAGCGTTTGAATTGGATATTCCAATCTCCTGGCAAATCCACCCTGTATTCCATGCCTCCCTTCTATCCCCATATCATGAAACAATTACTCATGGCCCTAACTTCTCTTGACCACCACCCAACCTGATAGCAGGGGAAGAACAGTATGAAGTGGAGCAGATAAGAAACCACCAACGACACGGTCAATCTGGAATGC
Source organism: Russula compacta (assembly GCA_022376555.1). Taxonomy (NCBI): domain Eukaryota; kingdom Fungi; phylum Basidiomycota; class Agaricomycetes; order Russulales; family Russulaceae; genus Russula; species Russula compacta. The sequence goes on from WTXH01000107.1 coordinate 34,273, forward strand.
TCCAATATCTCATAAAGTGGCAGGGGTATCTGGAGAGCAATATCACCTGGGAACCAGCTGACCAGGTACATGCACCAGATCTCCTGAGAGAATATCACAAATGCTGGCCCTTGAATAGCATAAAAGGGAAGCAGAAACCCCCGGCTCTAAACAACACCACCCATCTTCATCATTATAAGATAGCTTGCTCTAAGACATGTCCTCCCCAGCACCGCTCCCCATCCCCCCTCCAGCTGAACACCAGCTCCCCAGCCACCTCAAGACAGAGGAGGAGGCCAACCCTGTTGGAGCTGCAGGAATGAGCCCGCTCACCTCTACCGAGCTTAGAGGACCTACAGCAGCCAGCCCAGTCCCCACACACACCATCACCATCTTAGGCTCTATGCACAACCTCAAGACCAATGCCCACTGGGACAGGCCCCTATCCCCAAACACTGTCAAAGGCCATTGTCAAGGGAAATGAGTACCTCACCCCTAACCAGCTCCGCACCCTCATTGAGGGGCTCTTTGCCATGATCCAGGAGCAAGAGAAACACTACCAGCAGGGAGAGAGCCAGATCAAGGTGCAGCTCAACCAGGCCAACCAAGAGCACCTCAAGCTCAAGGCACAGCTTAATGCTGTTGTTGGTGAGCCTCTCAAATGTCCCACTGGCTTTGAGGAGAACAATGGGAGGCTCCCAAGCTTTACTATCCCCACCCCAAATGATGGAGAGCAGCCTGCCTGCTTCATCAAACAACTGGATAACAGCAGGGTGGCTGGTCTCACAGGGGAGGCCAGGGGTGAGCACAACACTCACATCATTGATCTATTCACCCAGCCAGACCTTGATGAATGCCCTCTCAAACCCCTTCCCATATGGTTCCGCATGCGATTATGGGGGGACTCGACCGACTTCCACCCCCTCCACGAGGCCGTCGTCACCCTTGATGACTGGAGCATCTTGGCAGAGATCCTCCAATACTGAGTCCTTGACAAGGAGGTGGTGGCCCTTCAGACAGAGCTTAGAATGGCTAAGGCAAACCTGGCAGCTAGTGTGGCAAGCAAGGATGCATGCGAGAACCAGCTCATCGCCTCAAGGGTGGCAGAGAAGATCTGGCATGTGGGAGTCAACCAATTCCCACCACAGCTTACACAACAATCTGGGTGGAAGGTAGGATGAGGATGTCCTATGTAGTGGAAAGGTGATGTAACCGGCCTTGGGTGGACATTCAACTGTCCATGCCCATGTAAGTTCTGCAACCAGGCAAAGTGTTTGTGACTTCCTATACTACTATCACATGTGACCCTAGCTTGTATGGGTCTAGATTTTTTTCATTATCCCTTTGTTCCCCTTTGAGACTCCCCTTGTACTGTTATTAGGATTCCCCTTGTTCTGTCTATCGCTGTTACTCTGTTTAGCACCTGTCTCCTTTTGGGCCCTAGGCCACCATCTACTATAAGTAGCTGACTCCTTGCCCTGTGTACTGGCAAGTTGAGTCTCTTGTCAATATCATACAAGTGCTCTTCTCCACAAGCCAGAGTGGCCATTGTAAAGTACTGCAATAGGCAGGAACTCTTCATCCTCTCATTCTCTATCTACAATCCAAGTTGTAGCATGACTTGGCTCTCTTTTTCATTTGCATCTATTTGTCCCTACCAAGAATCCTTGGCAGTGACAGCTCCACATTAGGGCACTTGGATTAAGATAAAGCAAGTAGAATATAATGTAATAGTCAGTGCTATGTGGGGTTCTGTACCCTAAGGTGCACAATAATGGAATCAAAAAAAAAAAAAACACTTCTCCCTGATGTGAATAGATCATTGCTTGTAAAGCACTACAAAAGGTAATATAAAGTTGACCTCTGTGTAATTGGGGCTTAAACAATCCAATTACACATGGCATGCACTCATACATTGCATTGCAAAACACTTGATTTCTTGCATAGATTCTGGAATATCTCACAAACAACAACTTATCTACCTACATAAGTACAGTGGTGGACTGTTGTGGATAGCTCAGGAAGGTTCAACTATGTGTGGTACCATCCCATGTTGAATGAAGTGTGTTATGTGCAATTGACGCAAGTGGGGGTGGATCACTGTAGTGCAGTGTTGGATTTTAAGGGGTTAATAAGGGTGGATTCGGGTTCTTAAGCCTTAAACCATTAATAATGGTCTTAAAATTAATGTATATTAAGCCCTTAAAATACTCAAATATTATTTATTTTCTGCTGGCCAAGCAATGATGTTAATTGTCCTGTGAAACCACGGATGCTGGGACAATTAACGTCATTGTTTAATCCGATTGGTAATCATCATCTGACCCTTCCAGTGCATCATCATCTGGTGGTTCATCCTCATATTCAGCAGCAAGTAGCTCCATCATCCATGTCTCTTCATCAAATGCACATCACTTTGGGGGTCCAATGGGCTGTTTAGCCTGTCCACCAAACAATAGTTCCAGTGACCTTGGTAACCAGGCTTTTGATCATCGCGCTGATCCTGTGATTGATGGTTGATCAGTGTCTGAGTCATCATCAGATGCGTCTCTTTCGTCTTGATCCACTTTGCCATTGCTCATCGCCAGGATGTTGCTGAATTTACCAGCTGTGATCTGGAACCCTGAGCTGTTTCTTCTTCATTTTCAGACTCTTCCCTGTACTCGAGGGCATCAGCATATCTTGGCACAGTCAATAGGGCATTGACTCGGTCTTCCTTGTGGTTCTTCCACTTTCCTCAGCTCTCTACAAGTCCTTTTTCTTTGTGTTCAGATCTTATGTTGTCACCAACCTTTGAATGACTGGTGAGTAAAGTCAATTTTCACATGGCAAAGATAGGCTGACCTTTGACATTTTCTGCAGTTTCGGGATGCCTAGATGGTTTTGCAATCGAGTTTTTACAATCTTCAGGTCAGAAAAATCTCATTCATTCCCGGCCTGGTTGACAACGAGACCAAGTAGTAGAATAGCGAGGTTGGCAAGCTCAGCAACCTCTGGACTAAGTTTTAGTTGCTCCCAAACTAGGATTAGATCGTCTCTCTAGTTTCAATGTATCAGTTCAACCTATTTGAACATGTATGCAGTGATTTCATATGTGAGCCTTCTCAAAGTCATCCCGATTGGATTCCCATAGCTGAAATGTTCCAGTCCCAGCTATATACTTTAAGAATGCTGCTGAAACCTCCTGTTCCTTTTTCACCTTTTGCATTTCAAGCTCACTGATTTCTTCATTTGTCATTGTGCATGGTGGCGGTCTTGATTTAACTCTGCAATATAGCTAAAAAAGGATGGTTAGCCATGCTTAACCCATATGATTATATATGTAACTCACTTTCATCAATAGTGTATTTAGGGCGAAAACATTGGCTCCCACTTTTTCTCCAAAATGATCAAGGCATCAATAAGGGTTCAGTATTAGCGCAAATACGAACATAGGCTGGTCCATGGCCTTCCACCACTTCTCAATGCATTTCTTCATTCCAACAGCAAGTGTACAATTTGGATGGCAATCAAAGTGAAGATAGATGCCTGCAAACATGAGTAGTACTTGATCGGGACGAGTGCCATCACTTTGATTAATGTTTGTTCCATAACAAATAGGTTCAATGTCATCAATGATAGTCTTCAGGGTAGTCCAAAACTCGGTGCTCTTGATGAGATCGCAGTTTTTATTTGCATCGCCAGTGAGTTTTTTGCATGTCCTCCTATTTTTCTCTGCTCTGACCTGAGCTGAAACAATTTTGTCACAGTTTAGAATTACTGCTTGGCGCAGAGGCACCTTGAGATGATAGAGGTGGTTGAATGCAACAAAATGTGTTGTCCAGTGAGTGAGGTTTGCGACCAGGTAGGCAAGAACAGTGCCATCATTCTTCATTGACTGGGCCTCATCAAAGATAGCTTGAACATATTGATGGTTGAGAATCCATCTGATTACTTCTGTTGCATTCGCTGCTCCATTGGCGGCCTCAGGGCTCTCTTTGAAATAATCTCCAAGAGTAAGCTGGAACTTGTAACAGAGGTATTATTATTTTGGCCCTGAAATTGAAGTTAGATACTTACCTGATGGGCACAGCATGGTGGGCCAAAAATCCACAGTCATGCGATAATCAGTAATTTTCAACTGGCCTGACTGCCACCATCATTGTCACAGCAAAAATACACAACAATTAATTCATAATCCTTCTTGGCTTTGTCAATCATGTCCGAAAATGCCTTGCACATTGACGGGCCATCCTTCTTGTCCCTGTTTGTCTTTATGAGGTCAATCAAATATGACTATATAATGTCAGAATAGACCTTTTCCGATGTCAATGTATGCTCACCTTGAAATTCACAGATACATTTACACCATTAATAGAATTCTTGCTATTATCCTTCCAGCCATCAGAGCTGGTACAAAAATCAGGGTAAGAACTGATGTGCTAACAAGATGTTTATACTTATGAGAGTGTCGCATATCTCCCTTTCAGGGCTTGTTGCAGCTTTCGCTCCACCTTGGAGCTCTGTTCATCAAGTAGATGACCCGCCAGTGTCTTTCTTGAGGGAATCACGTCGAATGCATGGGATCAGAAAAGGAGAAAGAGCTTGATAACCTCTGGGTCCTCTGTCCATCGAAAGGGGAGGTTGGCTGAGACAGTTGCCAGTAAGAATTGATTCTTGACCACTACTATCTGTTCGTCACTAAAGGGAATTGTTATGCCCTTGTAGACTTTAAGTTCTGTCTGCATGAGGGTCTTTTCAATATCTGAGAAGAGCTTTCTTTTCTTTCGTGATGGCCCTGCCTCTTCCCCATTTTCATCATCAGCATCACTTCCAGCATCCTTACCACCACGCAGCTCTCTAGCCACCTTTTTCACAGCTGAAGTGGCATAACGACATGGGTTAGTGCCAACAAGATGGGCAATCATGACACCTTTTTCACCCCAAATATGGTTAGCTGCAATGCAGGCTATGGAGCTTCAGAATACAACTTCTAAATGATTTCAGTAAGGCCCTGACCTTCTTTGAACCATTCCTTCTCTTTAACCTTTGGTATATCAGGGTCACCATTTGTCACCGGCGAGAGCAGTGACACTTAGACGTCGTTAGTCTCTACGACTGTAACAGAATCGTTTGACAACTCAGCGGATGCGCCCACTACACTTGGTGGGAAATAGCTCTCGTGACTCTCTAGGGACTCGTTGACGGTACTTGAGTCAGAGTCGACGTTCGGCGTGCCAGCAACTCGGGGCACGCAAAGGATAAAGCACAGAAGGCCTAGGAAGGCGAAACAAGCCACGGCTTTCCTAGAGACAATAGACGAAGTCACTACTCTTTGATAGACAAAGGAGACTCGACTTAGAGTCTCGTCTCTGCACGCGCTCGCGTACAAGTACTACTGGTACATGATGACTACTACTGCTTACTCGACCATGTTCTGGTCATACGGCTGACTACTATGATGACTGAGGGATGACGAAGCCCCGACATAAGCTGACTACAAAGTCCGACCTGTATTACCAACCCCAGGCCCAGACAGGCCTACCACACCTGGGGGTTAAGCGCACCTCTCACATGTCATCAGCGGTTCTCTTGCCCCCTTGCAAGCCGCCCTGTGACATCACTCTCGGTCTAGAAACGAGCCGCACCGCGGCGTGAGCTGTGGGGGATGGAAGAGAACTTACGGCCCTTGTCCCCTCGTAGCAAGGGCTCGTCGTGGAGCTTGCGGAAGAGCCCGTAGCTTTCGTATTTGTGCGAAGCGATAAGGCGGCGGCGGCATTGTTCTTCTTGATAGTGGAGGGAGTCGATGTGCGCTTGGAGTTCTCGAGCTTCGATCTGAAGCCCGGCGAGGTCAGTAACGGTTTCGTGATAGCGTTCGAACTCAGCGGCAGTCCCCCAATCCCCTCCTGGCTCGTTCTCTTGACGCAGCATGGCGTCGTAGGTGGTGGGGTCAGTGAGTGCGTCGAAGAACCATTGAGGGTATTCCCCTTCTTCGACAATCGTGGCGCGGTTGGGAGCGAAGAGCTCCTGGCGATAAACGGCTTCCCCTTTTCCAGAGGTGCCGAGGCAGTACTGACCCTCGCGTTTGATGTAAGCCGCGAGGGTGTGGATGGTGTGAGAGCCGTCAGTGATGGGAATGAAGAAATCGGGCACTCGCCCTTCGTTCTCCTCATACCCTTCGGGTACCCCCAGATCTTCCTCGTCTGCTGCGAGCTGGTCGTCTCTCCAGTGTTTGTAGGTTGCTTCCAGACGAGCTGCGTTCGCCTCACGCTCTGCCAGAGCGTCGGCTCGTCCTTTGAGTATGGTGAGTTCGTCCTTGTTGCGTCGCGACACTTCTTCGTTCTTGCGCACAACGCTTGCCAGCCCTTGGGCGATGAGGACGAGCTGTTCTCTGGTGGGGCTGTTCCCTTCGAGAGCAGCGTGGACGGTTCGTGGGGAGAGTTGAAACTCACTAAATTCGGCCGACGAGGCCACCACTTCCATCGGGATGACGAGGGGTTCGGGTTGCTTGCCGGCAGCGGACTCCGTGCGTGGTGGGATTGGTAAGGGCTCTTCACATCCGCTGGGGCTGGCTGTAATGTAGGACGGGACGGAGAGGGGGGAAGACATGCTGTTCCGAGTTGCGAATGGGCAGAAGAATGAGAGGCGGTTGATCTGACCCATGTCGCTCGCTTGGGTTCTTTGTACTCGGCTCCTTCAAATGACGGGTGTCTTCGCCGATACTGCCTTACCAATACTGGTGCGTGTACTTGGTCAGCAGGTTCCCAGGTATCGTCAGCAGATGAGTAACCCTTCCATCGGATGAGGTATTGAAGCTGACGTCGTCTCCCATGGTACCTGTGATTGATAATTTGCTCCACCTCGTATTCCTCAGCATTATCAATCATTTCTGGTGGCGGTCGTTGGTAATTGATCCCGTGTTCTACAGTTTCTTTGTAACGGGTGAGTAATGAGCTGTGGAACACGTCATGGATAGTCCAGGCCGCCGGCAGTTCCAGTTTGTAAGCCACTGGTGATACCTCTTTCAGTACCTTGAAGGGTCCGTGGCGTTTAGGCGCAAGCTTGGCAGATGCGTAAGGGAGTGACAGGTGTTTGGCTTCGAGCCAGACTTGGTCCCCTTCTTGGTATTGCGCGGAGGGGATGGCTTTGGCAACTTCGTTGAGGGCGTGGATCGCTGCCTCTCTATGTGCTTTCGCGCGTCCGTGCCTATCCTCCATCGCTTCGTTGCTGGTAACGGGTATAGGTTCTTCAGCTGCACTGGGGCGATACCCAAGGATGACTTCATGGGGACTTAGCTTTGTCGTGGCGTTGGGCCACCTATTGTGCACGAATGTTGCAATCGGTAGGAGTTCTTCCCAGTCGTCTTGTCTGGCTGAAGTGTAGAGTCGCAGGTACTGTCATGGTGGACTATTGGGACGCTTACGCTTACTAATATACTTGCCTTATATGTACATATTTCCCACAGCTTCAATTTGGTGGTGAGGGCCTTGGAGAAGTTGGACGTAAAGCGAGGGTCGCGGTCTGAGATCACCTTCGATGGTACTCCAAACCATGGGAACAAATGTTGGAGGTATAGTTGGGCTACTCCTTCGCCTGTGATTGTTGTTTTGCATGGAATGAATATGCGGCCCTAGAGCATCCTTGATCGACAATGGTGAGGATGGCGTCCATATCTCCGGCCTTTGGTAATTGGGTGATGAGGTCTAGGGCAACGATATTAAAGGGACGCATCTGGGGATCTCCGGGTATGCGATATAGTGGAGTTTTTCTCTTCGTTGTCCGGATTTTATGTTGCTGGCATTGTGCGCACCCTGCGACATATCTCTCTACCCACGTGTTCAATCCGGCCACCAGTAGTGTTGGCTGACGAGAGCGATGGTTTATCTCGACCTGGATGCCCTGCCGTCGGTGAGTCGTGAAACTGAGAAAGATATCGCGTCTTAGCTGTAATCCTGCTGGCACGGCGAGTTCCATCCTCGTGCGTAACCCTCAGGTGTTTTTCGTACGTCTTGGAGTCACACCATGATTCCATTTCCGCCTTTTGCTTTCGCTGGGCTTCTTTGACTCGTTGCTTGAGAGGGTCTTCTTGCATTGATGCGGTGGTGAGAACATGGGTGCAGGGAGAGGGTCAGATTCGCGTTGTCTTCGGTGCCGTGATCGGCTCCTGGTGGTCTAGACAGCATATCGGGAGCAGTGTGAATTTTCCTGGCACATGTTTGATGACTAAGTTGTAGTCCTGGAGTTCTGCGAACCATCTGGCTACGCGTCGGTTTACCTTTCGAGGGGCTTTCCAGTGCGTCAAATTGGCGTGGTCGGTGAGGATGGTGACTGGTATTTCCGTGGCGCCACATGAGGGCGGAAGCGTTTTAGAGCTTTCAGGACTCCCAAGAATTCTCTTTCGTAGATGTCGTAGTTGCGTTCTGTTGGGGTAAGGTGTTAGAGTAGTATGCACTGGACATAGTGTGGGTTTTTGGGTGCGTGGGTTAATTTCTCCCTCCTGTGAGAGTACGGCGCCCACGCCGTATGCTGAGGCGTCTGTGGCGAGAAAGAATGCTTTGGAGTAGTCGGGCTGGCGAAGGATGGGTTTGCTGCACATTAGTGTTTTCAGGCGTTCGAGGGCGTCTTTGCAGTCGTGATTCCACTTGAACGGGGTGTCTTTTCGGTTAGTTGGATCAGTGGGCGCGCTATGAGAGATAGTTGGGTATGAAGTATCGATAAAACCCTGTAAGCCTAAGAATGCGCGGACGTCTTTGACGGTTTGCGGTTGTGGCCAGTCAGCCACCCCTCGTACTTTCGCGGGATCCATTTGACTGTACCATCCTCGAGGATGACTCCCAGGAATTCTACCTTTCGCTGCTCGAAGATACATTTTCTGGTTTGAGGTATAGATCGTACTGCTTAGTTTGTTCAGGACTTTGTGCGTGCATTCTTCGTGGAATTTGGGGTCGTCTCCTGTGGCTATAAGGAGGTCGTCCATGTAGATTATGAGCCACCCTTGTGCCATTTCTTCGGCGAAGATGGCATTCATCATGGTTTGGAAGGTCGCTGGCGAATTCGTCAGTCCAAAGAACATTACAGTGGGTTCGAATAATCCTGGTTGGTGATGAATGCTGCTTTCCACTCGTCTCCCTTCTTGATGCGGACATTGTTATATCCCCATCGGATGTCGAACTTCGTAAAGAGTTTCGCTCCCTGGACTTCGCTATCAGTTCTGGAATCAGTGGGAGGGGGTAGCGGTTGCGAATGGTCCACTCATTTAGGCGACGGTAGTCTTGTACCGGACGTAGCTTTCCATCTTTCTTTTTAATGAAGAAGAAGGGTGCCGCGTATGGGCTCTTGGAGGGGCGTATGTAGCCCTTCTTCTGTTGTTCGTTGACAAATTCTAGCAGCGCTTTCTGCTCTCTTGCGTCAATTGATACACTTTGCCTGGTATCGAAGACGGCGCTTCTGGTTTCAACTCAATTGCGTGATCCCAGATACGCGGTTCAGGGAATCGTTGGGCGGCTTCTTCACTGAAAACGTGAGCATGTTTTTGATACTTGGTTGGAATTTTGCCGCTTCCTTTGTGGGATCCTGCTTCTTCTGCCAGTTTCGACGCCAATGTCTGTTTCTTTCCTTCGGTTGCAGGGATGATGAACTTAGCCATGTGGATGGACTCTTGTATGACTTTGGTTCGTCGTAGGGGCGTCTCGCGTCCTCGTGGGGTGGTTCTGCACTTTCCTATCCGCACTTGGGTTGCTAGTTTGGTTCGAAGGATAAGGGGCAATTGATCGCTTTCGATCCATCCTCGTGCCCAGTCGATCTTTGGCTGTGTAGCCGCAACCATGGGTATCCCAGGATAACATTCTGTTCTCCCAGATCAGTGAGGAAGAATCGTAACCAGGTCCGCTGACTCCCGTCTGCATTTCTAAATCCGTATAATTTTCTATATCTCCGTTCTTGTTCCTGGTCCCGTCGACGTTGTAGACTGGTCTCGGTCTTTCCAGCCGCTTGATGGGGAACCTCATCTCCTTCGCATATCGCATGCTGATAAAATTTTCCGTTGCCCCTGAGTCTAGGAGCGCTATTGTCTCGGCCCTCTTTTTGGATAGATGGATGAATAAACGTAGCTGCATAGATTTTCGTACAGAGAGATACATCCTGTCTGATCCAGTCTTCCTAATCCAGGCCGCACGGATTAGGCCTCCGAAAAATTTCCCTCCTTCGCTCCGAGACGGTTCATCAACTCCTCCTGGTCTTCTGACGAGAGAGTCTCGAGTTGTTGGTGAAGATGATCCACCTTCGAGACGTTGGATTCGGTCTCGTTGTCTTCGGGCGTCCAGTCAATGAGCTGGGCGGTGCGTGTGTTCGTACGAGGCTGTTTGGTGGGGCATGCACGAGCGAAATGTCCTATTTGTCCGCAGGTAAAGCACGCACCCTGCGACCCTCTTTGAATCCTGTTATCGTCCGTTCTTACGACATTCCCTCTGGGTGGTCCTCCGCCTCGTCCTCGCCAGTTCCCTCTGGGGGCTCTCATCCTGTCTACATCCATGGGCACTGGTTGGTTGTTCCACGCTCTGGGTGCCGTGGTGGAGTTATAGGGGGTTTGTCCGAACCCTTGTCGTGGCGGTCGAGGATTCTGTGGTTGTTGGGCGCGGTATTGCCAGTTGTTCTGGAATGGGGGACGTCTTGTGTTGTTGCTATTGTTGGGGCGCGTGTATAGAGCGTCGATGATTCGCTGTGACGCGGTGACGTTGATGGCTTTGGCCTTCATCTGGTCGTACGTGTGTACTGCCGTATCTTCCAGCACCTTTTGTCCGACACTGCGCGGCAGTCCTTGCAGAAATAACTGCATGGTATTCTGGTCCATCGGGTTGTAACCAGCTTCGTGCGCTATACTCTCGAAGGTAGAGATGTACTCATCTATCTCTGGCCATCTCATCTTCAGCTCCTGTAGTTTGATTCGCGCTTTTTGTGCCTTTTGTGAATCGAGAAAGCGATTCTCAAAGTTCTGCACAAATGTCGTCCATACTGCGCGCGCGTCGTCTGCCGGTTGAAGTGTGCTTAGCCAATCCAGCTGTTGCTCCGTCCATCGATTGACTTCGGTCCCTTTGATACAGGTGAGGGCTATAGCCACCCTTTTAATGAAGGAGGCTAGGGATGGAACGTTATGATTAACGAGGAAGTACGCTCGGAGTTCTCGTAGGAAGCTCTCAGCTTTAGTCCGATCTCCTTCAAAGATCGTTGGCAGAGCTCCCATTGGTTTATCGTCTGCTTGAATCGGTTGCTGCGGCTGTCCACCTCCTGGGACGCCTCCTCCTCCACCTCCTGGTGGTCCGCCTCCTGGTGGGCCTCCTCCTCCACTGGGCCCTCCACCGCCTCCTCCTGCAGGTGGTCCAGTTCTTCCTCCTGTTGTGTGGTTGTTACGGCGGTCGCTGCGGTCGACATCGTGGCAATATTAGTTGGTTCGGCTGTGAGTGATAAGTCTGCAAGGGCGGTGATAGCTAGGGATAGATCGATGGGTGAGTTCCGAATTTGTTGGTCGAGGGGCTTTCTTCTTCTTCGCTATCGGAGCCTTCGCTCCAGTTAATAATGGTAGGGGCTTCTTCGTACGTGTTTACAGCCGCTCCTTCGTGTCGCCCGTTATACTGGTCAATTCGTCGTGCTCTTTGGTCAAGAAACGGGGACTCTCCTTCGTTTCCCCAGTTGAGAGTGTACCAATGTCGGTTGTGTAAATGAACCGCTCTGATCTGCGTTCCTCCTACTCGGATCGCATATGCTTGGAACGGGAAGGTCTGATCTTCCCAATAGACTGCTGTGTTTTGTAAAGCTCGTTCCCTATCGATGGGAAGTTGGACGTATTGTCTCCCTTCAGGGGCCGTGGTGGAAAAAGAAGTCGAGTCTAATGTCACCGGCGAGAGCAGTGACACTTAGACGTCGTTAGTCTCTACGACTGTAACAGAATCGTTTGACAACTCAGCGGATGCGCCCACTACACTTGGTGGGAAATAGCTCTCGTGACTCTCTAGGGACTCGTTGACGGTACTTGAGTCAGAGTCGACGTTCGGCGTGCCAGCAACTCGGGGCACGCAAAGGATAAAGCACAGAAGGCCTAGGAAGGCGAAACAAGCCACGGCTTTCCTAGAGACAATAGACGAAGTCACTACTCTTTGATAGACAAAGGAGACTCGACTTAGAGTCTCGTCTCTGCACGCGCTCGCGTACAAGTACTACTGGTACATGATGACTACTACTGCTTACTCGACCATGTTCTGGTCATACGGCTGACTACTATGATGACTGAGGGATGACGAAGCCCCGACATAAGCTGACTACAAAGTCCGACCTGTATTACCAACCCCAGGCCCAGACAGGCCTACCACACCTGGGGGTTAAGCGCACCTCTCACATGTCATCAGCGGTTCTCTTGCCCCCTTGCAAGCCGCCCTGTGACACCATTGGCATTGAGTGGTATTTCAGCTGAGGCATGATGGGAAACACAGCCAAGACAGTAGGCCTTGTAATGTGATTTATTCTGCTTTTCCCCTGTGGTGTAAAAGAACTTCCAGAGTGGTCCCTTGGTAGGTGGCATGACGATCCAGGCAGTAGATGTAGAGCAGTCCTTTGCCGAGTGGCACGAAGATTGTATCAACGCGACCACATGATTTACAAGTCACGTGTTATACATCATGTGATGTTCCTAAGGTTGATTAAGAGCTGGCGAAGGCCAGATGCCCTAACCCTTAACGATATTAAGGGTTATCCTTAAGTTAAGGACTAAGGCTTAAGTCCAACACTGCTGTAGTGCCTACCGCTTCCCTCGTCTCTCGTCCACCGCCTCCCTCGCTCTCTTTAATCCTCCTCAACTACCAGCACAAGTAAACAGTGAACGAATCACGAATCACAACATCTTCCGCCTCCAAAATGCCATTTTTCTCTTCAAGCCCTCGCCGTCTCTGACTACCATCTGACCCTCGACCAACGGTGCAAGACACCTGCTAGCTACTCGCATCGTCTTCTGCCGTCATAGCCCCGACATTCCTTTTTTTTACCTTTTCCTTTTACCTTTTTTTCCCTTCTCACTTAGGCAACGACGGTCGACGCGGTCGCAACCGCACGGCGCCAGTACGCCCGCGTTATACCATCCTTAGCTCCCTTCTTGACATGTTGCTAACAATTTTCCCTGCCATTTTCCCTGTACGACGACGTCGCGTCCAATCGAGACCGCCTCTTTGATGCCTCCGGAGCGTAGGAACCATGTATTTAAGGTCTCCTCTCTCGAGGACGGCAGGAGTATCATCGCGAAATCCCAGTGTGTTTCCCTTCTTTTCTCTCCTTTCCGTGCGCTCTCGTCTCTCGTTCGCCTCGGGCCCGCGTTCGTGGAATTGCTGTTCTTGGCGCGCTCTATCTTTCTCTTTCTTCGTCTCGGCACTTATGACCTTAGAACCACTGTCCACGGGGTGTCTTCATTTCTCTCCCAATTCTGCTCACGTTTCAAAGAATCTTTTTCCTCCATCTCCCTTGTTATCAAGACGCAGGACGACCATCCCACCCTCGCACCCACCATCTTAGCTACAGCGGCCACTGGCCTCCTCGCGTTATTATCTGGGGCTCTTATCAGTGATTCTACCCAATCCCACACGCATCCACCTTCTTTCATCCAAATCCCTCTGCGCCCTCACTCGTCTCGCCCATTGTTGGCACACTTCCCCTATCTATTTGGCGGCGCGCAAATAGGGCAGGTTGTCCAGCAGCATCTGTCGACCACGCGGACATCAGGCTTGGCCTTGGGAGCCATCCGGGACACTAAGCTACACGACCTACATCTTACTTTGCCACCTCATTTACGACAGTTGCTTCACCAGTTGTCACTGCTTAGCACGTTTTTCTGTCCAGATAAGCCGACGAAGTAACGCAGTGATATGTTATTCCCCCTTTTGATAAGGGAATGTTCTCCGGTTTGAAGGATTTACGCCCTAAAAGCCAAATGTTGTGGCACATTTGTAGGTTTGTAAGTTGTGATCTTCAATTCTCGGGGACTAATCCGAGCTTTTCAGATCGAAATTATCAGCAAATACGTCCCGAATCTTGTGCTAGTCAATACGTCACGCATGAAAGCCAAGGCACCCCACGCCAAGTTTGCTTTCAGCTGTCAACCTGACTGCGCCGTATACAGCAGCACCAGCGATCACAAGCAGGGGCTCGACGCTTCTCTTTTTGTCAAATTCGAAACCGCAACGGACTGGGACCCTTTCGTTGCTGACCTCCCTGATCTGTCTGATGACGCAAATCCCTTTGTAGTGGAAACTGGTACTACTGTGGCAGGCCAAATTTTTATTTTTATTTTAGAATCCATTACCGTGCACCTCGGGGTACAGAACCCCACGTAGCACTTCCTGTACAATCTAAACTACATTGTGTGTGCTTGCTTTAGGTGGTCTAACATGGAACTCCTCCTTTGTCAACGTCGTGTAGTGCGAGAGAAGGGGGGTGTCGAGCGTGGTGATTGATTGTTAGTGTCACGCCAGGAGACGAGTGTGTTGGTCGTCCGTTGGTCGTCCGACCCTTGACTGTTGTTGTTGCGCGCGCCTCGAACTAGCGCATGCGTCCGCCGCTACAAGGAGAGTTTGGGTTTGGGGCGGGGCAGAATTGGTGACGAGGGGGTGTGTCGTGGTTAGTGAGTGGGTGTTGGGTGTGGGGGGAGGGGTGTGTTGCGGGTGGTGTCGCTGTGTTGTTGTGACGCTGGGGCGGCGAAGCCCTCGATGTAGTTGACCAGTGGGACTGTGGTGTCCGCCTCTCCCAATAGATTCTCCAATGTCAACTCCTTCTTCCTCTTCCTTAGCCTCCTTTCCAGCGTCCATCTCTCGTGTGCGTATCCCGGACATTCGAGCAAATAGTGTTCGACCGTTTCTGAGCCGGCGCCGCACGAGGGGCATCTCGGGCTGTCGACTCTGTTGATCTTTGCTAGGAATTTGTTGAGCGGGACATGTGCTGTGCGGAGTTGTGCAATTATGCTAGCCGATCTGCGCGAAATATTAGGGTTACTGATCGCGTTGAGGAAGTGAACTGAGGGGGTATGGTTGTCTAGCTTGAGTGTGGCGGCCGGGGCCTGGCCGGTAGGCCATATTACTGCCTGTGCTACCTCGATACTGGGTGCTCAGTATCGCATTCACGCCTTTCCCGTTCTCATTGTCAAGGACGTTGTGAGGCTTATTCGATGGGGCCGCGGAGGACCGGAGGTGCGATCGTCACGAGAAGGATACATTACGATACGGAGCCATACCCTTACGAGTTTCTCACTCGCTACAATTTTGCACGTCGTGAAGTGCAAGGCCACGATCCTACCGTTGACTTTCCCACCAAGGAAGAAGAGCAAGATGCTCGCGAACTTCCTGACTTGGCCGACGCAAAGTTACATTTAGCCATAACTATCCCAACTCCTGCTCAACCACAGAAATCAGATCGCTACATTGTCTGTGGACCTTGTGCTCAACCTGACATTCCAAAGGGACGCTGGACTCGTGCTTCAATCGCTTACGACGTCCAAAGGAAGAAGCGTGTTTTCCTCAAAGATTATTGGCTGGCCTCACAGGATGGCTTCAAGCCAGGGCGAGGTTTATGATCTGCTCTATCGGCACACGGCCCAACATCCCTCATTGCTCGTGGGAGTTGGCGTAATTCCGCATCCAACCACGTGACAAACACGTGGCCAAATGAGCTCCGCGTCTCGGTTGCAACCGAAGAGCATGTACCCGGAACGCGGCTATGTCACACGCTCAAAAGTAGCTTAGCTTTTTTAATATGATAAGTGTTATATTTCGACAAAAAGGACAATAAAATTAAATAAGATATAACAATGTTTTTATTTTCACACTCAGCCACTTTATTTTTCGCTGCTAAGTCGTTTATTCTGTGTATAATGAAGTACAGCAAGAAGTTCTATGACTGGGAGAACACAAACACAAAGAAGGGTGGCGCGATGGAGATAGGCATGTGGGCACACACATGCACATCTACAGCAGTGGAGAGTACTGCGGCAGCGAAGGAGGGCGCACATGTGGGCAAGATAACCCCTCGGAAATATGCCCGGGAGTCCGACATCCAAGTTCATGATTCCGAATCTGGCCAGCGGATGACATGAATCTTGCACTTGAGGATCCCGGGCACCTGGGGGTGCGCTTGCAACTGAGACGCATGCTAACAAGGCGCAGGAACCATGCATGGTCAAAATAAAGCGCAGGGCCTATTGGGCCCTGCTGGAGACGGTGACCAAGCTGGGACTGACCACCTTGGAGCCAATTGGGCTCTGAAAGTTGAAAGCAGACCCTCAAAGGGGTGCTGGGTGGTGTCGTGCGCGCATCGTGAGGCAGACCCACAAGGGTGCCATTCAAAGCCGCGCACACATGCAAGGCAGGCCAATGGGGGTGCACCAGGTGGTGTTGCACGCGCACCATGAGGCAGGCCCATAAGGGTGCTGTGCGATGTTGCGCGCGCACGTGGGGCGGGTTGATGGGGGCATGTCGGGTGGTGTTGCACGCACGGCACGAGGCAGACCCGTGAGGGTGCCGTGCAATGTCGCGCACGCACGTAAGGCGGGTCAATGGGGTGCGCCAGGTGGCGTTGCGCACACGCCATGAGGCAGACTTGCGAGAGTGCCATGCAATGTCGCGCGCACACGTGAGGCAGGCCAATGGAGGCGCGCCGGTGCGCACGCCGCAAGGCAGGCCCATGAGGGCGCAGTACGATGTTACGCAGGCATGTGAGGGGGGGTCGTCGTGTGTGCATTGCTCCTGACAATGCCTAAATTAGGGCAGAGTTCAGCTCAGCAGGATGCACACTTGGTCTGGTTGTCATTGTCGTTGATGGGGATAGAGATTAGGAAACCGTCCCTTCGCAAGCCACAATTTGTTTTTCCACAATTTGAATTTTTTTCTTCATAAATATTTTTCAGTATATATTTTAATTAAACCCAAGCTGAAGCGTCGGTCCGCTTCATTCGGACACGTGATGCGCCAACTTGTTGGACTTGTCGGACTTCAAACGTATCACGTGGTTGGATGCGGAATTACAGAGGCTATGAGGCGCTCCGAGTAAGCACGGTCCGGCACAGCCGGTGCGAGATGGTAAGAGGGCGGTGATCGAGGGACGAGAGACAGAGTCGGGACCCCGAGGAGCGGGACGACCAGTGTGGGTGACATCATTTGTTTGGATCAGAGTGGCGCTGCAGGGCTACCCCCGAACGCCGAACCGAGCCGTGCTAGCCGCGGGCTAGAAAACCGCGTAACTGTCGAGTTGAGCTCGACTACCAACAACCTGGGCCAGGGCATGTTGGTGGAGGACCCAAAAACAAAGGCCGTGCAGAGGGCTGTGGAAGAAAACGAATGAAAAGTACATAATAATAAAGAAACAATGTCGTTTTGACGACGATAGATGACAAGACCGCAGTCGGCTGGCTGGGCGCCTATTCCACCATTCCTATCCTGCACCCGCACTGCCCGCCATAAAGGGGACCGTCGACCTCGTCGGCTCCTGATCCTTCCTTTCATCTTCTAATCTCATTTCTTTAACCCTTTCCCCCATTCCCTTTTCTTTCCTTCCCCCCTGAATAGCCCAATCATGGCTACACCATATCCGGCATATGGTAGCCCTCGACCCCAGGTTGGCGCAAAGCCTTACATGTACCCTCCGAACAACCCTTCATCAACATATTCCTTGAATGATTCTTCAACCACCATCCCTGGGAAGTATGAGTTTGCCCCACAGCCTTCACGTACGCCTAGCCCCACACCCAGCGAGGCTGCAGAGCTCGCTCGAGAGAGTTTCTTCGACTGGAAGACACTCACCAACTGGCGCTTTTGGCTACGTAGGGAGTGGATATGTGCGTACAGCCTTCCCATTCATTTTCCTGCTCATGGTCAACCGTCGCTCAGGGTATTATCTCATCGCCATCATCCTCGTCACGATCAGCGCACTCGTCACCATATACCATCATCAAATCGTTCAGCAGCTCACCCCCGTAACGCAGTGGATGAAAAGGTCAGTCCACTTCAGGCCATAGATTACCATGACTTATCTGGGCTGACAAATTTATCCGCATTCTTCTCTTCGTCATTCCCGTCCTACTTCTACTATTTATCATCTGCTCCTTCACCAGTGTTCCAGGAGGTTGGTCTATTCCGATAGCCATCCTCTTCATCATATCGTTTCCTCCTGTACGTCATACCTCCGAAGAGTTTGAATCTACCGCCCGCTGACGATCGAGTCCCGTAGCTCTTCGGTCATGAAATCGTCGCCATTCTGTGTGGCGTCGTTTGGGGTCTTTGGATAGGCTTCGCAATTGTTGCAGCTGGCACTTTTGCCGGAGAGTTGGGCAACTTCTAGTGCGTGATCCATAAACCTGTGAAGACTAGATCATCGATGCCTCGTGAAGTGCCTTCAAGTGGTGTTGTCGTGCGCGTGGAGAGAAGCTTGAAAGGACGAACATTCAGTATGGCTGCCTTGCCCGTGTTGTCCGCGAAGGTGGTTTTAGAATAGCCTTAATCGCACGGTTTAGTGCAATTCCGGGCCACTGTGCGTCCCTCTCTTTTCGGTTCTCGTTTGAGACAGTGTCACTCACTTTCCATTTATATCAGTCACCACCGCTGTATTCTCTTCCTGTGGCATGAGCGTGTGGACGTTTGCCCTAGCCGCATTCCTATCTTTGCCAAAGCAATTTGCCACCGTGTACATCGGCGTCATCATCGAAGGGGCGGGGAAAAGTACGTTCCATGCTTCTATTTGGCACTCGCCTTGGCTTAGTTTATGGCCTCTCAGACGAGACGACTCCTCAGCGTATAGCGAGCTACGCCCTGATTGTAGTCACCACTATTATCACTTTACTCGCTGCATGGTATATTTTCCGCGAACTTCATCGTGTCAAGCCCGTTGTGATATATGAGCGTCGTAAAGCCCGGTACGCCCATTCTGCTTTGCCCTCGATTTGAGACTTGACAGAGTTTGCTGTCTAGGCAAGCCAAGACGGAACTGACGAGATCGTACTACAACAATAACGGATCAACGGTGTCTGCATTCAATCCGAGCCCATCTGCATCTGACTCGGATCTTCCGCTGCAGCGGTATGACCCGGAGCGTGACCCTGGCTTCGAACAGCCTACACATCAACAATGGGATGTCACGGGACGCGCAGTTGGTTATGCACCCGACCCTCGCCTCCATGCTCCGCGTCCACGCCCGTCGTTCAGCCCATCGGCGCTATATGCACCGCCTGACGCCGCAGCGGCTGTGACATCATCCAGAGAGCCAGAGGATGAGTGGTCCAACGCCCACACGCCAAAGACAGCGCGGCCGCCAGATGTCGCGCCCATAGCTGTTACTATACCGGCGCTAACCGCTCATTCAAAGCTTTCCCCCGCTTCAAAGCTTTCCCCCGCATCGGAATACACACCCACCCCCATCAACCCGGCTGCTACTTCATCCTTCCCGTCACCACACCCACCGCCGTCGAGTGCGGAATCGCAATATATTACGTACCAACCTGAGCACTTTGCGGTCAGTCCTGCTCCTGCGTCAGGCCACGCGGGTGCAACACCTGGCGCGGCACAGGTGACCGTTGGTTCTGTGCCATCCCGTATGTTCTCGCCGCCGCCGAGTTATAGGTGAAGATCTGGCGTCGGGACTGCATACATTATATACAACGTTTTGCGACGACAGTATACGTAGTATTGACGATGCGACCCACATCTAATGGTGGTACTGTACACTGCGACATCCCCGTGTTCCTTGTTTACTCTATTCACTTTATCCGCATATATATGTCTCCCGCCTTTCCTGCGCTTCTAGCCGTCGATGCACGTTTTGTTTTAGATCGACTGGATTGAATTAATTGTGTTATCCTCTTTTCCGGCCCATCGAGGACTGACACGGTTATCCCCATTCTTTGACGATCCTACTCGATCCTCTTACAGAACTCCGAGGAGAGGGCAACCCACCGATGTCCATGTGAATCACACTGAGAAATAAATATCCACCCTCGGTCTTCTATCCCCTTCAACGACCATGAAGGCTTTCGTGATTTCCGAGTACGCCCACCACTCCAACATCCCACTCACCCTCGACGCGCCGGACCCAGTCTTCGACGAAGCATCCGACAACTTGCTTGTAGACGTGCACAGTGCCGGGCTCAACTTTTTTGACGTATGCATCTTCCCCCTACCTTAGCACGGCGCAATATCTACAACCAAACCCCCCCCCCTCCCCCCCGACTCCCCACAACTAGATCCTCCAAGCCCAAGGCCGCTATCAAACTCAGCCCCCGCGGCCCTTCATTCTCGGCACCGAGTTTGCGGGGACTGTGGCCGCCGCGCCGGCGGGCAGCCCGTTCAAGCCCGGTGACCGCGTGTTTGGGAGTGCGCAGGGCTCGTTGGCGGAGCGCGTGCTCGCGAAACCCGAGTTGGTGCTTCCGCTGCCGGACGCGTTGTCGTTCGACCAAGGCGCTGGTGCGTTTTTTTCCCCTCCATCGTCCCCTACCTTTTTTTTTGGGGGGGAGGGGGAGGAGGAAAAAAAAAAACTCGTTAGATGTGTAGCTCTGAACATGGACTTGGGACAGGGCTTTATGTGACGTATCCGACAAGTTATGAAGCGCTTGTGGGACGCGCAAAGTTGCAGCCTGGTTAGTTCTTGCGTTTGCGTGTTCATCGTCGATCGGACTTTTGTGGGGACACGTCGACGAGCTGGTTGGGTTCTCTCTTTCTCCAACCGGAGACCCTGGCCCGTCGTGATCCCTTTTTTCTTCCAGGCTAACCAAGTAATTTTTATATAGGCGAGTGGGTCCTCGTGTTGGCCGCTGCGGGCGGCGTCGGCATTGCCGCAACCCAAATTGCCAAAGGTGCGGGGCATTTCCTCACCAACTACTGACTTTGCCCCACCTTGATATTCCTTGCACGCGCGCAGCGCTCGGCGCCCGCGTTATCGCTGCGGCGTCTCCAAACAAACTCGAGATCGCACGCGTGGCAGGCGGTGCGGACGTCGTTGTCGACTATACAGATGACGGCTGGCAGAAGTACGTCATGCACATCACCGGTGGGCGTGGCGTCGATGTGATATATGACCCGGTTGGGATGGTCAAAGGTTCGTGTGCAAGCCCTTCAAAACAAATAAAAAAGTTGGGGGCGCGCGCGCACGCACTCGGATATTGATGTTCTATAGATGCCCTCAAGTGTATTGCGTGGGGAGGGCGCGTGCTCGTTGTCGGATTTGCAGGTGGCGCGATCGAACAGGTACGCGCACTTTCTGGTTTGTTTTAAAAGTGGTCCTGATCATCCGAGTTCTGCAATCTCCGATTTTCATAAAATTGTGTCGTCATCAGCTCCCGCTCAACCTCGTCCTTCTCAAAAATGTCTCCGTCGTCGGCATCTTCTGGGGTTCCTACACCAGTGCGTTGATGTTCACAAGCACGATTATGAGAGCGCTCACCTTTCACCAAACACAGCGAAGAACCCGAAGCGCTTCGCAGAGGTGTGGCAGGAGTTGCTGTCGCTGTTCGCCTCGGGCAAGCTCAAGCCGGTCCAGTTCACGGGAGATTACACACTCGACACGCTCGGCACAGGTCTCGACGACCTCGAGAGACGCAGAACGTGGGGCAAGGCGGTTGTCCGTGTGCGCCAACCCTATGTAGCGGGAAAACTGTGAGATTGTATAGTAGATGTGTATCCCAATAGAGTTATGTGATTCTACGCCACAGTCGTCGACCTCCGATGCTCAGATGGTGAGTAGTTGTACGACGAAGGCGCAGACATGCTAGGTAACCGATTGGCAAGCTTATGGGCAAGACTGCTGCCGTATGATGCCATCAGAGGATAGTATTACAGCAAGGGATGCAAATATGACCCCCACGACTCAGCGATACCGGCGATGGCGGTCATCACGGTCGTCCTCCCAGCGTCGCTGACGCCACGAATCACGTCCACGATGCGCATCCTCCACTTCACGTCGATTAAACACATCCACGTAGCCCGGTCCGCCGTTCCCACCATGGACCGTGCTCGGCGTGGCAGTGGCGCTCTCTGCGCGCTCTCGCTCCCGCTGTTTGCGCCGCAGGAGCGCCTGTGCGCGCGCCCGCTCGACCGACTCGCGGGCGAGGCGGCCTTCGCGCGAGGCCGAAGATGGGGGTGGTGGTTGTGACGATTGTGGCGGTCGAGAGTGTGGGTGTGGTTGTTGAGGTGGGGGCAGCGTCGAGCGCGAGGGTCGCTTGAGATGCGACGGAATCGAGGCGAGCGGGTCAGCTTTGCGTTGACGTGCCAGATCCCGCTGTCTGGGTAATTTTTTTAGGTGTTTGTTAGGGCCACGCACGGGTTCCGGAAGACGCTCACCTCCTCGCATCGGAGGTTTGGTCATCCTTGCTGTCGCTGAGAGCGGCCGAGTACCAGGGGTTAAGGTCTTGCTTTGTGGGTGCGAGGGCAATGCCGTGGTCTGAATCGGTCATCGCAGGCTTGGATTTCGAGGCGCGTGCGGCGAGAGCCGCGGCGTGGTCTTCGAGATCCGCAAAGAGGTTGATGTGTCCGTTGCTCAAAGTTATGGTATCGGTAGACCCTGAAGCGATGGGCGTTGTGGTGTCCACGTCCGGGCTATGAGCCGGGGAGTGTAGCGGAGCGATGCCTGCGCGAGCGCGAAGCGCGCTCAAACGGGACTCGGTGTCCTAGAGGTGGTATTCGTTGTATGCTGGGAGCAAGGGTTATGTGAGGGACGAACTGCAACAAGGGCACGATCTGCATCCTCTGTCTCCTTTCTCTTTGCTGCGGCTTCATCGCTGCGGACACGCTCGATGTTGTCAAGTCGATATGGGTGATACGATTTGTGGTGTGCGATGTTAAGTTTACCCATCGTGCGTGCGTACGAGCGAGGCGAGGAAGGGGTGGCAGAGGGCCCGCCACGACGCACCATTGCAATAGGTTCCGGGGTTCCAACACGTCATAACGCGCTGCTACTGCTGCTATTCGCACTCGCACTCGCACCCGCTCCGGTTCTCGTTCTTGTTGTGACAAACCAGCGGAAAACATGGATTTGCAACACGAACTCTCCATTCTGGACAAGATCGATGCAGCCACACCCACACCGTTCAATAGCTTTGACGCTTTCCCAAAGCTCCCCTCCACCTATCGCACCCGCTCAAGCGAGCGTGGTTTCCTTACCCTCTTTATTGGATTCATCGCCTTTCTTCTTGTGGCAAACGATATCGCAGAGTTTCTCTGGGGCTGGCCAGATTATGAGTTTGGCGTGGACCATACTCCCACAAGCTATTTGGATGTCAACGTTGACCTGATAGTCAATATGCCCTGTAGATGTGCGAAATTCATCCCCCTGCCTCATCCTAGAGCGAGTGTTAATTGTTCGGCCTACCTTAGACCTGAGCGTCGACTTGCGTGACGCCGTTGGAGACAGACTATTCCTCAGCAAGGGTTTCCAGCGGGACGGCGTGAGTGCCGTGCTCACCTTTTTGCCTCATGACCTGACCTTGGCGCAGACTCTATTTGACGTCGGACAAGCTACAGCTCTCAAGTAAGTTCCATCTGGCGGCCTCCTGTGAGCCTCTTGTGCCTATTCCGTTATAGAGAACACGCGGCGGCTCTCACCGCGCGACAAGCAGTTGCCGAGTCCCGCAAGTCGCGTGGTTTTCTCTCGGGCCTCCTCCGTCGCCCGCAAAGCTTGTATAAACCTACCTATAATTATGTACCAGACGGGAGTGCGTGCCGTATATATGGGTCGCTCACTGTCAAAAGAGTCACAGGTGCGTTTGCCCGCTACAGTCATCGTCACTTGTCATCCATATGCAACCTGTCCGCCAGCAAATCTTCATGTTACCACCCTTGGCCATGGCTATAGTAGTAATGTCCATGTGGACCATAGCCGTAGGTGCCACTATCAGCTGCTTTCTTCACATCACAACATGCTTCACAGTAATGAACCTTTCACATGTTATCACCGAGTTTTCCTTCGGTAAACACTTCCCGGAGATTTCCCAACCTCTTGACAACTCCTTCGAGGTCACGCACGATGGTTTGTCGCTTCACAACTTGACCGTGAACCCATGTGACAAGTTACAGATTTTCTTGCATACCAATACTACCTTCGAGTTGTCCCAACTACCTATATTGCACCACGCTCCGAACCTTTGCATACGAACCAGTACAGTGTGACTCACTATGAACGGAAAATCAGTCACCATGCGGGCGTCCCCGGAATTTTCTTCAAGTTTGATATTGAACCGGTCCGTCTCACTATCATACAACGCACGACCACCCTTGGTCAATTCTTCATTCGGTGCGTTGCGCTCCCCTCTTGAGCCGTCAAGTTCTGATCCACTCAAATAGATGGGCCGGCGTTGTCGGCGGCGTATTCGTCTGCGCATCGTGGGCCATTCGCGCGACGGACCGCATGATTTCTGTCGTCGCAGGACCAGATGACATCGGCAGTATCGCACCAGTGTCCGATTCCGTGCGTAGCAGCGGACTGCGCAGCAAATGGGGCGGCACAGCCCTCCGTGCTCGCCCAAGCAACGTCCCGCTGCGGACAGGAACCTGGGCAGAAGGCGGTGGTGGTTCACCTTACGGCTCGACCTATGGTGGCTCTAGTTACGCCGGCTCACCTGGCGGTTCGCCGATGCTGTCGCAATCACCGTACTTACCCGTCCCACCGCCGCCCATCTCGGCTCGCACGCCGTCGACCTCGGGCTTCGTGGTCCCAGGCCCCACTTCAGGGCTTGGGCTCTCCCCCAGCCTGTTTGGGCCTAGTCCACCGGGTAGCGCGCGTACACCAGCGACGGCGGCCACACTTGGTTCGCCTGGCCCTGGTCACGGCACACCCGCGTACGGTCATTTCCCGCCTACGCCGCGTTCGCCGTTGAGTGGGTTTGCGGCGTTGCCAACCGTGAGAGGAGCAGATAAAGAGGATTGAGCGGTCGCGACTGAGCCGGGTAGGATGGCTGGATGTTGTATTTATGACAGGGCGTTTGGAGAAAAGGCGCTTTCTGCATCGTCGGATCTTGTACTCCCTCCAGTCTGAGTTCTGGTCGATGTCGCCTGCGCTATGGTAGGCTGGAATGCCGTGGGTACTGTTGTTGAGCGAGAGATAGCAAATACACACTTAAACCTGGCGCGTGGTGACATGACTGACTATGCCGAGATCAATCATCGAGTAAAACGGCATAATAATCGAGTCGGTGTCACACTCGAAGTCCTCATTTTGTCGAGTTCACACAAGCCAAGACGAAACGAAACGACGGGCTTGAATTCGTGGCAGTTTCCCGCCCGGTCGAAGATACTCATCATTTAAGCATGAATTCAGTATGTAAAGTCCAACATAAATGATACAGTATCTGCTCTGTGGCCATGGCCGACATTCCCAAAGTCTCGTGTGCGGGGTACCTTAACTACACGATCCGAACACATTCATCCTATGACAAGCCATTCAGCTGGTCAACCGCCTGCGATGCGGACCCAGGTTCACATAATCCAACAATACGAAATTGGGGTTCCGTCCGCTGCCAAGCGGGACGCACTTGTTGGCATGCGCGACGATTCTGCCACCACCCGCCGCCGCCTTAAATGAATACGCGTCCGGAAACGAAAGCGGGAAAGAAGGGACGTACGAAGAGACGCTATTGGTCGTGGGTCCGTCGAACGAGTCGGAAATGAGAACGCCCGAGTCGAGTACGTTGATGTCCAGATAGTGGTTGATGAGATACATCTGGTCTGCCGCACCGAGGGGCCCTCGGATTCGGTCGATCGAACATGGGAAAGTCGGATCCGTCATGTCGTATGGCGTCTCCCATATCTTTTTTTTTTTTTGAATCAACGCAAGACATCAGTAGGGGTGCCCTGCTAATCGAGTCGTGCAGCTGGGGGGGGGGGGGGGGCGCACCATGCCAAACTCGGGTAGGAGATAATCGACCGTCTTGTTGTCGGAGCCAACATAGTCGATGAACACCACGAGGCGCTTGCCGCTCGCAATCATGGAGCCGAGCGTGGGCCACATGCTCTGTGGCATCGGGTTCTGTGGGGGCACATAGGCGTAGCCGGACGCGCCAGAATACTCGAAAACGGGCGCCCACACGTCCGGAAAGGACAAGCCCTCTGGATTCGTGAAGAGGAGCGTCAAGACTTCGTATGGGTTTTCATCGAGGAAGATGGTGACGTGTTCGAGGTATGCTAATGGGGTGCGTGGTCTAGGGCGGAACATCAAAAGGCGCGTATGTATAACATACCTTCAACAGTGCCACCATCAAAGAGCAACTGGATAAGGTAAGTATCATAACACCAGTGATCATATGAGTATATGCTTACGCAACCTAGGAAAAGAATAAGGCGCTCTTAGGGCTTCTAGCGGGAACGCTTAAGTGGAGTAACTTGCTGGTATGGCAAAAATGGAGGTTGCCATCAAGACCGCTAGAATAACGGCGTGCGTAAAATCAGCCTCGGACGAAAATGACGTAGCGAGTTATCACAGCACGAACATGTGCGATTGCGCCTGGAGCAGTCGTATCCCGAGACTGAGCTGCGTTGGCACGTCTACTTCTTGATCGCGGGAGACTGCATCACTCAGTCAGACGTGAATTTGACCCAGGACGCCAGCAGCGCTAGTTACGCACGTATGGCAGGATCGCTGGTAAATGCGAAGGAATCGTGCGCTAAACACACACGCAAGATTTTATGGCTCTGTGGTCAGCACGGGAAGTAGCAGAGAGTGATCAGGATGCACGCACACCCAGCAAATGTCACGTTACTGTAGCTGCGGTTGCATAGTTCTGCGTGCCCGTTGCACACGGTCGCTCTGCACAAGATCAAGGGTGATCGATCCTCTAATAGAATTAGAATATCATCAGTAAGACCCGTACTGTCTCTTGATCATGGCGCTGCTAACGCGCGCAGCGGGAGAAAGGATGGTCGCGCAAGAACGAGAAGGGATGCGGGCGCACGCATGGCTGTTTGGGAGAGGGGAGAAACGAGGATGCTTGGCGGTGTACTCGTGGGTAAGGATGCCCAACTAGCCCGACTGTCCGTTTCTGGCTCGTCAGCCAAATCTGGGTGAGGAGGAAATTCCAAAGGGATGTCTGTCCTCGTGGGCAACGACGCCCAGCCACCTGTTCCTGGTCCTTTAATTTAGGAAAATAAGAATGAAAGTCCTCGGGGTGTCGCATCCTGGCGTATGCCGACTAGGGAATCAGTCCACCCGGCCATCCCGCCTAGTAATCGATCGTCCTAGACAAAAAGAGGGCAGGCTCAAAGAAATATGCCAGTGAAAGATATTAGCCCAGAATCCATGGCCGAAGTCTTAGAGCGCGGGCTTGCACACCAAGTACTGGCTGAGCGCTGATCCGGGCCATGCTTTTCTCCGCGCCGTGCCTTCTTACAAGTGCACAACGGAGTCACACATTAGTCACACAAGTCACATCAGTATAAATCCGTTAAAACTGTATCTTTCGCTGCACAGACATGGTATTGCACACCACTCCAGGTGCGCGAAAGTCTCGAGGGAAGCGCAAGAAGTAGTCGCGGGGAATGCACGTCGCAGTCGCGCGTTGTGTTGAAAAGTCGAAGAGAGAAGAGAGTGACACCGCGTGACGGCTGTACGGAACGCTTCCGAGGCTTGGGAAGTTTTCCAAAGCGTGACATCCGAACAGGCCTTAAAAACTATTTATCTCAGTAAATCCCTAGTTCTTCGAGTCAGTTAAATAGAAAGTATAGAGATCAAGAAGATCAAAGAAGTGTTCATAGGGTCAGATTGTCTTAGATGAGGACAACGCAAGCAAACTCAGTAGTCATACAAATGGGTATCAGAATACCCGATGAGTATGTGCTAAATGTGCCCTGCTATGAGTTATATTAACAAGCACGCCATGTATAATGCAAGCTACTTTATCTTCATCCAGTTAGATCTTCATTGATCTGGTGTTTCATCCATGCACTCACATCTCAACACACCTATATCAGCCCTGGGTACCAAGGAGGAGCAGACCCCTATGTCCTCAGGAATGACCTCTCAGGCGATCAGCTGCTAGCACGGACGGACCGGCTTGGGCTCTTGAGCGGTCGTGTTTCAATTTCTTCTGCCATCTTTGGTGTGACCCTCTGAGCAGTCATCTGGATGCTATCGGAAAAGTGTAAGACGCGCGGTGCGATATGACCATACCTTGCACGGTCTCACGGTGGCATTTAGTTATCGAGCACGGAAGGGATATAGAAAGTGAGGACACCGCCTACGTCTGCCGAATCTCCGATATACACGAATAAGATTAGACAGTGTCCTTGGCATATACCTACAAGATCGAGGTTGTCAGTGCGGAGTGGCGAGAAGGAATGGTCATCGACATGCGATCGTGGTCTTGGATACAGCGTGTGCATTCAAGAACTTCAAGAAGCTCCGAGTGTGAACGAGCACGGTGAAGAGTTGCTTGGGTCAGGCCGTTCACGTTCACGTTCATCAGGCTCGTCTTCTGCACCCGTATTAACCTGCGATGCACCATCCGCAGCTAGAGAACCAAAGAAGAAGTCGTGAGGCACAAGGACAGCGAGTGCATGTGAAGGCGAAGCGTGTCTGATACCTTACCTATCCGAGGGTGTGAACAATCGGACCAGGTGATGTCCGCTTTGACGACTTCGGTACTCGCGGAAAGCTGGAGGCAGCCGGAGGAGTTGGCTCGCACAGCTATCACGTCCGAGAGGTTACGCATGCGTTCGACGACGGCGCGCATCTTTGTGAGGGACGGGAGCATAATCTGTACCTAAAATTGGGGTTTTGTATCGGAGTGGATTTATTTGCTCAGCAACGCATTATAAACGCACGTCGGGCTCAGGGCATCGCGGTTCAGTGAGCATGGCCACATCCGCAGGTTTCATCACCTCGATGCGCACGTCATGGGCCACCTTGACTCTGCGTCCCATCTGCGTCGTGCCAAAGATTTCGAAGCTCAGAACGGGAAGGTTGTTCTTCTTGGCGAGCTTCATGACGACTTCGCTAGCTCCAGTGTGTTCCGCGGATGCGGAGCGCAGCGCGGTAGATAATGCCTCGGTCGGCAAGTTGAGCGTGATCTCATTGATAGAGTGAGAGAGGATGCGATACTCTGTGAAGAGGGCATCCACACGGATCTTCCTGTATTCCGGTCAAGAAAGAGAGAGAAAGAAGGGTTCAAGAGAGTGACGTACGACCAGACTTGAACACCCCCTTCCTCGTGGTTGCAGATGATGCGCATAGCCGTCTCGCTGAACTTGATGATGCATTTCTTCTGGAGTTTTTCAATTGTTTGGACCAAGCCTAGGACAATGGTTAAGTAGTTTTTATCGAATGTGAATGAGATAACGGACGATAAAAGGTGAGCACATTCTGAATTGCAGTGCGAAACCGCATGCCAGGGAGTGAATGAGGGGGATAAGGCGCCTGACTCTTCCGTCTCTTTGCACTAACATCAGATCAGATACGATCCGATAGATACACTTGTGCCGCATTTCAGAATGGCCTCACTCCCAAATGTCCACCAGATCGAATCCTCAGATCGCTTTCGAGAACTCCTTTCAGAAGATCTCCAACGCGTTTCTCTCCTCTACTTTTGGGCCCCATGGGCAGAACCCTGCAAACAGATGACCGAGGTCGTCGACGAGCTTTCAAGAAAGTACCCGAAATTGCTCTCTCTCAAGATTGAAGCAGAAACGCAGAGTGACATCTCCGAATCCTTTGACATTCAGAGCGTCCCGACTTTTGTCGTCCTTCAGGTGCGCTACGCATTCACCGCCTTTTCGGGAAACTGCACCGCTCAAAAATCTCAAAAATCTCTTTACCATCGACGCAGGGTCACACCTTACTTGCACGCATCGCAGGCGCCGATGCCCGCGCTCTCACCGATGCCATCGCAAAACATCTGAACCCGTCGACCTCCACCACACCACTTTCCCATTCGGACAAGCCCCCTGCACCTTCACTGGCTGTGGAGAAGACGGAGACCGCCGAAGAACTCGAGAGGCGTCTGCGTGGGCTCATGAGCCAGTCGCCAGTAGTCCTCTTCATGAAGGGCTCGCCTGACGCCCCACGTTGTGGCTTTTCACGGAAAATCTGTGGTCTGCTGAGTGCCAATAAGGTTGAGTTTTCGCATTTCGACATCCTTACCGACGAATCAGTCCGGCAGGGTAAAGCTGTCTCGCATAAACATACTCTAGGTTACGTGGACTAATATACCTCTCCTTAGGTCTCAAGAAGCTCAACGACTGGCCTACTTACCCGCAGCTTATTGTCAAAGGCGAATTAGTTGGAGGACTTGACATCGTCCAAGAGATGGCTGACAACGGGGAGCTCACTGAACTAGTCTCGTCTGCTTGACTGTCCAATAGTTTGGTCGATCACGAATTAATTGTACGTTGTTTCCCAGTTGGACCGACTGAAAAAGTTTCATCTGTACACGGCATTATCTCTCACTGTATGTGCCATCCTTCGGTGTTTGTGGCTAATAGATCGTTGCTCCGTACCTCGCGGCGCGGCTTGCAGCAGTACTGCCCTGTCGTCAGGAAGTGTCCAAATAAATTGAGTTACGTGAGCCTCATCTGCCGTCTCCTGTGATCCTCACGCTATAAAGTACTAGAGAAGCACCTCTATCGCATACGTGTGCTGTAACGTGCACCAGCACCGCCGAGACTCATCTTCTTTCTGCAGTGGCAAAGGGAGGGCAACAGGCGTTCCTAGTGTCTCCCCATTACAGAACGTTACTGCTATCTGGTATCCGCGCTTGCCTCCCACACCAGCATCCACGGGAGCAGCACCTGATGTGGTCCATGCTGGTCATTCGTAAACGCATTAAACTGTCACGAGGACACTGAGCAGCTTCGGGGAAGACTACTGTACATAGCCCAGGAACATGGTTCCTCTGCCCATTGGCATGGCAGATAAAAGAAATCGTTTGCAGAATTCCTGGTGATGGGCACTATCGCTCATCGTGAGCCTGCCACCCCGGTGGTGCTTTCAAAATAACATTAAAAGACTATTGATTCTGAGGAGGTAGGCTAGGTAAGGAGCATTGAGTAGTTCTGTCAAGTAGGCAATCAAGGGCTACAGAGTGACTGGGCGACGTAGCACTCAAAGTACATCGGGTTCAGGCACGATGAAATGTACCATAAATCGGAAACTTATGTGGAGACCAACGTCCGTGGCTTGTTTATGTCCTCCGAGTGATTTTCTGAAGAAACAAGGTCTGGAAAGCATAACCAGTGGGCCCACACAACCAGAATTTTCTGGAGCGCTCAGCATCGCTCTGCGGTGATAAGGACGCAACCCACCACCTCCAAGTCAAATCATCGACGCTAAGTTAGCGCAAGCGCTCTCCCGATATCCGGACGGGCTTGAATGCCTACGCTCTAGCACAATTGTTTCCAATGTTGGTTGGAGATTGTCAGACTTTAGCTTCACTTGGATGTCAGTCGTGCGCGAGCAACATGATCAACCCAGCGGAGAAAGCGATACCACTACACCGGGGATAGCCAGATAAATGCTGACGAAGGTGTGAGATGGCAAAAGAGTACATTCGCGAAAAATAAAAAAGCGCGACAATTTTTCGTCAACGATTCTTCTGTTCAATCTATACAAAGGCAATACTAAGCCCAACCCCTACAATAGCACGAGTGCAACTGTGGTAATGGCTGAGGCACCGAGGACCGCGTAGCCAGTACGGTATGCGCCCTTGAGCGAGAGGACTTGTTTTCCATTGTCAGTCTCGTTATCATCACGGGCAAAGGTGTAGAGGAAGACAGACATTTTCCGGTATCCCAAGCGAGGTGGCGCAAGCCGTTGAGCGAATGGAAGGCAAATGGTGCGGCGAGGATCGTCTTCTCCGCAACCTTGATCCATTCTGGCTGGCTCGCAACAAACTCGATGATGTTTGCGCTGCTGAAAGTCGAAGGAGCAAAAAGATAAGCGAGGGAGAAACCGTAAAGGACTGCATTGTCGCATGTAATTAGCACTCGCGTGGGAAAATGGATAGGAGAGTAGACGCACGGACTGAAAGTCCAGAACCTGTGATACGATTGGCGATAGAGCCTATCCAGGTGAGCTGCGGTTGGTAGATGGTGAAATGAGGGCTGGAGGGGCGCGCGAGACGCTGAGTGTTCAAGATGTCTGTGGCATCCTTGGGCTTGAGGGACTGCGTCTGCACAGCGCTGTATGAAGGTCGTATTAGTAGAAATGAGGAACCCAGGAAGCATCAATCGAACCGTCTGTGAATGGGGGAGCGCAGGAAAGGGGAGTTGCGGGCTGATGTGAAGGCGGTTAGCTTACCGTTACCGGATGAACGCGATAGTAGGAGCATACCAAGTGCTGTACGCCTTAGTGTAGACCCTAGGCCAATGGCACGGGTGTAGTTCATGGCGATCTCGAGGTTGGTGACAGAGGCGGACTGACTGGTCGTCTTGAGGGCGCTCAAACTCCGAGTCCCGGTCCCGATCACATGACTAGTGGTTGGGGTCATGCGGTCAAGCACGCTCTCCTGTCCAACGCGTCCCGCCACGTCCAGAGATGGCCCCCTACGATGACTGGAACAAACTTGATGAAGAAGAGGATGATGAGCTACAAGACACCTCAGTGCGCATGCTCGAAACCAACCATATCGTGACACTGGACTCATAATAATCAATCTCTTGTTCTGCAGTACTTTGAGAGAAAGCATGATGTTATCTTGTTTGCCATAGACTGCTCGCAGTCCATGTTGGCTTTGCGCGAAGATCTAAATTATGAAAACACAAAGACATCTCATCTCCTCAGTGCTCTTGATGCCACCATTCAGATTCAGAAAAGGAAGGTCGTTGTAGGTCCCCACGATTCGGTCGGCATCATGTTTTACAACACAGTGCGCTTTCTCCTTCGCGCCTCACTTTGCGCGCTCTTAATAACGATGCGACTATGTAGACATGCCGGAACGAAAGTGGACCAGGCTCCGAGATCAAGAAAGGGACATACGTCTATCAACCTATGTCCGTTATCAACGCACCGAAGATCCTTGACCTCAATCAACTCATTGACGGTTTGCGGCAGACTCCAATATACACAACATACTATCTCACTCTTCATTTCTCAGAGGCGCGCGATAATCCGGGTCTTCTCAGTGAAGACTATCCCTCGACAGACAAGCATATTCCCGTGGGGGATCTATTCACGAGTTGTAACTGGATTCTACGTGACGGGTGCTGTCAATGCCAACCCCCTTCCTGCGCAGTTGATTAACGCACTCTGCAGAGCACTAAAGTCTGCAACAAAACGTGTATTCCTCATAACGGACAACGATGATCCCCTTGCGGGTTCACACAATCCACGACTCATAACCTCTGCGCGGACCACCCTCGTTGTGAGTGAGAAGACTTGCCACATGTGCAGTCTCCCAGTTGTCGTTGTCCCAAGCTGAAGGTCTGTTTTGCGTAGGATCTGTTGCAGGCTGGTGTGAGAGTAGAACCCTTCTTCATCAGTACAGATGACAAACCTTTTAACAAAGATAAATTCTGGGCTGTACGCATTCGTTTTTTCAACCTTACCCTTAGAGGTATTTTCTGAACTCTCCGAGACAGAGCGTCCTTGTCTCGGACGCCTCGACTGAGGAAGACGTTGACTTTCTCCCACCCGCGCTCTCTATCTCTCGTATCGATGATCTACTTGAGCAGATGCGATTCCACGAGGTCTCGAAACGAGCTCTCTTCAGCATCCCATTCGAGCTCGCAACAGGACTTGTCATTAGTATCAAGGGTTATGGCCTCGTCACCGAGCAGAAAAAGGGGGCCTATAAGTACTTTGTGGATCTAGGGGATAAAATGGAGGTTGTAGAGAGTCGAACGACGCATGTGGACGAGGTGTGTGGGCGCCTGTATGCCGTGTGGGGTCATCCTTATCCCGGTCGTTCGTAAAGGAGCGAGAAGCGGAGGTCACCAAGAGCGGTGTGCTGTTTGGTATGACCCTGGGTGCGACAGCCGAGGACGAGGAAATCCAAGAACATGGCTTCGGCACACGCTCAGTGCGCGCTGATCGGCGTGTATGCACGATCCGTTCCCAACGCTTTCTTCCCTCTTCTGACGTTCGTCCCTTTTCGCATAGGCCTTCTACACAGCAGAAGAAGTGCGCTCTCTGCGCACACTCGACCTCGAACCCGGCCTTAAGCTCCTTGGTTTCAAAGATCGTTCAGAGCTTGCCTTTGAGGACAATATCCGACACTCGTACTTCCTCTACCCAGACGAGGATACATATGCCGGCAGCCGGCGCACGTTTACGGCGCTACTCACTTCCATGATAAAGAAAGGTAAAATTGGTCTCGTGCGTGCGCTAACACGGAGAAACGCCTCCCCGAGTTTCTGCGCCCTACTGCCCCAGGAGGAGGGCGACGGCGAGGAGTGGGCGGAGCCTAGCGGCTTTCATCTGATTCCGCTACCTTTCGCGGATGACATACGTGCTGCGCCCGTCGATGACGGTTGTCGAGGTGAGCCGCCTCGTCCTTTTACTCTATCGAAAATATTCTTTCGCTGAGCAGCGCACGGGGACTCATAGCGGGTAAAGAGCTCGTTGATGCCGCAAAATCATTCATCTCCAAGCTCGCTCTCAGAAATGGCACATACCCGCCTGACTCGTACCCTAACCCCGGTGGGTCCTTCCCGCACTTACCGGTTGCCGCCTAACGCGCACGACGACGTCAGCATTGGCCTTCCACTATGCGCAACTCGAGGCGACCGCATTCCGCGAGGAGTTCGATCCTGCTTCATTCGAAGACCTCACCCTACCAAAGGACGACACGATCCGCAAGAAGGCGGGCCCGTTGATCAAGGAGTGGATGGAGCTTTTACGGAAGGACAAAAGTGCCGATGCTGTCATCGTCCAAGCCGGTTCGAAACGCAAAGCTGTAGGTCCACGTCCTGCACATCTTGGCCGTGGTAGCGAGCGACCAGGCGGGGAGCTGACTTGTAAAAAAAAACATTGCGTAGGATGTCAACGTGTCCGAGGCGGAGGTCCGCAGTCGTTACGAAGGTGGTAGCCTGATGCAGGTGCGTACAAGTGCCGAGCCTTGAGCGCTTGCTTGAGTTGACGACATGCCCCGCTGGCATCAGTTGCGCGTTGATCAAATGAAGGTCTGCCTCCGCATTCTTTTCCCCCACCCCCTCCCTACGTGGCCATTAATATGAGTTGTGTAATCTAGGACTTTCTTAAAAGCAGGAGCTTGGCAGTTTCAGGCAAGAAGAGCGAACTCGCCGAGCGCATCACCGAGTGGCTAGATGAACACCCTTGACCTGGGCGTGGCCGCGACCGTTGGCAGTCGTACATGATGCTTCTAATTACTCCCCTCACATCCCTACGTCCACTGTCTACCATCTTGATATTACATGAATGGATGACGCTCTTCACACCCCTACGCCAACGAAGCGCTGAACTAGTATCTTGTGTGAACTACGGTCGAAATCCACACCCACTCAGCGGACAGCCCAGGGTTATATCAAGGGTACCCTCCATTTGTTTTTGTTATTTTCTTGAGACTATTTCTATTTTGAATACTTTTCTGAAAATCATATCCCCTTGTAACCCATGCCTTGGCCCCGAATGTTCATGGCAGGGGTGTGGGTTACTGTAAGAGTGACTTGAAACTCGAACTGTACATTGTGGAGAGCTCGCTGCGCCCTGTAAGTCGTGGTGTAAACCTTAGTGCTTCGCCACCCCCTGGACTTGGCACCGACTGACGATCAAAGGGTCCGAAAACGAAGATAGGCACATCAGCAT
This sequence comes from Russula compacta, assembly GCA_022376555.1. NCBI lineage: Eukaryota > Fungi > Basidiomycota > Agaricomycetes > Russulales > Russulaceae > Russula > Russula compacta. The sequence goes on from WTXH01000107.1 coordinate 69,979, forward strand.
CAGCTACGCTACACTACACATGCGCATGAGCCCCCTATGTTACACGCCGAAGCTACTCACTGTTTCGCATTACTGATGGGAGACATAAACGGGGGGGGGGGGGGCTTTCGTTCAGATCTGCTGCAGGTAACCCACTACCACCAACGGTTTCCCAGAAATGAAACGAAATCAAGCGATCGATTACTGTTTCAATGGGATCACATTCGACGTTTCCCCCACAGCGAGAGAGAACCTTGAGGTGCCCCATGGGCCATATTCGGGGGGGGGGAAGCCAGCCACAGTTCCGGGTCTCCTCCTCTCTCCCATTTGAAGATCAAACGTTATCGTGAAAAAAAAAAAAAAAACGTGACAGGCGCTTTTTTAAGGAGGTTCAAGGCCGGCCGAGGTGTGAAGAGAAGGAGTGAAAAGGTTTTTGCACCGCGTGATGTGTATGCCGCGTAAAGCGAGATGCCCCTTTCCAACGCACAATTCCAGGGTACAACGAGTGACCGCCGGACCACTTGGTCGGTTATTTTGCGCACCCCCCCTCCCCCCTCTCACCTGCCCCCTAGTTGCGTAAAATTATGGTTGGATGAGGCGAGGGGCGGAGACGATGCATTCATTTTCAGTTTCTTCGCGTGGCTCCTTTTTTTATTTTTTTCTTCCTCTTCCGTGCGTCGGCATCAAAGAACCAACCCCCAATCCACCCCCTCGGGTGAATGATTTACCCTGAACTTTGTCGGGACTTATCTCGGGGAGTTGCTGTCGTTCACATCCCCTTGCGTGTTTTCTTGATGAGGTATATATTTGAGGAGGGCGTGTCGCATTACGTATGTTCTGCGGCGCGAGCCACGGAAGGAACCCCGGATGCGTGGTCGAGGGCAGCGAACAGTCGATACGGAGCTTTGACGTGCCAAATCACTTCCTCTTACTGTAGCTTGCTGCCACCATCCTATCATCGTGCAAAGTAAACCTCAACGGTCCCGTGAAGTAGTCAAGACGATCAGTCATAATATTAAAATACCAAAATTACAACTGACAGGGCAAGTCTATCAATCACCGGGGCCAATGATCCAGGAAGTAAGGAATCATGACATGAGCGGTAGTTTACGGAGACATCTAATTCTGTGCGTAAAATCCATAAATTGAGTGAGAATGAAGCGCGATGCTGAACCTGGGCGGGAAATATGAAAAATGCGTGCAGGGCGCTCTGCCAAGACAGAGTTTGCCACTTTAAATATCTCTCTATTCAATGAGCCATCTAGACACGAGACGCTCGGCTTTTCTCTATATTGTTGTTTGGACCGCTTCACGTTTGGATAGATTAAAGATGCGAGTGAGATGCGCGCGCGCCAAGTCCGAGTGACCCGACGGTTCAAGCGCGGCGTTCCCAGCCCGCAATATTCCCGAAAGTTGTAGATTAATCCACTCTGAAGGTATCGTAGTCCGGTGGTTACTTCACTAGGAGAAACCAAACTAAAAAAGAAAGCGCACCCAACAAGCTTCATCAACGCATAGCCAAGGGATGCGACCACCTGCCGTACCATCATCAGTATTCTGTGAACGAAGGAGAGCGGGTGGCCCATACCAGGGCGGCAATGACACTTGCCGGTACCCCATTCTTCAGAAAGTCGACGTTTGAGAGATAAAGTTGGCCCATTTCGTCTTCCTGGGTTGCTCTGATGGAAAATAAGTCAGTCACGGCGGAGTAAAGTTGGGAGACGTACGCAGTCTGATTCGGGAATCCTGAGACGGGCATACCCATCCCAGTGGAGCAGACAAGTCCAGTGATAAATATAAGCAGATTTGCTTGATTACCTGGGAGGTTGCTCCCCACCGCCTTGGCTATCGGAACAAGGAGCACACTTGCTATAGTGTGGCTGATGAACGTAGAAACAATCTACATGCAGATGACAGCGGAAGTTGGCACCCAGCTGTAAGTGCAGCTTACCAAATGACGATAGTAAGCAAAACAACCACCCCAAACTCTGAACGCCCTTTTACAAGTCCACGGATGACAACATCCATCTTGTCTAACAAGCCGCTCGACGTGACGCCTTGGCCTAACGCTATACCACCCATCGCAAGGAAAACGACCGACCACAAAAATTGCTCAAAGTCATCCTGTGAAAGACAACAGTATTAGAATATATGCAGGAAAGCCGGGAGAATATCCCCTCACCTTCTTCAGACACCTGTTCCGAAAAACGCGACAATCGGAATGATGGCGATGACGCCCATGTCGCCAATCCACTTCTCGATGGCGTGTTCGACGACCCAGAGAGAGATCGTAGCAATACATACGATCGTTACCCACCATTGCTTCAAAGCGAAGCGTTCGCGTGTGGGGCGAATGCTCTTGATCTCAAGACTGCCATCTCCCGTGGGCAAGCGCGACGGGCGATAGGATAGCAAGAGGAGAAGCCAAATTAGTACAATTGACATGCCCGAGACCGGGAGCGCGACCAAAAACCAGCGACCCCAGTCAAGCTGGGGTTGCATCGCTTGTAAAGCGATCAAGTTCTGGGGCGACGAGATGGGGGATGACTGTCCGCCAATGTTAGCGGCTAGCGCGATCGCAAGCTGTGGGGCATGAGAAAGCGGGCTTGGGAACGAAACAATAGGGGGGAGTGCTTACGACGAGGCAGGGTCCGAACGGCGCTTTTGGTGGGAGAGTCCGCAAGATTGGCTACGATAACCAGGGGTGTGAGCGTGCGAAAAGCGAGGTGAAATCTATCGTACCCGTACGAGCGTGAAGCAGAGCGTTGGCGCGGCAACATTGCTATGGGGTGGGGACAAGGTTTAGACCCGAGGTACGGAAGCGGTGGCGCCTGTAAATCAACACACCTGATCCACATGCTGGCAAAACATGCGACACCCATGACGGCGAGTAGCACAACACTCGGGCGTGTACCAGCCAAACTGAGTACGCGCGTGATCAACACACGGTCGATGTTCGTCTTCGAAAGCGCCGCTGCGATCGTAAAGCCACCGATGAGAAGCATGATAGTTGGCGAAAACATCACAGAGAAGACCCAGCTGCGAGTCTATGAGTATCGCACGCCAGACTCGAGTAAGAATACACTCGCCGAGTTGCCGCCTCAGGACTCAACCGCGCACCCGTGTCCGCATCCCGGATCACTCGGAGCCACACTAATAAGGCAGGGACCATGGTCGAAGTTACGAAAAGTGGTATAGCCTGCAAAAAAATGAAATTGGCTTAGACCTTGCCAGGAAGCAACGAGAATGGAGAAGTCTGACGAACCTCGGTAGCCCACAGTAGAGTAGCAAACACTAGCACGGCGAAGCATCGATTTGCTTCCCTCCCTTCGACGGTTTGCACATTCAGTAATATAGCGAAAACAAGGGCGGAGAGGACGATCCAGGCCTTGCGTCTGCTGAGACGAACACGTCCGACGCGTGTGCGCACCTCAAAAGCCTTTTCCTCTGTAGTGTCCAAGGGTGCGCCTAGAGGCGTTCCTCCTTCGCCACGGCGTTCACGTCCGATCATCTGTCTCCATACGGTGTCTCGCTCCCACGCAATGTGTTCGCGAAGGTAAAGTTTCAAGTAGCGCTGCGCTGCTGCCGTGTCACCGTGCGTAACACATTTAGAGTACAACTGCAGCAATGCGGACAGGGCATCTGCAATCCTTGCGCGAGACGCCTGATCAAAGCCAGGTGTGGGCTCAAGGATGTCATGAAGGTAATGTGCTTGAAGCTTAGGGAATAGGGAATAAATTAGACACGATCACTGAGTATCGGAACTATACATACCGAGCTCTCTGTAACCTTATCGTATCTGCCGAAGAGGGTCAACGATAGGGCCACAGTGCAGAAATGCCTTACTTCTTCAGGACTTTGCGGAATCCGGAATAATTCAGCTCGACGTAAGAGCGTAGTGCGCTCACTTGAACGTACAAGTTCGTGATCCGACGCTTGAACAATAACTGAGTATCGGTTGCGAAGTGCTTCTTCGAGGTCCAGATCGTTTCACCACTGCCTGATGCCGGCGCATGAGGCGAGCCCAGTGAGGCGATACTACTGCGAAGCCGGCTCGCGAGTCCCCGCACTCTAGCCGTCGGTGATCTGCTACGACCCAAGCTCTCCCCGTTTCTAGTACCACTCCTACTGAGATTTGGTTCGGAGCTGGGTTCATCCACCTCGGAAACAGGAGCGGGGAAGGAATGTCCCGGAGGCACACGAAAGGAAGCCAGTGACGCTTCGAGATCAAGGTTCTCCTCCGTGGACGAAATACTGACGCGACGAGGGCGTACTTCCCTGGAGTGACTCGCTGCCCAGATAGTCAGCTTGGTAACGGACTATGAAGATCGCTGCAATGTGGGAAGCAGGAGGAGCTAATGAGAATGCCCACGTCCTCGAATATTCGTAGCAATCAACTTGGCCTTGGCCATCTGTACCATTGCTGCACGTTGACAGCATGGGTGAAAGCAGCCCTCCTCCCGACTGTGATAGGAGAGGAATCTACCCGACGCGGGTCATACGGCATTCAGAGCCAGACAAGTGGGACAATCTTCTCTTGGCCGTCCCTCCCCAGCCCCAGAGTAGAGAGTAGTATCTACAGAGGACATTTACCCACCTCCCTGAGACATCGCACGGGCTACGGAGGTGGATGCTCGCCTTCTGCGCTTTGATGTAGCAGGATCCTGACTCCGTTCCGTACTTTGCCATTCATCCTCGTCCTCGTCCTCGTCTTCATCCCATTGATTGTCCCCGTAAAACCTGCCGGCCAACATCCCAATGTCATCCTGTTCCTTTACAAGTTCCTCCAGTTCTGCAAGCTCTTGTAGAAACTGTTTTTCCTGGAGCGCGTAAAAGGACGAAATCTTTCGGAGCTCGGCATCTAAAAGGGGTTGGAAGAGTGCATCAGTGTCTTGAAATTGTGCGACGCGGTCAACTAGTGATGTCCGCTCTGTTGCTGATTCTATATCATGAGACTGGATGAGGGCCTCATGCTGTTGTTTCTCAAGGTGATAAATATATTTCTTGAGGGCATCGTACCTGTTAAGGTGGAGATGAGCCTAGTGGTTGCCAACCCTTGCCCTCGGTGAGCGAAAGAGTACGCACGCGATGTATTCATCCCACCATTCTACCTCCGCATTGAACTTTAGAGAGGAACTAAGGGTGTTTTGACTAAATGAAAGATGTCATTGTGAATCAAGGGCATATACCTGAATTTCATGGCAAATTTGTGGGTATCAAAACTCGTCTGCTGTATTCGGTTACCGCGGAGACGGGTGAGGGGTATCGGCTCCTCTTCAAGCGGCCCTGCGCAGCGAGTAGTTGGCCCCGAAGAACGTAAGAGGGCTGGAAAGAAGGAAAACAGGGTCGACAAGATGCAGACGCTACAGACAGCAAGCGGCCGGCAAGTAGCAGGCCCGAGGTGGCCGCCAAAATTGGTCTGCGTCATGCCAGCAGACTGCCTTACAGGGGTTAGGGGTACCTGCCACTCGTCTCTCTCGGGCCGCCCGGCGAGCGGCCCGGCAACCTAGCTTGCCCTGTCACCAGCCCACGCTCACACTCTCCACGCCTCTCTTCTGTCAGTGTTCTGGCGTTCTGTATTGCTGTACTGTGATTCCTACGTGAAATGGCCATTGGCGCACTCCGAATGAACTCTTGTTGGGTTCATTTCGTAAATTTCGGTGACCGCTAATACATGTATTAAATCATATCATTTATATGGGCCACCTTTTCGCCTCAAGGGCCCCCAGGCCCCAACCTTCTACGCCGTGGCGTCATACACGGACAACTGCAATTGCCAACTGTCAGTTTGCTGCCCATGTACACTAGAAGCGATTCTCCTGGATCTCGCACCATACCATTTCATGACGTGATATCGGCCCTTCACCTGCTTCACCCTTCACCCTTTCACACAAGGCGTCGTCGACTCTCCATCATTTCTCCTCCTTGCATCCGCCGTAAGCGGTCTCAACCGCCAACTCAATGTCTAAGACGATCCAATTCTACTCTGAAAGACACGTAACCACAACTCTGGTTACCACCTCGGCCAAGCCCTAAATCTGGCCCTAGTTCCGCGTCGTTCCGGTGCCGTCGCTCTACTGCTCCACTGATTACAAGTACCTGTTATCGTTGGTGTACTGACCGCAGGCATCAGGTCTATCTGTAGACCTAGGGATTTTTCCCCCACCCTGTCCTCATACCCTGACATGTCGTTTCACCGTGAAACATATCCTTCTACTAGTACCGCAAGGCACCCAGCTAGTCGCCTTGGGAGATAATGCAGACCACCGAGGTTTGTATATACGACCTACGCAAGAGGGGCACTGTCTAGCCTTTGGACTCTTTTTTTTTTTTTTTACAAAAAACTTCAAGTATCCTATCCTTCCACAGCAAGGGACACCACGACGCCCCCTCCCTTGACGAGAAACATACAATCCCCATGCAACCGTCCCGGAGCCCTTTTATCAAGTGCTAGCATAGCTGAGTTGCACCCAACGCTGACAATTCTCTCAACTCTCATGTATGTTTCATACCTAGTCTAGAACTTGAAACCCCTCCCCGGTCAATGGTGTAGAGAACGCTCTTGTTTTACGATCAGAGTCAATAGGAATCGCCACTTCTTGTACTGAAACCATGCGGGATGCGGGATGCCCGGTCCTTCTCCCCGACTTTTTTTTTTTCCCTGTTTCAAAACAAACAAAACAAACCGGTCAACTCAATCAGCAGCCCCTGTTCCCCAGGGGGAAATGTTGGAGGGGCCTCGGGGGTCCGCGGGGAGAACCGATGAACTGTATCGCCGCTCAGCGCTCAAACACGGACCACGGAAAGCTGGCCGCTCTCACGGACGACATGGACGGGACGTCTATAAATATTACAGGTGTTGCATGGAAGGAAGAAGGTGAGGATTGGTCGTCAAAACGGTATTCCCCCTTCTACCCTTCTCTGCTGTTGGAAGCTAGAATCTGTTTATCCCCCCGTCTGTCAATCCGTCCCGACGTGTTTGACGGGCGCGAGTAAGCGCCCCTCAACAAAGTATGCTCTTAACAGGGCTCAAAGGTCTTGGTAATCTATTAGCACAATGCGTGCTCTAGCAACAGCCGAAGCGACGAAGTTGGTGGAGATGGGAAGGGTTATATCAGTTCATTATGATGTCCCACTGCGTCTCATATCCTTCAAGGGTCTTTCTTCCATGTATATACTCCCTTGGCAAGGGAAGCAGCCGTGTCACCTGCGCTTCCGCAATACCTATGGAAGCGGAGGGAATCCGGCCCTTCTCGCGAATGTTGTCAGGTGTCGTCCGGGGACGACGGCTTCACGCTCACCCGTCGGGATTTGGAAACAAAGGGACATACGATTGGCAGCCACATCACACTTCTCAGGGCTCTCTTCCCTCTCTCTTCCAGAGCCAGGGCCACAAATTATGTCATTAGGGGTGCCCGAGGCGGCGTGTTACTCTCGCCGGTTTCTCCACACGAAAGTGGGTCTGCTGACCACGGGAAAACGACTAGATAAAGTAACATGAATGCGCACGCGAGCCGCGTGCGTGCGAGGAGGCCGAGCCTCCACATCACGGACGTAATCTATCCTTTCTCAGGCCAGCAGGAACTCACGCAGCGTTTTAGAGAACGTGTACGATGTGTCAAGACATAAAGACCTAGGGAGGCTTTCTTGCCATGTTAGGCCCCGCTCCTCCTCCGCGCAGCCCCAAGAAGCATGCAACGACAGTACAAGTCGCCAGCAAGCACGTGCACGACCCACCTCCACCCCCCAATAGCGAGTAGGTGGTTGGTGATCAACCAGAAAACGCGACACGAGCAAGAGGCAGGCCTTACCATCTCGGGTTTCTTTTTCTTCCCAGACGCCCCCCCCCCCCCCCCCCCCAAATTTGGCGACGGAAAGACGAGGCCTTCCCCAAACCAAAAGCAAAGTTCTTTTTAATACATGGGCTCCTTGTTCTGTTCACCAGGATGGCGATTTTGGCGCTGCCGCTGCCGAGAGGTTGTGTCTGTCTCCGGGTGATGGTGCCCGCTGAGACGCCCAAAGCTAAGCTCCGGTAATCGGAAAATAAAATAAAATAATCTATAACTTGAGGACTCGTTCGGTGCGACGTGCGGGAATCGTCGCGGCTCCACTTTTTTGCTTCTGAGAGTGCGGATGAGGGGCCCACAGTGTGAGGTTCACGATCTTTCAAGTCCTGGGCCCTGCAGCGATTATGCTGGGGGGCTCCCTTGTAACAGCACGCGCACGGCGTGTGGGAATCCCGGAATGATATAACCAGATCTCAACCATAGCTTGACGTTGCTGAGACCAAACCTAGAGTTGCGCGTTTATGAGATAGTCGGAGGCAGGGAATTAGTCCTCGAGTACACGAGTACACCACGAGTTTTGACAGAGTAGGAACAAAGCACCGATCACGAAGTCGAAGTGCTCCCAATAGATCGGATTTTTTAGCGCCAAATACGGGAAAACCCGTAGAGTCTCCGACATGAATGTTCGGCGTGTTCTATTTGGCGGTGTTCTCTCTGTTCGGTAAGAACTACTAGTGATGTGGGGCAACTAGGAACTGAGTGTAACAACGGGATTACAGTATGAGTATGAATCCGATTCCGATAGCAACGTGCGTGTGTGTGAGAATCCTACTCTAACGGATAATGCATACGAGTACAAGCTCTGACAGAGGGTGCCAATGCAGGAACCCTAAACTATGGAGGTAGTGGCATCATCTACCAAGGGCGGACAGGACGTGAGCTCGAATAATTCGTGCCATATTTGTCCCAAGCCTCAGCAGGCCCGTGTGTAGATGGTGCTTCCGTTCTGTGGGGCTGCGGGGGAGACCGATGACCACCGCCATAGCGGTGCCCATAAGCTTGGAGCCTGCCTCGGTCGTAGCCGAACGCTGGTTGCGGTGCGTCCGTGTACGTGTGTGAAGGTATGGGTGCTCGATTATTACCTGACATCTCTTTGGATGAGGACGGGTGCCAGTCGTGTGGTTCCCGCGGCAAAGGCGCAGATGTGTGAGGAGTGAGCGGCAGAACCGGGGATGGATCGCTTGGAGAGACGCCGTCGGGGGTTGACGACAAAAACGAGGCCGGTGTGGAGGAAAGTGCCGAACTGGAATCGGATGGCCTACGGAGGGCGAGCATCTTGAATCGGGGGCTGTCCTGAGAGTATGAGCGCTCCGAGGTCCATTGTTGTGTTTCAGTCCCCGGCGTAGTTTTGGATAACCTAAGCGGCTCTGGATCGAGCTGTCTGTCAGGAGCCAACACATCAACGGTGACTGATAAAGTCTTTGTTGCAAAGCTTACTGAGCATTTGATGGCATAGAGGAGGAGCGCCGTCGATAACTAAAATGTTCTTCCGGCAAAGGATTAGCCGTATCTACACCATCACTTGCTTGCAATCTTTGAAGAACTGCTCTGGAGTCATTGGACCGAGGCGCAGCCGCCCAGGAAGAGATAGGGGGGAGCGATACGAGAGCCTTCCCTGAAGCATGGGCTGAGGGTGGAGGTTGAAGAGGAGGAAGTTTGATGCGTTCCTCCGGAATCGGTGCGCGACGATAACTACCCAAACCAGATGCATCAGAGAAGGGGGTTCTGGAGGTTCCGACAGGGGATGATACGTTCGATGCATCGTTCGGCAGCGATGGGGAAGGATACGGCGAGTAACGAGCACTGTGGCCGCGCTCCCGGGTCAAAGAGAGCCGGCCGACACCTCCATCGATGGCAAGCGCATCCGAAGGGGGTGGGGCAGACGAGATGTTATGATGCTGCGTAGGCCATACGGGCTGAGCAAATGGCGATGCTGGCTGGTGTAAGAGTTGAGGGGACGATTGAGTGATCTCGTGTGGGTAGCTTGGGCCTGAGATGATCGTCCACCCAGCCTGAAGGCCCGACGTGCCCGTGGATAACATTCCGGAGCTTTGGACATGATTGCTCCGCCTGGCTCGGCGGCGACCACCGCCGTTGGCAATAACCTGCCCATATCCGGGTTGTTCTGGAGACAAGCAGGTGGTGGGAAATGTGGGACTAAGAGGTTATTGAATGACTCGGAAGAACAGATGTCATGTTGTTCCAGATCACGTACCCAAACAGTGGCACAAGGTCGTGGCGAATAGGCCACGCCACGCTGGAACAATGCGTCAGAGGACTACTTTTGAAATAAAACACCAATCATGCACACCGACGAGAAAGACGAAGAGCAACCTGTTGTGCGTGTCAGTGGCTGGCCAATGTATTATGGGGGAGAGAATACCTCATAGGGCATCCATGTTCCTTGGATTTTTAGATAACCACCTCGAACTCTTCGTATCTGAGAGGCCAAATCAGGTTGAGATTCTATCATTTTGACGATGTCGGCTAAATACAGCATACAAGTTAGCCACGTTCCGTTATGCGAGCCCGGAGAAGACAAACCTTTTGAATTCCCCAGAGCTGTGAAACGCAAGGGAGGCAATCACCCTGTTATGCATGGGGTACTCCCGCAGAATAAAAGGGCAAATTACCTTTCCAGATGCCAGTCCAAAGTATATACCCATCATCGACGTCCATCATTATCCACTGACCATTTAGGGGGTATTCGTAGACGGGGCTAGTGGATAATTAGCAAAATGATGGCCAGTGTCTTCTGTGCGACTGACATGTAACCACGGGGGTCGTTGCTGGTTATGTACCGGCTTTTGATTACATGATGGGTTGGGCTCGCGTACGGCCGGAAGCGGGGGGAAGAGCTGGAAGGGCCTCCAGCAGAGGGGAGTGAGTTCTACCCAAAAAAAAAGAGGTGAAAAGGAAAGTCTAGCCAACGCAGTGGTGGTGGAAGGTGCTCACTTGTAGGATACCCGATGTCATGGAAGGATAGAATGCGGGGGGAGGAAAGGAAGTGTTAAGTAACTGGCTCGGCTGCTGAAATAGTAAATAGTAAGGCGGAGCAAGACGTATCCTGGATCACGTTCCCGGATTATTAGATTTCCCGAAGCGGCAGGGGCTGAAAAGTGCAAGTGTGGACAAGCGAAGGAAGGGCCAGAAATTGGGCTCAAGATCGCAGTAGAGACGGGGGCCGGAATATGATAATCAAAGACCTCCTTTGAGGCGAGTTACAAGTGGAGGGGTCGATCGCGGGGTGGTGGGCAGCCAATCGTCGAGGACATAAGGGGACACGAAATAGGGTTTCGGTCGTTCAGAAATGGGACAAGAGAAATTGAAGGGAGAAAATCAGTTTCTTTCAAGTTACCTCGGTTAGGCTCGAAATGGGTTCCGGCGAGAAACAAGCAGGCACCGAAGCGGAGAACCTCGGCCCGCTTCGGAAGCTGCTTTTTAGCGAGATGCGCAACGCCGCCCGTCTCGCCTTGGCGCCACACTCTTTAGCTTTGAATTTGAAAAAAAATTATTCTCGCCCTGACTTATTCCATCTCAGAAAGCAAAAATAAAACCCCGATGAAAATATATGGCCGCCGCCCCTTTCCTCACACAGCTGTAGCTGTTCACACCAACTCGGCGCCCGCATTAGCTATACATTTGATCTCCAGTCCACTGGGTCCTCGAGACCGACGGACTTGCCGCGGCAATTAGGAACGATCGGTCGCCACGCACTGATACTACTTAAAATAAGCAGATTCCCGGGCCCGCTTGGCCATTGTGAATTAGTCCCGGTTCGTTGGGCTCATCCATTCATTCAACAGATCCAATCGTCTGTATTCATAAAGTCCGGGCGCCGAGCGCTGCGAATGCCCTCCCCCCTTCTAAGCTTCCCTCCTCTTCGGGGGAGAGGTGGGGAAGAATAGCCACTCCTTTGCGCCTCACATCGCCATGCATCACAAAAGGACATCGGAGCTGCCACGCTCGATCACTTGTCAAATCCCCACAAGTCCCGTCGCTGTAGTGGACAACGTGGGATCCTGTCATCTCTCGTAACGAGCTCCTCCCGACGGCGCTTCCCGGCGAGCACTTTCGGTGGAAAGGGCCCGGCGCCCCGGCCAAATCAAAAAGTAGAGTTGTGCATTGGCCAGAGACACACGGTCACAGTACAGTAGAGCACAAGCTAGGACGACATACCTGCACCTCGTTTTCCCCACATGGACAAGTTTGCACACCGTGACCTCCCCTGATAACCACGCTGGCGTTAAATTTCAGTGTCATAAACGCGACCTTGCCAACCCAAACCTTCTCAAGCGACGCGAGGTGGCAACTAGACGTACGACCGGGAAGCGATCAGGCTCGCGCCCCTTCGTTTCGTTGTTGATGGATGTGACAGTCAACCAGGGATGTTCTTCCCGCCCCGTCACTGTCACTGTCACCCGTCGCGATGGACAGGCAACGTTGTTCTGTATAGAAATCAGCGAGCGGGGTCAAGTATACTTTTATGAATGTGGAATGCGTGCCTGGATCATCTTTTGGGGGCACACGTCACGAGGAGAAATGAGTCTACTGTACGAATAATTTTCGATCGAGCGCGTGTTAACGTTGTCCGGGGCATCGGAGACCCACATCCATCCGTTTGGTTCCGCGTGGGCTCCTCGAGCATGGCAGGCATGTGTAAGATTCACGCATAGGAATCAATTACGGGAGATCGCGGCACGGTGAATGCCCGAACTCCTCTAGGTACAGATGAGCCTTGACGCATCATGCCGCGCCGCCCCACTACCGCTACGCAGTTGCCGCGCTCACCGCGGCTTTGAGAGCAACGACCATCTCCCGCGAGCCGTGTCCACCACCCGACGTGTATGTCACCCTACTGACGGCAAATCCATTGAACTGGCTCGCAGCGCATAGGGTGTACGCGCCCATGTTATCGAACGCCAGCCAGTCACCGACACGCAACCCTTCCGGAAGCTTTGTCACACCACAAACGCAGTCGATGGAATCGCATGTTGGGCCCCATATGCTGCTCAGTTGAAGACTCTCCGTCCCAGGAAAGTGGAATGATCCGTTCATAGACAGGACGTACGGGTGAACCTCCTGGTGATCGAACAAGATGCAGTTGAACGCTCCGTACACTCCGTCATTGATGTAGTCTAGGGGGAAAAACTTTGAGTTCACACACATGATGCATAAAGGATGAACCCATACACATCACAGAAGGCTGATCGTTGCTCTCATCTTTGATTTCGGTCGTCTCTTCACCAGAAAGTGGGGCCCGACGAGCGATGATATTCACGGCAAGGCGGAAAGCGCGGGAGACAAAATATCGTCCGGGTTCGGCAATGATCCGGAGGCCAGTGCGATCAGGAAAATGGAAATCGATAGCGTCACGGAGGACGTCCGCCGTCGCATCGAAAGTGGCATCTTCAAAACCACCACCAACGTCCAAAAGTGAGAAATTGTATCCCGCGGCGAGTCCCATATCGAAGGCAGCCCGTGCACACCGAACGGCGTCCGAAAATGCAGATGGATCGTAGCATCCACTGCCCACATGGAAGCTGACTCCAATCACATCAAGTCCAAGGTCCTTCGCTTTGGTAAGAAGGCCAGGTACCGTAACAAGAGGCGCTCCAAACTTAAGCCCAAGACGACACAGACTCTTCGAATCATCCGTGAGTATGCGTATAACGAGTTTTGCAGTTGAGTAGGCCCGCGCAACCTTATACAATTCATCTACGTTGTCGAAGGTCATTGTGTCGACACCAAGCCTGGCAGCGTTCTTTATAAACGATACCGCCTTGCAGGGGTTAGCGTATATGATCCGCGCCGGATCAACATTGAGAGGGAGAACTTGTGCGATTTCGCCATTGGAAGCACAATCAAAACCCGTGCCGAGTGCGGCCATAAGGCGAAGCACATACGGATCTGGGTTGCATTTTACCGCTACAGCCGGCCGGACACGCATGGATATCAATAAAGGACAAGCATCCAGAGTGTGAGGGGCACACGCACCGTAGAAGGGTTCAATTTCGGGTAGGCGGTGCTTCCATCTTTGATACTGGTTGTATACATAGCTCAGGTCTGCAACGAAATAAGCTTTCTCGGCATCCGGTACACCAGCGGCTGAGAGGTGCGCTGCACGAATGACACCATTCCGAAGATGCACATCGGGATGACCGCGGAGTAAAGGTGGTAAACCAGGAAAGATGATGTCACAATCGTCATTAACGTCATCGTCGGGGAGGTCACCGCCTTCGATAGAGGCCGGAAGGGATTTGCTTTGTACCCAAGGCAGCTTCTGAGAGGGAGAAGAAAGTACAGAGGTAAGATACGGTGGCGAAACTAAATCAATAGCATGAGGCGTGGGGAGGACATCGAGTTGAGGCATGTTATCTTCGGGGGTGTCTATTTTGCGGCCGAGATCCAGAATTCAGCTTGTATTGTTAAGTGTGGGGAGCGTTAGCGCAAGACGTTGTCAGTGCAATGGCAAGTTGGAAACCGGATTACCGAGCCAGAACCGCCACGGTCGGTGGAACCGGGCGGGTGGGTACGGTAATGAATGGGTTTCACTCAGTAGTGGTAGGGGCCTCGCTTGCTCGCGAGGATCAACACAGTATGGAAGGATGTGCGGTGGAAGATTGGGGAAGAAATTGAAGTGAAAAGGTGCCGAGCTAGTAAATCAGTCGATGTTGCTTAGGAAGGTTTGCCTGAAGGGAAGAGAACACAGGCAAGTCAGGATTTCAATTCCAAGGAGGACGGAAAGGAAGATCTAACTTGACCTCTTATGGAAGAACACTTGTAATCAATAGGTGAAGGATGGCTGTAGGTACAAGGAAGTTGAAGGATCTGATAAACGACTCACTGGAAGGTCAACGGGCGGAAGTCGTCGTTTCTAGTCCAAGTCGTAGCTTTTGGTCTGGTCAGGTATAATGCGGGTAGTCCAGCAAGCCTCTATTTTTTTTTGTTTTACTTCCGTAGTGATGTGGAGCGAGGGAGAGTAGTGGTGAAGTGGTGATAGTCGGAACGGACCACGACGGGGAAATTTTCAAGCTTGCCATCCCATCCTCCCACCCATCGATCGATGCACCGCATTCCCCATTGCGGCTAATTCCGCCCGGCCCGTCTCGTCCCGGACAATCTCTCTTTTGATTGACTGGCGTCTCTTTGGCGTCTTCGACAATCAAGTGAACTTAGATCAAGGCGGTTGCCTGTTTGTCGAAATGAAAATGGAAGCTCCCATAGAATGGATCTCCGGACCCGGCGTAACGAACACGCGGTCGGCACGGCGTATGAGAAACTACCTTTCTCAGATGGTCAGGGCACAACCCGGTCCTGATGCGGAACGGCACGCGGTCTTACGCACGACTTCGACCCTCCGGCCGTAAAGGTAGGATTGCGACAATCGGGGGACATCAATGTGTCACAATTTTAAGATCGGTTCGCGAGACAGTTTATTGTTGATTTCCTACGTACAGGTTTGAACGGGAGTAAGGTGGGTAATGGCTCCAAGTCAGTGATTCGATGGACCCTGCAAAACGACAAACAAGAAAGTTCATCAACGCAGCCCCCTACACTGAACTAACTATTTCAAGTAGCTGAGAAATCCATACTCAGGATCCTTTAGGGTACGAATTAAGATGAGGGCAGCAAGGCGCGGCGCTTGCCCCCCTCCAATTGGATCACCGGAACTGCCCCAAGGGACTGCGGTCACGAGCGCATCATCACTAGCCGCAGTCACAGCAGTCCTAGATATCCAAGGTACTGGCGTCGCCGCACTAATGTGGCTCCGAGAGACGCTAGTCATGGAGGGTGGAGCGCCAGTGACATTCCACTCCAATATCCCGCCCAACGGCAGGTGCTGGACTACCACACGCTTTCCGAGGACCTCCGCCTGATAACAATAACCCCCTCTGTTTAAGCCGCAGTACCGAGTTTCGAGGTGTGCGCCTTACCTCATACATCTTGAAAAGACCAGAGTTGACCTTCTTCCAAGTTGCGACTCCAGTAGCAATGGAATATAGTTGCGAAGAGTGTTCGTGGAACGGACCACGCTTGACCTCGTGGATTCGCATAATGGACAGGGAGTACAGGTTCGTCGGGGGTAAAGGTGGGTGTAGTATCGCTGACACTGGGACCTCGCTCTGGTCTACAAAAACTGGGATGTCAGCCTTGCAGTTTTCCCCTCATACGCTGGCAGACCTCGAAGCTGCGCGCTCCCAAAGATGTAGCCAAGGAAATGTGAGTCGTCGAGCCCCCATACGCCGTGGCTACCAGCAGGTTCTAGCCGATAGACGTCTTGTAGGCGCCAGCAGAGCCGCAGATACCGAACAAAGACAATCAGGACAATGTCCTTTGCTTCTTCGATTTCGAAGCGGAGGAAGCGGATGAGGGTGAGACAGAGTAAAAGGATTGCGAACGATGTCTCATGTCCTGTGCCATAGTCCATGCGCACAAAGGAACCAAACGCAGTGAGTAGATAAGGCCGTACATGAGGGACTGCAGCGCTCAAGTCCGGCATCATCGCTGTCAAAAGCTCATCTGCACGCTAAACAAGACTCAGATCGTGCAAGTGTCAAGCTAGGGGAAACGTACCTCTTCAAGACGCTTCCCCCACGTGCGAAAGGCAAGGTTTCCAAATCGTTGGGCTGTGGGCAGCGGTGGAACCTCGTCGATCCACCTATCTAAGTTGTCGAGTAAATTAAGCACTCTGTGAACACCCTATCGAGACAGGACTTGGATCGTGATTTTCACCCAGAAACAAAGTACGGTACAGTACCTCGCTCTGATGATTGTTTGATCGTGGCAATGAGCACCCTACAACTGCCTCATTTAGCCACTGCAAGAAAAGGGAGTAGTCTGAATAGCTCTGCGTTTGCTTCCATGCTTCGACGTCAGCATCAGTCCGGATTTTAGGCGAGGGCCAGGCCTGCAAAGCTGCAAGGTTCTCAGGAGAGATGTATCTTAGTGGAGGAACAGGTAAAGACGCCATCTCCTGATCGTATCGTCGATGGACAAGTCTCGATGGCGTTTCGCAGTTACTCGGCAGCTTGCCGCAATTTCACCGAGACTCACGTGCACCGAGGCTGTGCGTGCCAGGGC
This sequence comes from Russula compacta, assembly GCA_022376555.1. NCBI lineage: Eukaryota > Fungi > Basidiomycota > Agaricomycetes > Russulales > Russulaceae > Russula > Russula compacta. Next base: position 86,889 of record WTXH01000107.1, read on the forward strand.
CCAGGACGCAGGAACTTAGGCAACCTGTCCCGACACGTCATAGCGCCGCTTGGCCTTGGGAGAAAAGACTGAATTGTGGTTGAGTTTGTGCGGGGTTTTGGAACCACCACATAACCAATCTTATTACATTCTACTTATATACGGTACCACCACAATGCAAGCTGCCACATGGTCACCTAACTGCTGCGCTAAACGCGTTAACGATGGTGATAGTGGGGAATGATAAGGAATAAATATAAGAAATCCGGGTTCATGACGGTATTGCCGCGTGCAGCGAAGCATGAAAGTAAATCCGTTGAAGAACAGAAATCGAATCGTCATCGAAGGTCCTTTGATTCCCTCCTTGGCTTGGACCGGTGCCTAGAACGAGGGTGACCTCAGTGGTGTTGCAACAGCCTGTACGGTATAAAGAGATGGAAATGAGTGGGAGCAATGTCATGGTGTTGCCATTGGGGGGTGGAAAGGTGCAGGTGCAAAGAGGAACCTGCGTGTAACTCAAATAATTATTTATTTTATTATAGGAAATTGACAATTCTATTATTGATTCGATTGAGATCATCTGAGTCTGGCCGGCCGCTGAGACCTCTGACCACTGAAGTAGCTGTAGGCAGGAGGATGACACCAAAACCTTCCGCTGTCCTTCCCATGCACTGCATATTCCGGGGTCAACAAACTCGCAGGAAAGCGCGTCATCCTTGCCTCAGGAAGTCCAAGGCGCAAGGATATTCTCCAAATCTTTGTACGCTGATGGATCCATTGGGAAAGCGGTCGATCTTAATGCCACTTGTGGCTCGCAGGGTCTCGCCCCCGAAGTCGTACCCTCCTTGTTTGCTGAAGATCTCAGTCCCACGTCCTTCGAAGATATTCACGAATACCCTGTCTCCACCGCGACGCACAAAGCCGTCGAAGTGTACGAGCGGCTCGTCGTGCGTTCCAGCTAGTCAACTCCCTCACTTTTCCTCACACTCAGTCTGCAGCGCGCAGACCCAGAGAACGGACCCGATCTTGTGATCGGTGCCGACACAGTTGTCCTTACGCATGCCCAACCAGTCAGCTCCGACGTTGCGTACTCCGAGTTGCCCGGTGTGCTTCAGGAATTATTGGAGAAGCCAGTGGACAAAGCAGACAACCTGCGCATGCTGCAGGACTTGAATGGATCGGTGTGTGAGGTCGTCACTGGGGTGAGCCTAGGTGAACGACGGTGGTCCTTTCTGGCCGACAGGAGCGACGTTGACCTATCCTTCTCACAGTGTTTCCGATCCTGACATCACCTGGGTTTAGCATACGGTGGGCTTCCCTTTCAATGGAGCTTTCGATTTATGACATTTGAGACGCCCAGGTCGTTAGAGGAGCGTTCGCTTGTCTACTTTTCTGACAATGCGCTAGGTCTCCTCAGGGCATACGTTGACTCGGGCGAAGGGCTCGACCGCGCTGGTGGCTTTGCCGTACAGGTATGTAGCTACACACATTTACAGCGTCCCGACTTGAGTGAGGATGAACAGGGTCTGGGTGGACTGCTTATAAGGAAGATCGAAGGCGACTATCACAATGTCGTCGGGTTTCCCGCTGCATCCTTTTTCCGGTTCTTAGATCTCCTTGTAGAGGAGGACGATGACTTTCTCGAGGTGTGATGCAGAGAGCTCAAGGGTACTGCCATGGCTCCCTTTCTCTCAAGCACACTATCTGATCGCTTGTGAAACCAGACCGGACTACCTAAATGGAGAAATTAGATGGGATGGGCGCTAATTTCGACATCGGGGTCCTGAATTACGCGAGCTCTTAAATGGTTTAGCCGAGGATATTATATTTATGCGGTTCTATCGTCTCCGAGATCTATAAACACCTTTGCACATGCTCTGACCGTACACTTTGTCAATGACATACTCCGTCAATGGTGGTAGCTGACCCTCAGACGGTATTGGATTCAGAAAAAAATTGGTTGTACGGCATGGCAGTGGTCGCAATTGATAAAGAATTCCGTTAATTCACACGGGAACGGCGACTAGACAGACATCCAGGATCAAAGAATTTCGGTTGTAACGGCATGTAGGGAGACTTGGATCGAAATTCCAATGCAAACCGCGGCTTTGCCAATTGAGTCGTCGCAGAACAGCAGGTGGAAAGTGTTCTAGTGGGTGTAGGTATCCGTTGATCAGCATACAATCTCCGCTATAGATCACCATCATGGAAAGACGGAAAGATCGTGCCTTGCGACAGATGTGCCAGTGAAAGGCACAACAGTGATGCCCCGCAACTGACAGTGACGATGCGGACGGCAGGGTTGTGAATGTTCTTATCAACCCCCAGCCTGAAAGTTGGCGTGGTGGGCTCTCATCAAGAAGCAAGTGGATCATGACGGCAGGAGGAATTGCGTAGGTGGTGTCGAAGGCGCACCGTTTCTTGTTGAGAATCCACTGCAGGAAGGAGTTATCTCTTGCCAAAATTTGCGGCGGACTTGGACCGAAGGTGTAATCGGATACACACGATGTGATCGGGCTGTTGCCGAAACTCTGTGTTGTGTTGTGTTGAGTAAGCATTTATAGATGATACAGTATGCCCAATATGAACAAGCCTGAGAAGTCGGGTCGAGTACGGCAGACCATGAATGTGGTTGGTACTGTAGAACACCGTCACCGTATGATAGAGCTGTGGGGATACATTTACAGTTTGTAGTTTCGCCTACCATGTCTTCCATTCTAGCCCGAATCTGTACTGGGCAACCCACGCACAGATTGAAGGCACTGATCTGCAGGGGCAGGGACGATGCGCGTGACTTACAATACCCTATTGTTCCATTTACTACTTGACAGCTAGGGTCACAGCTGAATTGCTTCTTTATCGTATTGCACTAGCCTTTCGAGTAAAAAGTTTGTGTGTATGAGCTTCGGCGTCGGGGACATGCTCAGCGTATACTGTAGTGCGAGTAGTGCATCTACCAAGATAGTCATGTGTTACACTGATCCCGTTCCTGCGTCGTGTCGCGAGCCACAATCTAAACTGATCGAGCGATGTGAGGGACCTTGTGGAGAGACGTGGAGTGGCGGGGGGCACTCCAGGTAGTCCTGATACGCTCTAGGGATGCGTGGTTATCTAGGGAGTGTGATCTTGACGTGTGTTGTGATTTCTTGGCATTGACGGGACTTCTGTGGCTAGAAGGTGAACTTGAGCGAAGTCAGATGGGGTTGTCTTCCCGATGGCCAGGTGCAATAGAATACTCACTGTGCCTTGTGTCTTGGCAATACAGGTGTGAGAATGCCTTCCATTCTATTCGAACGAAGCCACTGAGCGTGTGCGTAATAACGCGGCGTTTACTACCTCATCAATAGCCAAACTACCAGTCCCGTGTACCTACTGCTTCGCAGCAGGAGCGTACCAACCGAGTTGTGGTACCAGGGAAGTGTCCTAGTGTCCTAGGTACAGTACTTTCTGCGTGAGGCCCTTTAGGATGTCAACCTAGGATCAAATGGGGGGAAGAAGGGATAGACCTCGGAAGGCAATGGGCTTGTGAGACAGTCTCGCCAAATCTGCTACCAGCAGCGCCAGGGGAGGCAGGCGAGGAGGCTCATCAAAAGCTAGTAGATAGTTGCCCTAGATACACAGCTGCGGAGAGAACCTTTGTCCATGAATACCGTGTCGTGGGTGTCAAAATGCTAATAGCGTCAGCTGATTAGCCGGGCGAGGTTCAGACCACGACGAAGCCGATCGTTTGCGCTTTGTGACGGTTACTAAACTTGAAGGGTTCTGGATGCCCGCGGCAAACGGGATCACTAGTTTAGTATACAGACCCCAAGTTCCAGACCTCTAGTAGACGTAACAAACAAAATCCGGATCTAGGCAGGCCTGCAGGCTCCACGCGAGCACATGTTTTGCTTGAGACGAGCTCATCGCGCGCGTCTGGGGATCGCGTGAGGGGAGAATGTTGGCTGAAGAAGTTGTTGTACAAGTTTGGTTCGGTTTCATTGTCATCGCTTGTGAGTTTGGGTTGGGGAATCAAAGCGAAGGGCGCTCACTCTACTCTCTTTGGGAAAACCGCATGACTACCCGACTAGGACTGGGACTGGGAGGAGCGCATGTGCAGGTTGTGCGTAACATCCTCAAGTCCAAGGCCACATCGAGGTCCCCCCTCACGTGTCGAAATCCCCTCCGCCCTCTGTTCTCTCGTGCTCGTGACACTCCACGTTTTCTTATCGCCCCATTGCATCATCAGAAACCTCTACTTTCGCGTCCTTGCTCAGTTCACCACCATCCGCCCACCTCTGCCTCCGCCATGTCTTCCAACAAGGCCATCGATAACTACCGTCTCCCGACAGACTCGCGTCCTAGACATTATGACCTCATTATCCGGACAGACCTCGAGAAGGAGAAGTTCACCGGATTGGTGAAAATCGAGTAAGCATAGTGTCATCTGTACCATATGCTATCTTTACCTGTTGCCAGCCTAGACATCGTGAAAGCAACCAAGATCATTACGTTCAACGCTGCAGCTGAGCTGAACCTTGGCTTAGCTACCCTTGTCATCGCCTCCTCGGGTACCGTACTTGCGCCGATCGAGAGAAAGATCGATGCCGCCACTCAGCGCGTCTCATTGACATTTACTGAAGAGCTTCCCGCGGGTTCCAAAGCCACCCTTCGCATTGCCTTCGAGGCCGATTTGACGGATAGTATGACTGGGTACTACAAGAGCACGTGGAAAGGAGGAATTTATGCATTGACACAGTTCGAGGTGCGTGGGCCTCATGTACATACTGTGTTAGATGGGCATCTCTTCTCGGTCTCCAATATCGAGGTGGCGTCAGATCTCAAACAAGAGACTCGATGTGGATCCCATGTCGCGCCAGGACCAATGATCTCAATGATCTCTGTGCGGCTACATAGTATAAAAAGTTGCCTTCGCCCGAAGACTGGTCTTCTGAGTCTAACTACTCGCCTTATTCACCCGGTTTGGCAGCCACCTCTCCTCCCCACATACTCGGGGGCTGCATTAATTTTGATGATAATCTTGAATTTCGATACGGAAAACGCCAGCTGTTCTCCTCTGTTTCTGTTCCCTCTGCGAAAAACTGATCACTTGGTTTCTTCATAGCCGACGGATGCTCGCCGTGCTCTGCCTTGCTGGGATGAACCACTCCTCAAAGCAACCTTCTCCGTGACACTCGTATCCCGCAAGGGCACTGTCAACCTCTCCAACATGCCCGCCCACCCTGACGTTGTAGTCGCTGATCCACTCACTGAAGCTCTCTTCGAAGGCGTCAAGGATGGTAGCTGGCACGCTACCTCATTTGAGAAGACCCCTCCAGTGAGCATGGGACGCAATACCGCACTGGACTAGCTGATGATGGAATAGATGTCAACGTATCTGCTTGCAATTGCAAATGGCGAGTTTGCACACCTTGAAAGCTCATATAAAAGCCCCCTCAGTGGGAAAGTTCGCCCGTTGCGCATATATGGTGTGGCGTCTTACTTTGGTGGGTCACTACGGTACTAACTTCAACTAGCTACGTCGGATGTGATTGGTCAGGCTCAGTATGCCCTCGACATTAAAGCAAAGGCACTTCCGCTTTACGAGCAAGCATTCGATATAGAGTTCCCGCTGCCGAAGCTCGATACTCTTGTAGCCAACGATTTCGATGCAGGTGCGATGGAGAACTGGGTAGATATGCGTCTATTCTTGTATCATGGGACTAGACTTACTGGTGAACTGCGATTTGACAGGGCTTGATCACCGGACGGACGACTGCGTATCTTGTTGACCCCGAAAATGCCGACATTGCAGCTAAGAAGCGCATAGCAGGGACCCAGAGTCACGAAGTCGCGCACATGTGGTGCGTGACCCAATCGGACGAGCTCTACTGTCTTTGACCGCACTGGCTTAGGTTTGGAAATATCACAACAATGGAGTGGTGGGACAATTTGTATCTTAATGAAGGTACTCCCAGAGTGATTTTCGTCATGAACGAGCCACTGAGTACAACTAGGTTTCGCGACTCTGGCATGTTTCAATCATTGAGCATGGTATCTGGTCACGGCTCATGTGTCCTCGTAGATGGGCGAAAAGATCATCCTCGACAAGTGGGTAACATTGTTCTCCCCTTTCCTAGCCCTGACAAATGCATCATAGGATCCATCCCGAATGGAAGGTCGACGCTGGCTTTATTAACGATCACCTTGCTGCTGCTCTTCGTCTTGATGCGAAGCTCTCCTCGCATCCAATCGAAGTTGAAGTGCCTGATGCGGGACAGATCGGACAGATATTCGACTCGTTGTCATACTCCAAAGCTGCGTCTGGTACGTTTGTCGCGTTCATCGAAATGGTTCCAGTGAAGGACGGTAATAGTGCTCCGCATGCTATCGAAATACGTTGGCGAGGACAAGTTCCTCAAGGGCGTCTCCCTGTACTTAAAAAAACACCTGTACTCGAATACTGTCTCTCGCCACTTGTGGGAGGGCATCGGCGAGGCGACTGGTACGCAGTTGTCTGAATCGTCTTGATCATTGACAGAGGAAGTTGCAGGACTCGACATACCTAGGATCATTGATAACTGGGTCTCGAAGGTAGGTGACTGTTCTGCTATTGTCGTGACCCCTACTCCCACTGCGCACAGATGGGATTCCCGGTGCTCACTGTCACTGAGACGCCGAGTGGCATCAAAGTAAGTCAGGATCGTTTCCTTGAAGACGGGCCAGCAAAGCCGGAAGACAACACGACAATCTGGTAAGCCTCTTTTTGTTTCTGAAGTCGATCTAACGACCATCGTGCCGCTACAGGTCTATTCCGTTGGGCTTGGTCACCGCATCAGCACCCGGACAGGCATTAATCGATAATAATATTCTGCTTGAGGCCCGCGAAGCCGAGTTTAAGCTTGACACGACCAAACCTTTCAAGATCAACGCAGATACGAATGGTGTCTGTAGGTCGTTTCATTTCGCTTGTCGTGACACTGAATGAAGTCTTGTGCGCAGACCGCGTGTTATATACTCCCACCCGCCTCGCAGCTATCGCAGGTGAAGCGGCAAAATCGGACTCCGTATTCTCGCTGGGCGACCGGATTGGGCTGGTGCACGATGCGTTTGCACTTGCAAAGGCGGGCTACCTTGCGCTGAGCGCTACTCTTAACCTCGTCTACGAACTGAGGGCAGAGAAAGAATGTGAGGGCTTGGTTCACGCTGGCTGGCACCGCACGAGGCTAATGCGTAGGCGGAAAGTTTTGGTTTGGGACAGCATAGATGAGAGCTTGGCCGGGGTTATCGGTACCTGGTGGGAAGACGACAAGGTCACTCAGCAATTGATGGCATTCCGCAGGGTGCGTTCGTCTCTTCGCCTAGTTTTCTTTAGTAACGGTCATGTATCCATTTCATTTTAACCCTCTCAGGCACTGTGCTCGCCTCTCGTGGAGAGGCTCGGTCTAGAGTATTCAAAAAACGATAGTGCGGACCTGACCCAATTACGCACACTCGCGATCAGTGGCGCCGCAAAGGCTGGGGACACAGCGTGAGCTGTCTTACGGTCTGATTGGGATGTTGTTTTTGTCAACGTTGTTCCCACAGTATTGTCAAGACCTTGCTCGAACGCTTCTCCCAGTACATTGCAGGTGATCGCTCTGCCATCCCGGTGGACTTGCTAGGCATCACATTCCAAATAGTCCGTGCCACTATCTTACTCCAGGGAGAAGTCTGGGACACTGATGAGCTGCGCGCTCTAGGCTGTCAAACACACCGGTGCGGTGGCATACGACGCGGTGCTAAAGTTGTTTGAGAACCCTCCGACACCCTCAATCAAGGTCGCAGCCATGTACGCTCTACGCACTTGTCTTTTTCATCTGGACAGCTGCAGAATGACACCTGTACATAAAGTCGCGGGCTGACCAGTCCTGTTGATCCGGCGCTGCAAGAGCGCACATTTAAGATGATCCTGTCAAGCGTGCGCAACCAAGATGTCCTCTACTTCTTCCGTTACTTTGCGAGCAATTCGAAGGCGAGATACGCCTTGCGCGAATTTTTTGAGAACAATTACGACTCGGTAAGCTTTCCTTATCTTGGCACCTCCTTCCTCGATCCCGTTATTGAGCTCTGATGGCCGGTGATGTGTGGTAGATAAACACGCGCCTCGAGACAACATTTTCAATGAAATACCTCGTCAAGGTGGGTGCCATGGATGCCTGTCTGCTCGTTTTCCTTACCGTTTCTCACATAAACACTGCTTTAATCTTTTACAGAGTACGTATTCTAGCTTTTCAAAGGAGGAAGACCGGGCCAAGGCAGAGGCATTCTTCAAGGTACGACCACATTATGTTTTATGACTTTCCATCTAGACTGGAACACGAAACCCTTATCTTCAGGACAAGGATATTGGCAAGTACAATCAAGCGTTGGCGCAGGCACTCGATGGCATCAGCACTAGAGCCGGATTTATCAAGGTGCGTATGAAGGGTCGCGCTACCCTGCAATGCGTGTTGACTGGCCTTATAAAAGCGCTCAACGTCGGATATCGTCACTTGGTTGGAGAAATGGGAAAACACGCCGAGGCCCACGCTCTGAGCTTTGCCCATTCAGAGGATGGGTACACCCCCTTGAAGTCATATGGAGCGAGGACGACGATGATGTTCCGAGCGTGCCTCTCTCACCGAGTGATCCGACGAGTGCCTTTCTCACAGATAAAAAATGCATCATTTTGAAAGACGATTCCGCATCGTATAATACAGACAGAGTGAGATTGATGTAAGTGTAATGGAGCACGAAAGGAAACATAAAATTTAGAAAGGAGAGGCCACGGTTGCAGACAGTGCAGTAGCCAAACGCAATTGATGTGTTCAATTCAATATTTGAAAGTAAACGAGATAACGGAAACAACAAGGGAGGGTAGGAAAAAGAGAAAAAAAAAGAGAAGGAAGAGAGGGATGATTAGGGGCACCCCGTCCAGAGGCGGGGATCGAAGAAGCCAAAATAATTTTCATGGAATGATATCGTCCAGTTCACCATCACGGACACGAATCTCGACGACCTCTATTTCATAGTCTCCCAGAGAAGTGGACGTGGACGCGCAAGCGGAGAACGCCCCGGTAGTGGTGGGCGGGGAAGTGGAAGCGACGTCTGAGACACACGGTAAGAACGTAGATGAACGTCGGATGATGGGGGGCCAAGTGTGATAACATCATACGTACAACGGTCCTTTATGTATGGTGGAACGAAGAGATCCTGCGCATGCTTCGTCGTGAGCATAAAAGGAGGGGAGGGGGGCAGGAGAAGAGAAAGGGGGGTCCCCAAGAGAGGCGCAAGAAGACACACCTGATTCCACACGAACCCCTGGCTGCGCTGAATGGTCAGGATCGGGCGGAGGACGCTCACGGGGTGACGCCTGCCGCGGGGACGCCGAGACCGCGGGTGCGCGACGGGGACGGATAGACCGCCGCTGGAATTAGGGGGATCCTCGGCGCGCTGCTTTCCTTTGTCGCGCTTCTCGGGATCACCGGATACAGCGGCAGTGGTCGTCGTCGTTGCTCCAGTCACGGCCGCGGCCGCTGCTGCTGCTGCTGCGGTAGGGGGAGGATGGAGTAGATCCAGCGCCGGCGTGGCGACCTCATGGACCTCGTCGCCCTTGTCCGACTCGACGTCCATGTGCCCCGCGGCCTCCGCTTCTGCTTCCGCGTCAGGGTCTGCGTCTGCGTCGGCATCAGCATCATTGTCATCGTCGGCATCGTCGGACGAGGAGGAGGATTCGGCGTCTGAGAGCGAGTCCTCGTCCGCCGCGTCTCCGGAATCCGAGTCAGACTCGGAGGAGCCCAAGAGGTCGCTCCGGGCAGGGATCTGCTCGTAGCATGCCCAAGTGGGCGGGCTAGGAGCACGACCGAGGGGACGGTGGCGGAAAAAGGGCGAGGCGGGGCGGGTGGTGTGTGCGTGGGTAGGGCAGGGGGAATCTTGGGAGAGGGATGATGAATCGTTCATTTTTGTAGATAGGAAGTGTGGAGGGGGTACGGCAAAAGATGCAACAGTGAAGCGCTGAGGAGGTGGAAGAAAGCGGAGAGTGAGTTGCCCGAACGTGAGCAACGTCAGGTGAGTGAGAGGAGACCCGCCACGAAGGTGAGGCCCGGGTCGTTCCCACGGCTGGCTCTCTTCTCACTCATGGCCAACTCTAGATACGCTTACGTTCGACAATTCGAACTTCCTGACCCCCTCCTCCCGGGTACTTTTATCCTCTTGCGTATCGATGGCTCCTCCTTCCATAGGTACCGCCTTCCCCGCCTTCCCCCTCTCCCCCCTCCTCCCTTATCCCATCCCACAGATTCGCCGATACTCACCGTTTCGCAAAACCCAATGATACCCGCGGCCTCGAGCTTATGGATCATGCAGCGGTCGCTCTCATGAGACAGCATCCGGACATCATCCTTGGTTTTGGACAGTCTGATGAGTACAGGTATCCCTATCTCTCTCAAGCTAATCCGAGTTGCGCCATACCGTCGATCGTGGATCAGTTTTCTTCTGCGCAAAGATACGACGTTGTACAATAGACGGCGATCAAAAATTACGTCCACTTTGTGTTCCTTTTTCACAGCGGCATACGTGGTGCATTGGCCCACATTCTTCCCCGAGAACCCGCTTCGTTACCCACCTTCCTTTGATGCGCGCATCGTACTCTATCCAGGTGTGCAGGAAATTCGGGACTACTTCTCGTGGCGCCAAGTCGATAGTCTGTTCCATCTATTACCGCGAATACGGCAGGCTATTAATATCTTATCAGCGCACATCAACAACCTATACAATACCACATTTTGGGCCCTCGTCCGCCAAGGAGGGCAAACACCAAAAGATGCCCACGAGACACTCCGTGTACGCTCCACGTGGCCACTTCTTTGGCTGTCCTTACCCACGTTGGCCCTCGTTTAGGGCACGGCGTCCAGTCAGAAAAATGAGATGCTGTTTTCGCGATTCGGTATCAACTACAATGCGCTTCCCTCTCGGTTCCGCAAAGGAAGCGTGTTAGTCAGGGAACAGGTAAGCGGTTAGGCGTCTCTTTTAGCGCTTTGCTGCCAGTGAACACGTCCTCCGAGTTAGCTCTTCGACGGTGAGGTAGAGGGGAGTTTGGAAACATCTTCCACCGCAGAGATGCCCAGAACCAACTCATTTGGGTCACTCTCCTTGGTGGTACGTTTATTACGTTACGCCTGCTTGTCGAATCTCTAAAAAGATGAGATTTCATCCAGCAGAGTCCCACCGTTGTCGGAGCCGAGAGCGAAGTGGGATCGCCAAGATTACATCGAAAGAACAGAACAAGGCAGGGGCCGACACGGATCGCGATGATGCACTGCGACATTATAGGCAATGAGTTTTGGGATAGTAGGCCGTATCTGTTGATGGATGACTGAGATCTGCCGGTAGTGGTTCGCTTATCGTCGTGTGATCGTATGGGGTGTTATTGTATTCTGTAGGTAGGGTAGGGTAGGCAGCGTAAGGCGGAGTTGAATGAGATTTTTGCAAAGACAAGAAAGACAATACGGCGGACAAGGTTGACCATTTCGATTGGGCCAGGACCCCGTCCATGTTACCCTTTTGCTCTCACCTCACACACACACCACCGACATCGCGCACAACACGGCCTTAAGGGGCGAGAGGAAGGTTATCAAGACGCCCATCAAAGGATTGATTGACAGATCAGCTTGCCACGTCTAAACCGGTTCTCCATGTGAGTATGTCCGAGAAGCGACCACAGTCACAGGTCGTCGTCGTCGCATCATACTACTACTACCACCACCCGCCCCGCTTCTTCTGACCTCACAGCAGAGGCTCTCATAGTTTATGGACCTCCGCTCGATTACCGACCTCGAGGGGGGGCGCTTGCAGTCCTCGGATAACGGTAAGTTGTTTGGGCCTGTGGGTCCAGAATCGGCTTGTGGGTCCGTGGGTCCACGCTTACACTTCGCCTGCCACTGGCCACTGCCTGCTGCCTAATGCCCTTCTCCGCCTCCCTTCCCACCTCCCCCGGACCACCGTTCCTCATATACGACAGCAACGTAATGCTGACCAACTCCTCTTCCCCTCACCAGATACCCCCACCGTCAACGACCCGTGGGACCCCGGCGTTCCATTTCCCCAGCGCCAATCCCTCGCTCCCGCACCGGCGCCACCGTCTACATCCGCTGACGGCCACACACGCCACAAAGACCGCGGAGAGACGATGCACCGCGTCTCAAAGGGCAAGCGCTCAGACGCGGGCTATGGCGCGGTTTCGGGCGACTCTCTGCATTCGAACGACGAGGACGAGTCCGCCAACCTCCCCTTTGTTCCTCGTCATCACGCCTCCCCCTATCCCCGGTCTCACCATCCGTCCGGTCCGCACGCAACACACCTCGCCCACATGTCGGCCTTGCACGCCGGGTCACGTTCCACACATATCGCGTCCCATCCGGTACGTCGATAATCTCCGCTTCTTCTTCTTCTGCCCCTTTCGATCATCTCCTCACCCACTCCCCTTTGGCCGTAAATTTGGCTCTGCCTTTTTGTTTTGTCAACCCGTCATGACCAGACAAGCCGCGTCAACGTCAACTCCGACCACGACCCGGGCACGCGCATCGGTGCTGCCAGCGCCAGCACTCAGATGGCCCGTCGACGTGCACGACCTGAAGACAACGATGATAGACATGGAATAGTGGAGGAGCATGCACGATATCGTTCGCGTCCACGCCGTCACAGTACCGAGCCTGATGTGTCGCCGGAGTTCTCCCCTCCGCATTCTCTGTTAAGGCCTATCCCCCACTACCGTTCGCCATCGTCCGCCCTGAGCCCAGATACGGATAGCGCCAGTTCCCAACCGCCCGCAGTAACAGAGCGAACTTCCAGCTCGAGTCCTAGACATCACCGGGGAGGCGACTTTGGCCGCCAACCTCAACGGTCCGATCAGACTCAAACACAGCGGTCACTCCCTCGCGAGGAGTATCTCTCACCGGAGGTCCAACCCGTGCCTCCACAGGTCCCTGGTTTAGCTAATACGCAGTCCTCGAGCATTGAATCGGCTGAAGAGTGCGACCAAAGCCCTACTCCACCGCTACCGCAGCCACAACTAATACAGACAAAGGCGACTATCCCATCCGTCTCTCCAGTGTCTGCTTCTGCCTCCCAGCCTATACCCGACGCGGGCGGTTTGGGTTTGTTAAGTGACAGCGAGCTTACCGACGAGACGGTGCACTTGCGCGCCTTGCTAGGCTGTCCACCGGGCGCTCCCGTAGGGCTCGATGCGCTCGCGGATCCCCCTACGGGCGAGAAGCCAAATTATCCATTGCCGACGCTTATCAAGCTCGCGATATATGGCAGTCCGCGGCGTCGCCTTACCTTGCAAGAGATCTACCAAGCACTCGAAGATCGATTCGAGTGGTTCCGACAACGGACCGATGAGCTTTCCTGGAAGGTGCGTTCCCCGGTTCCTATTTTTTGGTTTGGAGAAGATTGACAAGGGTCGTGTATGTGCAGAACTCCATTAGGCATAATCTATCCCTGCGAAAGTGCTTCCTAAAGGTGCAGCGGCCCATCACGGAACCAGGCAAGGGCAGTTACTGGATGATCGACCTCACGCAGGGTGAGGGCAACAAGCGTGTGCGCAAGCGCAACAAGAAATTAACCAAGGGCCAGCTCGCTGCACAGGCTGCTGCCGAGGCGTACCGTGCATCAGCGCGGCTCCCCGGTCAAGGCGATGGGCTGCGTCCGGCACCATATCCTATTCCATCGCAACATACGCACCCACAGCCCCAGATGGCCGAAGAAGAAGACACGTATCAGGCTCCCCCGATGCAAACATACTTTACGACAGTCACTCCCCCCGAAGAGCCTCATCTCCCTCTGCCGCACGGTTCTACGTCGTTGCAACTCCCGCACCCGCAATCCCCGGAAATCTCGTCGCGCCAACGACAGCGACCGGTGGAGCAACTGTACCACTCAATATCTGCAGATCACGCTCCCTTGTCGCTTCACCAGACCTCTGCACATCCACTACCGTCTTCGCATGACATCCTTGGTCTAGACGCCAACATCGACCCGGCGTTGCGTGTCCTGTCTAAGGATAGCCTCGGTCCCCAGGCCATTGCAGGACCGATTGTCGCGTCGCATCACGACATTCTTTCACAACGTAGCGGTCCAACGTCAGGCTTCCAGCCGGGCACTGTGCAACTTCCCATGCCGCTCAATATGGCTCCGGTCGGCGCCGGGCCTCTCTCGCGCGGCCAGTCGGTCGCAGGCGCACCACAGACCCTACAACAGACCTCGGCGAATCGACAGGCTCAAGTGACCCTGCCACATCCATCGTTGACGCCGCCGCGGCCCACGTACCATCAACAGCAGGAGACAGGCTCACATATATCCCAGGCGCCCGTCGCCACGTCGCACGTTCCTCAGCCTCAACACGCGTCCACTTTTCTTCAGCAACAACCCCAATTTTCCCCGAGTCTGCCCCAGCAGATGCCAGCCCCTCGACAGTCCGCCGCGCTTACACTCACTCACATACAAGCCCAACCACCACGCCTTCCGCCGATGCGCACGCTCAGCGAATCCCCCGCTCCCGCTACCGTGACGCCATTACCACAGCAGCAGCAGGCCTCATCCACAGCCACGGGCGGGTTCGCGCACTTCGCCGCGCACAGCCCAACCACAGGCCTCGCAAAGTCGATGCCGACGTTTGGCAAGCCAGCGTTCGTCGGCAGCCGCAACCCGCCGCCACCGCCAATGACGATCATGCCCTTCCGCCCTCTGCTTTTATCGTCGGAGGATAAGGGAAAGCGGCGTATTGAGGACGAGCGTGAACGCGAGCGCGAGCGTGGCGCTGAGCACGTCGGCGCGGGAGACGACGATAACCATTCGAATGATCGTGAGCGACGAGGCAGCGGTGGTGGTGGCGGCGGTGGTGGCAGCCGTCGTCGACCGCACTTTGTCCCGCCGGCACCTCGCGCCGGGATCGAGTACGTGCAGAGGCCGGACGGCGGGCTCGTCACCGCACGACGTACGTCTGGGAGGCAGCACGACGAGTGCACGGTCGAGTGGATCAATCGTCTGGATCATGGCGAGGAGAACTCGAACTCAGCGGGCGCCTCCGTTGTCAGTGGCGCTTCACCTTCCCCTTCGCCTCCTTCCAGGGAAGAAGACGTGACCTGACGCTTTGCAGATCGGTGGCTTTCTCACATCTCCATCTATCCATCAGATTCCCCCCCTATACTTACTTACCTGACCTTCTCTCGGATGTAGTGATATCCATGATGCAGATCGACGAATGGATGGAATGCTCTTTTGCTATCTTTGCTATCTTTATGCTGTCTATTCTCTCCTATTCTTTCATACTTATACACCCACATCATATACACGCACTTCTACTCTCTGCATGCATGACCCACACATCTATATAGCCTGTATTATCAGTCGACAAGTCGTTAGCTAATGTTTTCAATGGGGGAGAATAGTAAATAAACGATCAGATAGTGTGGACCATCGACTTGTGTGAAGGCAAAAAGGTAGAATCTTCTGCTTCGGTGCGGGGAATCGAACCCCGACCTCCTCGGATCGCTACAAATAGATATACTGTCCTGTAGTTAGTGAAAGCGAGGTATGCTAGCCGTTGCACCACACCGAACTGATGTGCCAGGGGAGTTGTATCTTCAATTTGCATATGCCTCACCATTCACGCACCCACGCACCAACAAAAGCGGTCCGGTCGCATTCAAACTCGAATGGGCGGGATGCTGGACGTGATGTGATTGATTGGCCTGACAGCGCCTGTTTTGCTGCTATACTGTAAAATGGCATACATGGCATGGCATGCATTGATGGTTGCTAGAGAGGAGCTCAAGTTAAGTTGTTAGGCCTAGTTAGGTTTATTGCCACCTAATATAAGCTGCGCCACCTGACTGAACCACTTTCAAGTGTTTTTTCCGTTACAGTAATCGGCTCATCAACAGGAGATGAGGCGAGGTTGAGACCTTTAAGCTCCCGGTCTAGACGTGAGAAGCAGAACGACCGGAGGAGAGAGGGGGTTCGCTCAGGATAAGATGGAAAAGAATGTTTTCCGCGTTTTCGTTGATTTTTACAGGTTTGTTTCCAGGTTTTTTTTTTTCGGAAAACTTGGAAATAATCTCAGCTGGAAACCCCGATATATTTGTAATGAATAATATAATCACTGCCCCACCAGCATGGATAGCAAAAAGGCATTTGCCTTGGTCAGATTTCTGGGAGGTTCTTGGGGAATCTGTGGAGGGATGTTTCTGCGGACTGCGCTGCATTTTTGATTTTTTCAGAAAAAAACTGACTTATAATAAACATGAGTTTCTTCTAAGTAAAGCTATAAGTTGAGTTGAGTGAGAAACAAGTGAAAAGCCTTCTTAGCCGACTTCCTAATAGTTTGAATGAGGGACCTAACTCATTGCCTCCCCGGTCGGGATAAAGTACATCTGATGGCGGGACGGCATGGATTGGACGACATTATCAATGATATCGCTGCCGACTAATTTTTGTGCAATCTGTTGGTAGCCATAGTATTGGCCTCATCGGTATAGTGTCTGCCTGTGCCCGTGGTGCCACAGACACTCCAGGACCGCTGGGCCGCCTCGAATCTCGGAAATTCTTATCCCTCCGACCATCAATTACAATTACCATGAACCCCACCACTACCCTACCTTACTTCCCGATCCACACCAACTGACTTTATTAAAGCAGTCCTGGTTAATCGGTAGTCGATTAGACCATTGCCGTAAAAACCATTTGGGTATCACCCCAAAATTTCAGCTCTCCGCAGCATTATACCAGCGGCAACACGTTCATGTCACATCTTGCACATACTGTCTCTTACACCACCGTGCCCAGACTAGGAGCCATCTCAGTTACCCGTCTTGAGCCCAGCAACCGGATCCGTGGTTTCCTGTGATATTGATAAACAGAATTGCGCCAGGCATCAAAGGGGAAGGGCTCCAAGCTCCCAAAAGAAGCCACCAAATAAGCGGACGTGAAAATGAGACCAAATATCGTTGCTGTCGCTTCGCTCTTCAAGGTGCAGGAAAAAAATTCCTTTGCCGAGCTAGTATCTGATGGTGATTTGACGGCTTGTGTGTACGGTCAACACTCAACAGGGTGATTTCATGGACCACAAGTCGGGATTCACAGGCTCTTTGCCGATCCACCGCCTCCCCAGGCACAGTACAGATCCCTGGGCCAGGCAGGGCAAGGGCAGGGCAAGGGCCTCCATAAGCAAAGAACAAATGATGCCACACACCATTGGGGCGCCAGTGGCCTCCGCGGGGCCATGACGCAAGATATGATAACTTCGAAAAAGCAGCAGGCAGTTCCCACCGCGGCCGTTCGGTACGAACGTGCGTCCTTCCGACGTCGTAATACATGTCGCGCATGCAAAGCAGCAGAACTCAATGACAAGGGGCGATGCCAAAAACGATTTTTGTGTGTGCGTGCGACGGACTGGAAGCGGTAACCCCAAAACTGACGAGGGCGTCGCGATGTAAAATGGTAGCGTGGGTTGGGTAATTCCGGAAATTGAGATGGCGTCTAGACATTTTTATTCAAACGATCCGCCTGGCCAGTTGGTCGTCGATTACCCCACTGAGTGGACTCTGTGGACTCCCACGGAAAGTCAGCAGGGTTTGGACACTGACATTGCCCCCGGTGCGTGCCGTGGTGACCGGTGAACCGGTGAACTGTGAATATGCTGAATGGGTGCATCATTTGCCCTCCCCCCAAAACAGATGGCATGATGGGAATCCGCTTGCGCCAAGTTGTTCACCGAACCATTGGAAGGTACTGTACAATATGGGAAGTATTCGATTAGGGATGTGCGTGTGCCTGAAGGAATCCAGCAGGTGGAGGAGATTAACCGGGGGCAGATATGATGCCCCTGGTGATGGTGCTCCGGCCGCTCCAGCCGCTCCAGCTGCCCCATGATCATGACGTGCAAGGTGGGGAGTAAGAAGAACGACGCCGCCATTTTGGTTGTCACGAATGCTGCCGAGTGATCGCTGTCAGGTCAGTATCATCGGCATTCGAGTTCTCGTCGGATTGAATAAGCTTAAAAAAGCGCCGCGGAAAGGGGGGGGCGTTCCACTCCTTGCCGATATTGAGGTGAGGAAGAAAAAAGGTACCACTCGGCCGTCCTCCTGCTACTCTCTCACAGAATCCCGTCGTAGTATTTAGTCATCCCCCCAGCTGTTTCCATGCTCTCGACATATACACTGCCCCACCCCAACTCAACCGTACCACGCACGTCGTCCTCCGTGTTTGACGAGCCCTCAGTGCCAGAATGACGACCACCTCGAGCTCCTCCTTTGTGCCCCCGACCTATCTCAACGTGACCGCAATCTCGGCGACGAACGGCGCGTCCACGCTCGAGTGCTGGCAGCTCTTGCCCAACTTCACCACCTCGTCGCAGTCGGGCACGACCGGCGCGAGCATCCTCCAACTGGGCAACCTCGCCAACATGAGTTACTCTGTGATCCCGCCCGGATTCAACGCCAGCTTCCACAATGCGCCAACTCAACAGTACGTCGCTCTCCCTCCCTCCTTTCCCCCATTCACTTACATTGACCCGTCCGCTCATTGAAATAAAAAGATGGGTTGTATTCCTCTCGGGTCTCGCGCACGTCACGCTCGCCAACTCATTAACCGAAGCTTACATCGCCGGCGGAGCGAACGGCCTCATCTTTGCGGCGGACACGGCAGCCGTGAGCGCGAAAGGCCACTCGACGAATTACCCCTCCAAAGAGGAGACCCGCGTGCTACAAATCCCCACGGGCGGCACCATTCCACAACACAACGTGCTGTACTCGGGCCCGTGTACAGGTGCCCAGCTCAAGGGGCGTGGCATCGATATTCTCGATGCTCTCGACTAGAGACCCGACAGCGCCTTCTATACTTTCCATTTGGTTGGGTAAGGCTGATCTTATTTCTCACTCTTTCAGGTACGCGTCTCGCAGTCTTTCTTTCACTGTTCACCCTGATGTTCGGCTGATGGCATGGCATATTCGGCAGGCTTGCATGATACCACATTTTCGAAGAGATACGTATACGTATATGCCGCTCCTTTGACAAAGTTTATACTGTTTTATTTCATTGGGCTATGTCACTCGCACGGCATGTACGGGGGCCGAACAAACATTCATCGGGTTTCTTTCCCACTCCTGTCTCGTTTGTCTTTTATCTCATCTTGCGTCATCGATCCGGTGTCAAGGCGCTCTTTCTGCCCCAACTGCGCACTCTACAATTCTATATGATAGCGCGCGTCAAATTCGTGCTGGCGATGTATTTTTCTTTTTTTTGGTATCCATTAGCGTGCACGTCAGGAGGGTGACACTGCTGTAATGCGAGTCCGACTGATTGCTGCTGTCCATATGCTTGCATACCCTGACGGCGGTGGCTGTATAGTACTCGTTCGTCCTGGTCAAACATGTTCATCATTTAGCGGTTCCCTTATTTGAGTTATACGTCGTCTGATCCGGTTCCTGCCAAAGGTGATTCCGGGCCAGGCAGCCCGCGGCCCTTTCGGGCGCTTGTGCGCTTGTGATGCGCTCAAGCCTCAAGGCGCTCAGCCCACCAAGCCGCAAAGACCTAAAGACTGGTACATCATCCCCTAACACTTTTGATTGGCCGATTGTCCTTGTCCGTGTGAAGGGAGGTTCCTGAGCACACGGTCCCCACCTTCAACATGTGGGGGTCTTGTTTTATGTTTTTCGTCTTCCGTTCTTTCTGTCTCGGTACCAGAGATGTCATGTCGGTGTGAATGACCTAGGCCCTCCCCCGGGTTGATGTATTGATGGGTAGCACGGCCCTCCAGATTTAGTTTAACAGCACCTAGAACGTCTATCGTGGTGGAAGCTTAGTCTAGTTGTATCCATGCATGAGCTCAGAGCACATGAGCATCGTTTCTACGGACATATTGTGGTACGGACATATTGTACCACCGTAAACGGTGCCCATCGGGATTGATTAGGCACGTGATCAAGAGGTGATGTAGTGCCTTTTTACGATCCGACCGGTAAATTCCGTCCACAGCTGCACGCCCCGTGTCGCCCTTTCATTCATTCAATTGTGCAGTTCCCGTGCTTAGGCGGGCAAGCAAGCAGGCGCGCGCGATCGTGGCGGGGAGTAGAGGGATGGGACGTTGCTTTGGCACTGCAGGCCGCGAGAGAACCATCTGTACTGTAAGATAAGATGTCCTCAACTTGAGGTACCGTGTGATTGCCTAGCACGGGAGCATTGATCGATATTGATCGCCCGCTGGAGAGCGAAGGTCGAGCTCGATCAGAAACTTCTACACAAGCCCCGAGCCAGGAACTTGTCAAAAAAGGTATTTCTGAAACGGAAATACGAATATACGACCTACTTGTTGCCGTCTTGGCAACTAGTTTATATCTTTACTGCCAGGGAGGTTTCCTGCCAGCGCTTGATCACGACCTGCGTCGCATCGTGTCACTTGTGTCAATCTATCTATTCCGAATGACTGGACTGTAGCAACCCGCCCGGTTGCATTTGTGCTACGTTATATCCTCTCTCAGTAACACAACGACAAAGTGGTATTATTGTATCTATTATATGCGTGTCAGAGAGTTGAGTTGGGATAAGTGAGGTATCCAGTTGTCGTCGGAGTGAACCAATACATTAATCACATCACAAACAATCGCGGTCCCTCAGCCGCCCTTTCATCTCCTGCATGGCCCTCCGCGGCCCTTGTCCACCAACCCAACCCCTCGCACGCAGCCAGTTCACAAGTCTAGGCGTAAAGCGGCGGTGACCCCGATCCGTACAGGCCAGAACAGGGCCTTATGCACGGTGAATGCAAGCACGAGCATGGCGTACAACCCCTCCTGCCCACCCCCCGCGACCGCTGCCGCACCCTTCGACGCCTCTTCAACCTCAACCTCGCCGTCACGTCCCGGTTCCGGGGATTGCGCGGATCTCAGGCCGTGCAGCCACGCTTTCGCCGACGCGACGACGGAGGAGACGTAGTCCGCGCCGAGGAGATGGACGCCCGCGAACGCGACGGCAAAGTCGAGCACGGAGACCGTGAGGTAAACCCCAACGGCGTACCACCCGTACGCTTTCACGAGCGCTTTGAATCGCTCCTGGACAGAGCGTCGTGCGTGGTGCTCAACGTTTTTTGCATTTGCGTCGACGAGAGAATGACGATGAGAGGGGGATGATGATGGTGACGATGATGACACGCGGATGGCGGGAGTGGTATGGATCGTGCGGAAGGGGGATATGCACAGTGCGCCCGAGATAACAGTACGGGTACGGATTTCTGGTAGTAAGACTGAAACTCGGGATGATGTGAGGGGGAGGATTGGTGGTCGGGACATTCTGGGAAAGCGGAGGATTTGCCTCATCATCATGACGATGGTTGGGGGGTGGACCGACGGATGGAAGTACGGATGGAAGTATAGCGGGTCGACCTGCCAGCGCGTGGCAAGTCAACCGCCTACCTACCACCGATGACCCCCATTTGTTCCGCTGGTTTATATGTTTTCCGTAAACTTGAAGCTTCGAAACTTGATACTGATTGACAAGCGTGACGAAAACATAGAGTTTCAATAATGGTATGCTACAGTAACCATCTAATGCTAACCATCTAATCCCACTGAAAATTGACACGAGACAGATCGAACTGGATCGAGTTGCTGTGAGAAAATCGAATGAGGCCGAATGAGCCACCTGTGTAACGCCTTCATGGAGAACGGTGATGATGTACGCAAGGCGGTAACTAGGCTGGGGGTCAGAGGCGAAGTGGCCCTCAGTCCGGACATCCGAGTCATACACCTCATACAAAGTTATACCGGCCCCATCCGGCCCGAAAACCCTACAGTGATCCACCCCCACTTGCGTCAACACCGTCACTTGCATCAATTGCACATAACACTCTTCATTCAATATGGGATGGTACCACACATAGTTGAACCTTCCTGAGCTATCCACAATAGTCCACCACTGTACTTATGTAGGTAGATAAGATAAGTTGTTGTTTGTGAGATATTCCAGAATGTATGCAAGAAATCAGGCATTTTGCAATGTATAAGTGCATGCCATGTGTAATTGAATTGTTTATGCCCCAATTACACAGAGGTCAACTTTATATTACCATTTGTAATGCTTTACAAACAATGATCTATTCACATCAGGGATGTCACTGCCAAGGATTCTTGGTAGGGACAAATAGATGCAAACAAAAAAAGAGAGCCAAAGTCACACTATGACTTGGATTGTAGATAGAGTATAGAAGGATGTTAGAGTTCCCACCTATTGCTGTTAGTAAAACTGTGAAGTTTGAAGGGTGCAAGGAGAGCACGCAGGAATGGATGGTAACACGATGCTGGATTGTCCTGGGCTTTGCAAAGCCCTTTTTATACCTACTTACATTGTACCTAGCTTATATACCGTGTAGTGAGGCAAGTATTATGTGTGTGAGTCCGAGGGTTCAAAGCAAGGGGAATGAGATGAAATGGGGTGGAACATGGGGAGCGATGTTGAGACAAAAAGGGATAGAGTGTAAAAGAAATGTCGGGCAACGCCGCGTGGGCGAGCGGGCACCGGCCTGCCGCCCATACTTGGCTAGCCTGCACGACAATTCGCGTTAATCTAATCAGAAAGAATTTATCTTATCACATATGTGCAGACAAGTGAAAGTGGCAGCCCACCCAACAATAGAGGCAGGCGCGCATACAGGAACTGAAAGGCAAAGCTGGCAACTAATGTAGTTCAGCGACAGCGGGCATCAAGAGTCCAATAACGGAACAATAAACTGAGAAAAGGAAAGGTGCGTGGCACGCACTTGCGAGGGCATAGGATCTGAGGGAGATTGAGTGTGTCGCGCGTGCTGTATGCACAGCAAATTTCACCACTCCCCCTCACGCGCGGCGCAGTCCAAGCCCGAGGGCATGGAATGATACCTTCCACTTAGGCAGTGGCTTGGTAAGGGCATCCACGGTCATATCGTCAGTGGGGCAATAGATAATGGAAATGATACCGTCTGCTGCAACTTGACGGATGAAATGGTAGCGGATGTCGATGTGTTTTGTGTGGGCGTGCTAGTTGTCATCGGTGGCGAGCTTGATAGCAGCTTGGTTATCACAGTAGAGAGTGGTGGGTGCAGAGGTGAGTGGAGGAAAGAGCTCACCTATGAGACATCGGAGCCAGATGGCTTCCTTTGCGGTGTGCGTCGCTGCAACGTACTCAGCTTTGGCAGTGGATAGGGTGACTAGCTCTTGCTTGCGGGACGACTAGGAGACGGCGCTGCCGTCGATGAGGAATGTGTGGCCAGAGATGGCACGCCGATGTTCCTGTGATGCCCCATTGGCGTCAGTGTAGCCAGTGAGCTCATGGCGCTTGCCGCCATAAGTTAGTCCGAGTGTCTTGGTCCTGCTCAGATAGCGGAACATGTGCTTGACTGCCTCCCAGTGGGCGCAGCCAGGATTGTCGAGGAATTGGGAGAGAGTGGAGACGGCGAAGGAAATGTTGGGGCGTGTAGCAACCGAGGTGTACATGAGGCTGCTGATGGCTTCCCAGTAGGGGAGCTTGTGCATTCGCTCGGCCTCAGTGGGAGTGGTTGGGCTGTCATCTTTCGAGTATGTTGTGCCCGGCACCATGGGTGTGCTGTAGGGTTTGGCATCAGCAAGGTTGAAGCGGGCGAGGATGGAGTCAATGTAGGACTCCTGGGAGAGGGTGATGGTGCATGTGAGGCGGTTGCGCTTGATCTTAATGCCCAGCAGCCAGTGAATAGGGCCGAGATCTGTGAGGGGGTAGCGTGCATGGAACTTGTGCTTGTATTCTGCAATGAGGCGGCGTGAGCTCCCAGTGAATGTGTAGTCGTCAACGTGGATGATGATGATGAGGAGGTGCCCCTCAATGAGAGCAAAGAATACTCCTGGGTCTGCCTGGCTAATGTGGAAGCCGAGGTCAGCGAGCGCAAGCATGAGTACGTCGTACCAGACTTTGCCTACTTGCTTCAGCCTGTAGATGGATTTGAGGAGCCGCTTGACACGTTCGAGGCCCGTCTCATACCCGGGCGGTTCCTGCATATAGATTTCCTCCTCCAGTTTGCCATTGAGGTATGCACCATTAAAGTCAAAGGTCTCGACGTCCCAGTCGTTGCGCACGGCGAGAGCGAGAATGGCCCGGAGGCTGGAAAGCTTCGCTACGGGGGAGTAGGTGTCAAAGTAGTCCACGCTATATACTTGCGTGAACCCGCATGCTACCAGACGCGCCTTGTACTTCTCAATGGAGCCGTCCGCTTTGTGTTTGATGTGGAGGACCCACTTCGAGCCAATGATGTTCTTCCCCTCTGGGCATGCTACAGTTGCCCAAGTTCCTGCCCACTCGAGACTCTCTATCTCCTTATCCATCGCCTCTTTCCAGCGTGCCCAGTCTGGATGCATGCGAGCTTCTTCTGGCGACTTGGGATCGCCTTCTGCATCCTGGATTGTGGCCACGACGGAATCGTCGTGTTGTGCTTGGAATGCGAACTCGGGGGTGCTGGTGTCTGTGTGGTGTTCAGTGGTGGACCCAGCTGTCTCCCCCTGCCAGTTGCTGAATCCGCCCGGAGGTGTAGTACCATCGGCACTCCCTTTACCGCTTGCTATTCTTCGCATGTGGTCGGATGGCTTCGGAATGCATGTGGACTTGCGTGTCGGTTCAGTGGCTTAGGTTTGTTTAGGTTTGCGGGATGGTGCAGGCAGCTGTGGGGGTGTTTGTGATGTTTGCAAGGGTTCTGAAGTTTTGGTCATTTCTTCGACCTCGAGTTCTTCGGTGTCGCTGTCTGGCGGCTGCTGTGCAGCACCTGTGGGCGCGCTCATGGTGAGTGTCGGCGTTGTCTGGGAAGGTGTGGTGAGCAGCGGCACAGGCAGCTGTGGATGCATTAGCAGCGGTGGAGTGACTTCCTCCGTTGCAAACTTGATGTTGCGCTCAACAGTGATGGTGCCCTTCTCAGGCCAATAGATGCGGTGGGTGTGAGTGCTGTCAGCGTTGTAGCCCACCCATTGCGCAATGGTCGCGCACGTGTCCAGTTTGCTGCCGTGGTTGCTGTGTACCCACACGTGCTGCCCCCACTCAGGCAGTCCTGCGAGGTTAGGTTTTGTGCCGTAGAGCTTTTCATGTGGGGTGACATTACTGAGGGTGTGCGTGGACATGCAGTTTTTGAGCCAGACTGCGAAATGGAGTGCCTCCCCCCAGAGAGTCTTGGGGAGACCGGAGTGGTGGAGGATGGTGTGCACGCGCTCTACGAGTCGGTGGTTGAGCGATTCTGCAACTCCATTGTGCTGGGGGGTGTCATGAGTGGTGAGCCGTCGCTCCGTACCCTGCTCCTGCAGGAAAGTGGTGAACTCTGTGCCGGTGTACTCCCCTCCACGGTCCGAGCACAGGCATTTGATGCGCGTGCTGTGCTGTGTTTGTGCCCATGCCGCGAAAGCCTTGTAGGCTGCGAGGGCTTTGTCCTTGGTGTGCATGACCCGGACGTGCGTGAAGCAGGTGTGGTCATCTGTGAAGGTGATGTAGTATTTCCTCCCCCTAAGCTGGAGACAGGGGAGGGTCCCCAGAGGTCAGTGTGTACCTCAGCGCCAAAAGTGTCAGCCAGTGGGGCGACGCGCTCCTTGTGGATAGGCTTCTGCGTGGTCTTTGTGTACTCGCAGGAGTTGCAGACAAGGGGTGTGCCATTGTTGATGAGCTGGATGCCCTCTACCACTTGGGATTTGATGAGGGTACGGACGGTATCGGGGGCGATGTGGCCGAGGTGGTGGTGCATGGTGGGGAGGCTGACTTGTTCTTGCGAGGCGATTGCTGCGTGCGCGTGCTCTACTTTGTATAGGCTGTTTGCGCCCACAGGGATTGTCCTGATGACTTTGCTGTGCTGGTTTTTGATTTTGCATGAGTCGCCTTCGAAGATTACTGAGTTGCCGGCTTTGACAATCTTGTTGATGGAGATGATTGTCATCCCCATGTCGGGTGCGTGCAGCACATTTCTGAGGAGAACGGGGGTGAGCGAATTTTCATTCAGAACCTGCACCTTCAGGTCCCCTTCCCCCACCGCATAGAAGGTGTGGCTGTCTGCAGTCATTATTGCATGCGGCAGGATTGAGCGGTAGGTGGTGAAGAGTTCTCGGTGTGGGGACATGTGCCACGACACTCCGGAGTCATATAGCTGGGTCCCGCGCGCCACGCGTTTGCTGTTCGCAGATGCTGCGGTGGTGTGGGCGTTGTCCTCACTGTTTGCAATCTCTTGGATGGCAGCCCAGGATGCTTCGCTCGGCTCCATCTCTGCGGTAGTCCAGCTCTCATTGTCCTCGTTGTCCGCCTCCGTAGTTGCCCAGCACTCCTCGCACTCCTCTTCATTCGGCCCAATTTCTAGGTCCAATTCATCAGCTTCTGCACCGAGCCAAGATACCTCGCTCAAGGCGTCACTCTCTGTGGCCCACTCGTCCTTGCCGAGTTCCTGTACTTCTGCAGCGCACCATGCATTGATGCTAGCTTCATTGGCTGTCGCTGCTGCTGCCGTGCTTGCCTTGCCACCATTCCTCTTGGGCCCTTGGCCCTCCTTACCGCCACCCTTGGCCCAGCAGTCGGCTTTGACGTGGCCCCGCTTGTGGCAGTTGTAGCATTCGATGTCGCGTTTCTTCTTTTTGTTGCTGTTGCTGTTGGCGGTGAAGGCTTCGTCTTTTGAGTCCTTCTTCTTGGTTTGTAGCGAGCGCCGCTCATACTTGTCGATGATGAATTGCTGGAAGATGTCGGAGGTGAGGTCTTTGGAGCCAAGGCGCGCACTGTGCTGAGTGATGAGCACGCATGGTCGTAAGAAGGTGGGAGGGAGGCGAGGAGCGTATCGGTGTAATCTTCATCGGAGATGGTCTTTCCGATGGCAGCGAGCTGCTCCCGAAGGTCAGCGAGCTGCTCGAAGTGGGTGCGTATGCTGTCGTTCTCCTCGCATCGTTTATTCCTGAATCTCCTCATTAGATCTGCTATCATGGCTCTAGATTGTTCCTCATAGACCCTCTTCAGCATGTCCCAGACTTCTTTGACTGTCGTACAGGACTTGATGCGGTTGAAGGTGGTGTCGGGCACAGTTGCCCCTATAAGGTTCTTGATGGTGCCTTCTTCCTTCATCCAGCGGGCTGTAGTGGTGGCAGCATCTAGGCTGGCAGTCTGAGCCTTTGAGGTGTAGCTGGATGGAGCACTGTTGTTAGTGAGGTGCTCTTGCATGTCACTCGTCTGTAGTGCCCAGAGTAGCCTGTTGCGATAGATGACCCAGTTAGTCCCATCAGATAGCAGCTTGGGGACACTGGTCTTGGCTTCGCATTCTTCAGTTTGCATGGTGTCGACAGGGGGCAGGAACAGAGCGAGAGGGGCTGGCAGGTAGACTAGGTTTTTAGAGCAGCAGGGCAGGGCCCATAACCTAGTAAAACTGTGAAGTTTGAAGGGTGCAAGGAGAGCACGCAGGAATGGATGGTAACATGACGCTGGATTGTCCTGGGCTTTGCAAAGCCCTTTTTATACCTACTTACATTGTACCTAGCTTGTATACCGTGTAGTGAGGCAAGTATTATGTGTGTGAGTCCGAGGGTTTGAAGCGAGGGGAATGAGACGAAATGGGGTGGAACGCGGGGAGCGATGTCGAGACAAAAAGGGATTGAGTGTAAAAGAAATGTCGGGCAATGCCATGTGGGCGAGCGGGCACTGGCCCGCCGCCCATACTTGGCTAGCCCGCACGACAATTCACGTTAATCTAATCAGAAAGAATTTATCTTATCACATACGTGCAGACAAGCGAAAGTGGCAGCCTGCCCAACAATAGAGGTGGGCGCGCATACAGGAACTGAAAGGCAAAGCTGGCAACTAATGTAGTTCAGTGACAGCGGGCATCAAGAGTCCAATAACGGAACAATAAACTGAGAAAAGGAAAGGTGCGCAGCGCGCACTTGCGAGGGCATAGGATCTGAGGGAGATCGAGTGTGTTGCATGTGCTGTATGCACAGCGAATTTCACCATGCTGTGGGTCTGCCGCCGCTTCTGCACATTCGACACACGGTTCACAGGTCAGGTTGCAACCAAGCGGTCTCGCAAGAGCCTGCTCTCCCGAGCGCCTCACATGTTACAGTAAGTACGGCTGGCGCCCGTACCATATGATGTCCGCCGAACTACAAATTTTGTCCATTCCAGCCCACCCTTTTACCTTTTATTAGTCCAGAAAGACGGTACGTGACTGGCCCTCATAGCCAGATCGACCCCGTCGACCAGGTCTGGCCAACGCGCGCTCGCTTTCCACCCTTACCTGCAGAGCACGTTCGCATCCTGTTACCTGGACTCTCAGACGCCATAGCCAGTACCACGAGGTAAAAAAGTGGCTGCACGACCATCCATCCACGCATAGTACTCTCATTGTGCTTCTGCCACTCTCCAGAGGTGGTGCCAGCCTGACGATTAGCACAAGTTAGATGTGCACACGTTGCACCATCTAATCTTATCTTTCCTCCACATGGCACTACACCTTATAATACAACTCCTTGCGTACACCTTACAGTATATACTCTAAACCGCTAACAGTCCTCAGGCCTCAGCGCCGTATAACACACGCATGTAGTTACTATGTGACATTCCTTTGTAATCGTCCTTGTGCAGAATAATTAGTCTGACCCACGCACACTCCCTCTACTCGCTCGCTTGTGGCATTACACTTTCTACAGCTTTGACGACAACCCGGATAAAGGAAGGTGGAAGAATTAGATTACTAGGCTCCAATCTCCCTCGATCAAATTCGAAAATAGAACTCTATTAATTAAGAACGGAGAAGCCAAACGTCTGTAA
The DNA here is from genome assembly GCA_022376555.1 of Russula compacta. Lineage (NCBI taxonomy): Eukaryota > Fungi > Basidiomycota > Agaricomycetes > Russulales > Russulaceae > Russula > Russula compacta. The sequence goes on from WTXH01000107.1 coordinate 115,689, forward strand.
GGTGCTTTCATCAGCACCGCGCGGGCATTAGGCTTGTTGCCTGGCGAAGACATACCACTGTCCTCCATCAACGCGTGAGATTATGACGAAAATGCTCGAACTCCATGACAAGGTCTTCCTCGTCTTGGAAGAGTTCTTCCACCTGAGCATATAGCTAATCATCGGTCTATCAGCGCCCCTTGCCCTGGCGGCACCAGGGAGAAGAGCACAATACACGCGCATTTTCCAGAACCTTTCTCTGTCCTCGCTGACGTCCTGTCAGGTCCCCTGATACGCTCTCCTCCTTTCTATATGCCTTCATGATTCGCAGGAACCGTTCATAGGTGTCACTTTGGCCAGTGGGGTAGCGCGTCTTGATCTTGGAGGTGGCGGCAGGGGAGGACGACAAGGATTTGGAAGTACCATTTGTGCTCTGAGCAGAAGCTGCAGAAAACGATGTTGCTAGGGATTATTGAGTCAGCGGAACAGGTCATGTAAAAGAGAAAAACCGGTGAGAGAACTTACTGCCGCACGCTTCCTGCTGAAGTGCAAGGGCGGTTTGCTGGTCTTTGGGCTGCGCAGTTAGCCTGGAGGCAGGCCGCCGCCGTTTCCTGGAGGAATGAACTTTGCAGACACAAATGAAGTTGTGGTGCTGTAGAAAGCAAAAAAAGCGTCCGGAGTTGGGGACAGAGAAGGAAGACATTTTTTTGATAAGGCACGAGGACACACTATGAGGTACAGCAGCTTGCAGGGTGCAATTCAGGGCACAAGCATTCGAGATTCTGGGCAGATACCCTAACTGCTGCTGCGAGAACCAAAGTAAAGAGAACGTGAAGAGGATTGACGACCATAGCAGTTGGATACGAGTGGAGGAGTGGATACCTTTCATCAATCCATTATGCATAAGTATGTGTTACATGCCCCCCGTTGCTTCCGGAAGCGACCACAAGCTCACATCCATCAGCGAGTCATCAAGAAAAGTGTCGGGGCGGCATCCTCTGGGTGGAAGAAAAAAAGGATTCACGTAGCAATATTTATTATACGAGGCAGGATGGAATGAAAGTGCAGCACCACACTCTTAATCCTCCTTTCGGCCTTTCTTCTCTTTGCGCCTCGGGCGGGAGCCCTGACCGGTCTGACCAGGCACTCCCGCCTCCACCCACCGCCGCCTCCTCCGGGCGAAACCCAAATATCTCCGGAATTATCGTGTCACGATTCCGTTGGAAGACTGAGTGGAAGACTGAGACATCTAAGAACTGCACATACACCTCACCCTCGTGCGCCTCAAACTCGGCAGCAAACTTCCATTCGACATGACAGGGTGAATCCACGTGCGGAACGATGAGCACGTACTTGATCTCGACCAGATGCTCCCTCCATGCGTCGGAAGCGCGCTTCCGGAGGCTGCTCACCAAGTCGAAACCACTGCGCGCGCCATCGTGCGTGTGCGCAATTGTCATTTGAAGTATCCATATGACAACCTTCCCATGCCCGACAGAGAAGAAGAATGCGTCAAAGAGTGGATTGTCCTGGCGGTGGGACAATAATAGGTTGAGTTGTCCATCCCGATATCTTCAATTTTGTCGTACGTGACGCGGTCCCGAAGAGTCCAAGGAAAAGCTGACGAGGCACCCATCGGCCACCACAGGCAAGACATCTGAAGGGGAAACCTGCAATTCAGGGTTGTCGCTCGAGGACGTGGAGATCATTCGAGTATCATTCGCTCGATAGATGAACCGATTCGGCCATTTCTTGCTCGTGGTCTCGACCTTAGTCATCCGCCCAAAATGACGGATCGGGGTGTTGGCATCGTTGGTAGGAGAGTACCGGCAAGTGTTCTGGATGGCAAACCCTTCGAATAAAAATCCTGCGAGACCACCACCCAAGGAGCCCATGCCCTTGCAGAGGGAATACAAACTTTCTCTCTCTACCTCCCGGAGATGGTCGAACCACTTTTGCATCTGGCGGTATATGAAGTCGGACTTGAACCTGACGACGTAAAGGTCATTGTCGGGTACGGTTGTCAGAACTTTGCCAACCCAGGTGAGAAGTATGACTTTCTGAGATGGAATGCTAGGGAGGACAATCTCATTCTGCGTATGGTGGCGACATGGGACAGATTCATATTATGTATGGCAGCTGTTAGTGCATTCAGTCGGGTAGCTGGCAACCGGATGTAATGCATGAGATCCCGGGGACAGGGACCAAATTTCAAAGACATGGTGCGAACATCGTTCCGAACCGAGCCGTGACAGTACTAAATTGGGGGCCAAGTAAATCACGTGAGGCGCGAGTTGATTTTATGATGCATGTGATATTTGGTGTATCAACCCCATTCAAGGTCAGGGCACCGAGCCGTAGCGATATCGACGACTTAAAGAAGGTGATCAAAGGAGAGTGTGGCAGCTTACTTCAAAATTATGATCCCAGTGACCGAAGGTGCGTTATTTCTGGTGATTCGTTCTGACATTACGGGTGACACCACTGTAGCCAAGAGAAGACATCGATGTCATGGCATCCGATGCTTTCGTTAGATACGAAGGACAGGACTTCGAGAACTTTGCTGAAAAGTTGTTTCCAGCCACGAGAGTTAGTGTCGCCTTCAATCATCAAAGTGAAGCTTCAACCCCTCTGTACGACGTTGTGGTTCAACTCCCTATCCCGCATGGTTCAGCTATGGTTGCCTCGGATAGTGAGTAGTTCCTAAGTCTCTTTGTCTCGTCTCTGGATATTTGACAAACATGCTGCTTAAAGGTGACACGTTTGTCGACTCGAATCTTATCAAAGGTTGCGAGGTCTTCTTTATTAATGTTCAGCGGTGGGAGCCCTTAGGAGTCCCGATATCGGATCGAATGCTATATGTATATCACGTGATACGCCAGTTCCAGACTACGCCACAGAGTTGGAACAGGAGTTGTAATGCAAGCCGGGTCTTGCACCTGATGTGTGTCATTTCCTTGACTACTCTTTATGTGCTGACCGGTCAATGTAGGGGTATGAGGCTTTCAAAGTTATCCAATGTCAAATTCTTGGATGCATATTTTCACAGAAAAGGGACCATCGAGGACGGATCAACGGAGGAATTTACCTTTGAAAGAGAATTTCACGATGAACCGCCGAGGCGCAATGCCACGAAAGACCAGCTGATCGATCTCTCTTATATTGCCTCTCGTAATTGGGAACGAATTTGGAATGGGGAATTCGGGAATAACTTGAATGAACCGTTAATGTCTGGGGTCTTCTTTCAATATCTCGTTCAAGAACCGGCTTCTCAGACCACCGCTCGAATGTACGCGCTCAATTCCTTTCCCCTTTGTTACAACTTATCGTCTGTGAGTAACAATTCGTGGCTTTCAAACTTATTACGAAATATGCAACCATTCAAAACGTCAAACAACAACTTCGCACGTTCCGACCTTATAGTGACTTTATGATCTCCAAATCAAACCTCCCTCGACTCCTCATCGAGGTTAATTCGAACAAAACGGAGAAGTGGCCTCAGGATCTTATCCGAATGCTTCTAACGGGTGCCGCCGTCGTTCGCTTTGCAAATGAATTCGTGGATAGGTTCGGAGGGAATTCGTGCTCTTTGCCATGTACATTTGGGCCGATGGCAAAGCGACTCGCTATTCACTGTTTCAGGAGCCGAATGATGCAAAGGTATGTTGGACTTCGTATATATCTAAATTTGCAGGCTGAGTTGTCGTAGGTTTATTACAAGAAGACCAATTATTCATTGGACACCTCGTTAGGGCGCGCCAGATTTGTACGCCAGCTGTACAACTTATGCGATATGCTAGAACGTGAAGGGGAAACCGAAGACATGGATGCGATTGAGAATTTACAAGATGCGATCGAACAACATCACAACAAATACCCTATGAAATCATATTTTTCTAAGAGTGGGGGGCCGACGACTCTCGGGCGGGCAAGAGGAAACGTTCGGACCAAGATGTCAGTGATCCAGGCACAGGTGGAGGTGCCGGAGGCGTACGTGCAACAGACTGCGCGGAGCTCAGAGCACACGGGTATGAGGTGGAACCGGAACCGGAAGCCATTGCGGATGAAAACGGTGAAAATGTGATGGAACCGCTTTCTTGGGTACAGCAACCGCTCCCTGCTTATAACGCCGTGCTGACGCTCGACTGCAGATGCTGCGAACATCTTCACCGTATATCAGCCGGCGGCCCCGAGCAAGAAACTCATCGCGAAGAAAGTTCGCGAGCAATCGGACGAGGTTGAGATCCTTACACATCTAAATCAACTCCAGCCGAGATCCGAACACATTATCTCGTTGCACGCGTCGTTACAGACACAATCGACGTCGTGGCTTATTCTCCCCATGACGGATTCCGTCGAGGATTATGTGTGGTTCGCACCTAAACAACTTGCTGGGAAGTTTGCTGAAGTCTGCTGGGGACTAATCAAGGGAGTCGCATGTCTTCACAAGTTGTGTATCGCTCACAGGGACATCAAGCCCGCAAATCTTCTTCTCGACCGCCAGGACTTTTGTTTAAAGATCATCGACTTCGATCTCGCTATGCAAGTAGAGGACGAGGACGAGGAGGTCGATGACGAGTGCGGGTCGGAACACTGGATGGCGCCCGAGGTCAAGAATAAATCGGTGTACAGCCTGATTAAGGCCGACCGGTGGTCTAGCGGGAAAGTTCTTCTCTATCTTTTAGGGAGTTGGAGAGAGACGACAAGTACCTGAGGTCAATTGCGGAGAAGCTGACTGCACTTCGTCCCAATCGGCGTTTGTCAATACTTGAAATCACTCTGCCGGTCTCGGACGTGGCGAACGTAGCTGGAAGGTCTTGCAATCCCTGCAAGACATAGTGGAAGGCGATGAAGAAAACGCGAAGCCCCCCCCAGAAGAAGTGGAGACCTGCAGTACTTGGTGACAGGAATGAGAGGGTGTCTATGGTTCGTGTCCATTAATTCCTGGAACTTTGCTAGACCGGCTGTGAAATGGCAACACTATGCTCTCTGACCTATGCTCTCTGAGAACAAACTAATAAGGCTTTGTTCGGCCACAATTTCGATCGAAATTCGAAGAATTCGAAATTCAGAATTTGATCGGCAGCTGGTCTGCGGTGGCTGCATCAGCAATACGACAAAATACTTGCGAACTTTTGGGCGCTTTCGGGGCATGTCTTTGCACGACCGAGCTTTCAATCTTTGTCAATGTTTGCTAGTCTCGAGTCCATACTAGTGGTGCAAACTGCGCGCGGGCAAGTATTCATCTCGTATTTTGGTAGTTTTGGCGAGGGGTTCCGTATGCCCCGAAAAAGCGCAAACAAAAAAGTACAGTATCATATCCACAGCTGCGCACTTACTCGCTGAACCAAGACGACCTTAGCTGCGCCCTCAAGGACCTCCCCTTTGCTATGATTTACTTTGAGTAGCCGACCGTCTTTGGCGCGAAGAAGGCTGATCGCAGCTGGGAACTGGAGCGACGTAGGCACGTGCGTGGTGTGAGGAGGAGCTAGTCCAGGGATAGTCACATTGTGGGCATGTAATACGATTCAATTCGGAGCAGCCAGCCAATGAGACCATCTCCCATGGCGGAAACCGCTGGGGCCAAGTGCTGAGAAAAAGAGGTCGTGAGAAGGAGTGGAGAATTTTGTACCAAGGTTGTGTGGGAGATCACTGTTCGCGTCAGCCGGCCCGCAGGTCACTCGTTCAGTCTCATACGCACTCTAAACTCAACATAGGGCTTGAGTCTCTCTCACAACCCAAAAGTTGCCGTAAGGCTTAATGATCCCACAGCGCAGACGCCGCCCGACAGCGTGGGAAGTGAGCTTCCCAGGTGAGCCCAGTGAAGGTGATGACGATGAAAGGGATGAGTGGGAACTTGAAGGGAGCAGGTCCAATCTGATCCTCTGAAAAGCAAACGCAAACCAAGTAGTAGTAGGATGATCGTGTGCGCTGTGTTTCCTCTTCCCTCCTCTCTCTCCTTGGCTCACATCTTTCTGGAATTGGATAGCCAGCAAAACGCCACAGTCGGGAGCCTGCACTGCAGCACCGGGAATCGGACGACAAGAAAGTGGAGCATAGGGAGATTTTTATATTACACCCACGCGAAGACGAGCTCCCCGAGTCTGCATCGGGCATCGCCTTCCTCCTCGGCGAATCCGATG
>WTXH01000108.1:0-120277 GCA_022376555.1 Russula compacta
AATTTCGGGTTGGTCGGTGCTTTGCCTCTTGCTGTGACGATGATTTGTATATCCCAATCTGTGGGATTAGCTGGGTGCACTTTGGAAATGCACCAAACCCTGTGGTTCCTTCTGCCTTCAGTGGCGTCTACCCAATCAAGGGTCGTGGTCTGCAGTGCTCCTTCTGAACTGCTAGCCGTATTGAAAACAAGTTGAGTCTAATGTCACCGCCAAGGGTTTGACAGCAACAGAAGACACACTAAGTCGACAAGCTAGGTCTTGAAGTGACCTAGAAGACTTATAGAGATGGAGTCGATGTCGACGTCAGGGTTACTGCTTGCTGAGCTTCGACTCAGTAGCCACCCACAAGGAGACAGAACACTGCTAAGATTGAGACAAGAGACTCAACTTGCCTCTACCAGGCATAATGAGTCCCCTAGATATAGTACATAGTACTTGAGGGCAGGCCTAGGGCCTGAGGGGCAGTGCTACTACCTATTTTTATCTGAAACACGAAAAGAACAATAACGACCAGTAGCAAAGGTCGCTCAAGAATCACAAGCTGATACAGATGAAACGGGGCATGAACATGAAATGGGGCACGAATACTCTAGTTGGCCGGTTCCACAACTTACAGGGGCGCGATGGTGTTGAACCATCACCCCAGGCCGGTTACAGCGCTTCTGGTTTCAGCTCGATTGCATGGTCCCAGATGCATGGTTTAGGGAATCATTGGGCAGCTTCTTCACTGAAGATGTGAGCATGTCTTTGGTATTTGGTTGGGATTTTGCCACTTCCCTTGTGCAACCCTGCTTCTTCAGCTAGCTTTGATGCTAGCATCTGTCCTTTTCCTTTTGCTTTGGGGATGACAACTCTAGCCACATGAAGGGGTTCTTGAACACTGCTGATTCATTGTACAGGCATCTTGCAACCCTGCAGTGTAGTTCTACACCTTCCTATTCACACCTGGGTTGCCAGTTTGGTTCAAAGGATGAGGGGTAATTGATTGCTCTCGAGCCATCCTCTCACCCAATCAATCTTTGGTTGTGTGGTGGCGAACCATGGGTATCCCAAGATGACCTTTTGGTCTCCTAGATCAGTAAGGAAGAATCACAGCCAGGTCTGTTGACTCCCTGTTTGCATTTCTAAATCTGTATAGTTTTCTATGTCTCTGTTCTTGTTTCTCATCCCATCCACATTATAGACTGGTCTGGGTCTTTCTAATCATTTAATGGGAAAGCACATTTCCTTTGCATACTGCTTATTGATAAAGTTTTTGGTTGCTCCTGAGTCTAGGAGCGCAATTGTTTTGGCCCTCTTCTTAGATAGATGGATGAATAAACATAGCTGCATAGATTTTCATATCAAAAGGTACATCCTATCTGATCCAGTCCTCCTAATCCAGGCTGTACGGATTAGGCCTCCAAAAAATTTCCTTCTTTTGCTCCTAGATGATTCATCAGTTCTTCCTGGTCTTCCTGGGAAAGCATTTTGAGCTGTTGGTGGAGATGATCCACTTTTGAGGTGCTGGGCTTGTTTTCATTGTCTTCTGGGGACCAGTCTATGAGTTGGGCAGTGCATGTGTTGGATCGGTGCTGTTTGGTGGGGCAGGTGCAAGCAAAGTGTCCTTGTTGTCCACAAGTAAAGCATGCTCCTTGTGCCCCTCATTGGGCTCTATTATCATCTGTCCTTACAATGTTTCCCCTGGATTGTTCTCCTCCTCATCCTCACCAGTTTCCTCTGGGTGCTCACACTCAATCTACATCCATGGGCACTGGCTGATTGTTCCATGCCCTGGGTGTGGTGGTGGAGTTGTAGGGGGTTTGTCCGAACCCTTGTCATGGTGGTTGGGGGTTTTGCAGTTGCTGGGTATGATACTGCCAGTTATTTTGAAGAGGGGGGCATCTCATGTTGTTATTTGGGTGCATGTACAAAGTGTCGATGATTCACTGCGATGCTGTAACATTGATGGCTTTGGCTTTCATCTGGTCATAGGTGTTGACCTTTGTGTCTTCTAACACCTTTTGACTGACACTGCACAGTAATCCCTACAGGAATAGTTGCATTGTATTCTGGTCTATTGGATTGTAACCAGCCTCATGTGCTACACTCTTAAATGTGGAGATGTACTCATCTATTTCTGGCCATCTCATTTTTAATTCCTGCAGTTTGATACATGCCTTCTGTGCTTTTTGCAAGTCAAGGAAGTGGGTGTCAAAGTTGTGAATGAACATTGTCCAGACTGCACACACATCATCCACTGGCTGGAGCATGCCAAGCCAGTCCAGCTGTTGTTCTGTCCATTGGTTGACCTCTGCTCCTTTGATGCAAGTGAGGGCAATGGCTACTCATTTGATGAAGGAGGCTAGTGATGGAACATTATGGTTAACAAGGAAGTATGCTTGGAGTTCTTGCAGGAAACTCTCAGCTTTGGTTCAATCTCCTTCAAAAATTGTTGGTAGTGCTCCCATTGGTTTATCATCCGCTTGGATTGGTTGTTGCGGCTGTCCTCCATCTGGTGCATTTCTGCCTCCACCTCCTGGAGGGCCTCCTCCTCCACTTTGTCCTCCACTTCCACCTCTGGTTGGTGGTCCCATTCTTCCTCCTGCCTGGGTCATTGTTATGGCTGTTGCTGTGGTCAACATATCAGTGGTGATAGTTGGGTTGGTTGTTGTTGTCATGCTAGGACATCACGTGTCTTAGTGTGAGGGTTCAAGTTCAGTTCAGTTTGGGTCGGAGTTTGGACGCCTTGTCCAAGTCTGGTTTCTGGTATGGTTTGAGGTTCAGAGTTCTGTCCTTAGAACTTGTATGGTTGTGGGTTCTGAATGGCATGTAGCAGTGCCGGCTGTTCTGTTATCACTCTAGGAAGTGATGTCTGGAGGTGCAATGACGTCTTGTATTGCACTTAGTTGTTGGTGTTCATGCTAAGGTCATGAATGGAAGGGGTTCTGGTGTCTTGTAGGAGCAGCTCCTGGTTGCTACTGGTGTGTCATAGTATGCGGCATGTATTACAGAGGTCGTAGTATGCAACTTGTTTGTATAGACAACTAGAGTTCCTTTACTAGTGGCCTTCAGGTTCAGGTTCTGGGTGGGAAAGACAGTGTCTTTCTGTCTGAGTTATTTGGAGTTTCAAAGTGAAGAGCAAATGCGGCTCTAAGTCGATTTAGCAGGCCTTAGGGTACGTTCTAAGGTGCAAGAGGATGGTTCTGATGGTTCTTTAAGCTTAAGTTCACAAGAGATGAACTAGAAGTCCTGTATTATATAAGAGACTAAGCTTAAGGCTTGAGTCTCGCTTTGGGGGGCTTTTATAGGCCCTGTGGCTACTGTACAGTAAGTACATATGGCTGAGTAAAGTGATGATGCGTCTCTAAGGCATTGTACTAAGCATATATGACTACAAGATAGTAAGCATGTATGACTAAGTAAGTGATGACATGCTCAGATGGCATCCTACTAAGCCTATATGACTAAGAGGCTGGATGACGCGTTTAAGTGGCATCATGAGGCTGTGAGACTACGAAACATGGCAGCATATTAGTCTGAATGTATTAGTAATGAGCTGAGGCAACATGACATAATGTGGAGGGCAGTGAAGCGTAATAGAGGTGTGGTAATGTATAGGGATGGATGTGGAAAGGGCTCCCTGCCAGTCCGTGAGAAAGCGATTACTATATATAGTTAAAAATGATGTAAGCACAAATAGTCCGGCAGTCCATAACAGTTGTCATTATGTCTGCAAAGGCAGTGATGGCCACTGACAGATTGATGGGTGAGTTTTGGATTTGTTGGTCAAGAGGGTCTTCTTCTTCTTTGCTCTCAGAGCCTTCATCCCAATTAGCAATAGTAGGGGCTTCTTCATACGTGTTCACCACTTCTCCTTCATGCAGCCCATTATATTGGTCAATACATCATGCTCAACAATCAAGGAATGGGGACTCTCCTACATTTCCCCAATTAAGAGTATACCAATGTTGATCTTGCAAGTAGACTGCTCTGATTTGTGTCCCTCCTACTTGGATAGCATATGCATGAAAGGGAAAGGTTTGGTCTTCCCAATAGACAGCAGTGTTTTGTAATGCTCATTCCTGATTGATGGGAAGTTGAATATATTGCCTCTCTTCTGGGGCTGTGGTGATGAAAGAAGTCAAGTCTAATGTCACTGGCAAGAGCAGTGACACTTAGATGTCGTCAGTACTCTAAGTACTGAAGGAAATCTCTGGGGACTCAGCCAATGCACCCACTACTGCAGGTGGGAAGTAACTGTCATTGCTATCAAGCAACTTGTTGATTGTACTAGAACTCATGTGAACATTTGGGGTACCAGCAATGTGCGGTACATGGAGAATGAAACACAGGAAACTCAGGAGAGCGAAACAAGCCACAGCTTCTCCTAGAGGCAATGGAATGATAGCCACTACTCCTATTGGACAAGGAGACTCAACTTAGAGTCTCATCTCTGCATGTGCACACATACAAATACTACTGTTACATGACAAGGTACTACTGACTATTCTGTGAATCCTGGGAGCTCCAGTTAATCGGCCCTGACTCTGGCTGACTAACAGTTACTTCTGCTGACTGAGACGCTGACTGATGCTGACTGAGGCTCTACAAATCATGCTGACTATCCTAGGATACTAGCTACTAGGAAAGTCCAAAGGTCCAACCAGTATCTTACCAACCCCAGGCCTAGACTGGCCTACCAGTCCTGGGGGTCAAATGCCTTTCTCAGATGTCATCAGTGGTTCTCTTGCCCTCTTGCAAGCCACTCTGTGACATGGCCACTAGGATGTACTCTAGGGTGGTAACCCTCTTCTATAAGCCTTCTAAGTCACTTCAGAAGACTTAGCTTTCCACTTCAAATTTCTATTGTGTCTAGTGTTACTTGCCAATGCTCCTGGTGGTGACACACCCTCACTTAGCACCACACCTTCTGCCACCATGTCTTGGGATCACACTTGCCACTTGGGCCATGCACCCATTCACTGCCACCACATCTTGGAGCATTGGAGTCACACTCATCACTTGGGCCATCGCTGCCCCACTTCTTGGAGCCATGCTCACCTTGGGCTTTTAGTTATTCAGTGTTCGTGATGCATTTAACCAAAAGTAATATATTTATCTTATCCTGGTGTGATTAATATGTTTTAAATATTACCGTACCCGTCGTTTTCCGTACCACGGCCGTCTTCGAGCCCGTCCCGTCTCCGTTAGGCGTTGGCTGACCAGGGTTGGACGGACGGCAGACGCTTGAACATTCCCGTCTCATGCCCGTCCATTGTACGGTCGTACCCGTACTACGGTACGGTGCGCATCCCTAGTCGAGGTGACGAGTGCCAGGCTTACATTACCCTTCAGTGGATTAAGAAGCCTAAATATTATGACCCTACAACATTGGCAGCTGTTCAAACCCTTCAACCTGGAGGCGTACGTGCTAGCCTTGGCCTCGCCACGGGTGCGAATGTCGATGCACTCTTTCGAGGCGAAGGAGTTCCGCTACCCTCGACCATCTTTACGGTATTGCCGCTTACAAAGCCTGGCGTAGCAAGGGCGGTGACGATCTCAACCAAATGAAGGCATACCGCAACGAACATTACGCACAGATTCCGAAACCCTCCCAGCCACGGAAATGCTACACTCCAACAAGGAGGAGTGGTCTGGAGGAAATCATGAACGAATTCAATATGGTTTTAATGTATATCCATGGAATCACGCCAGAAATGGCTGCCGAGCGTAGGCAGAAAGAAATAGAACGGGAGGAGCGGGCAGCTCAGGAAGCGAGCCGAAGCAAAGTGATGGAGTGGAGGAATCATCTGGAATAAGCCTCGAGCTTTACTCCATGTCGTCCACATTGTGATTATGGCTCCGTAGCGCCTGTCAACTGACTCGGATGCGCTCGTACTGCCAGGGGATATCAAGATTTTCAACCGGCTCTGCGTCCTCCCTTTCCTTCACATCGACAGCCTCTATATACATATCTTCTACGAACACTTTACGGGATGTCCGCATCCTCAGTACCAGCACTGAACGTACTGAGAATCCATCATCACGACCCCTGTCGTATAATCTTTCGGTGCCCGGGTCCAGGCCTGTTACTGATCTGATCAGGCATTCCGCTGTATCGCTTCATTCCCGAGGTGTTACTGAGCCCGGGCCTAGCACCGCTACTCCAAGTCGTCGCACCGGGGAGCTGATTACCTTTGAGGATAAATCATCGTGGTCTGATAACTCATCCCACCCTTGCTCCCCTTATGGCCATCGAAGGACAGGTTCAGTAACTGCAAGTCCTCGCTCGCCTAGTCCCTACGCGCAAATCAGTCAATCAATACTTACTTTCACCACAACCTACGGGTATGGGAGCCTCGATCTCGACCATCTTCACCCAGCAAAAGCTGGTCATCTCAGTGACGGTCTTACACATCTGGCACCCTGTCACGTTCCTTCCTTTCCCCACCACCTCATAGCAATACTATGGTGACACTCTCGGCTTGAATGTCCCTACACGTCAAGCAAAACTCTTACTTACTCAAATATATTCGATCCTACCTCGTATAATTTTACCAATACCAGCGCCACAACCCAACTTGAAGGTACTTCACTGAGGCGGCCACAGACGTTACCACGCAACCCCCACGTTCGTCATTGAGCTCGGTGCGCAACATCAGCTACAGACACGACACCAGAGGGGTTTTTCAGCATACGCCGGGCCGAGAGGGGTTTCCGAAAGAGCTTCAATAGGGCAAATCGGTCCTAGCATGTTTAAGAGAAGTGGTCCGTCTCATAACCAGGAAGTGCCCAGTACTCCACTGCGCGCGTCCGCGATTTCTCACACATCAACCCTAAGGTTTGCGACAATACAGTATGGTGAACGTTTGACGTTTCCCGTGCGTGTGTCCGTGTAGTGATTGCAAATTTCTGCGTTGACCCTGATCTGTCGCTGACCCACTGTGGTGGTGCGGAGGCCTCGCGAGGAACGGAGGGGACGAGCGTCCGAGCCGCGCTCCGTTCTCAACTCCAAATTACACGCACAGATGTTAACGCAAGCAAAGAGGCGGTTATCACGCGGGATGCCCTTGCATGCCGCAATTTGAATTGCAAAAGGAAGAACCTTGGGATTGCGGAGTTGCTCCTCGATCACGGAGCTAACGCGGAGGCAAGAGGATAAATCCAACAGGCAGGCGACCACGTCGAAGCTCTTTGCGGCTGTTGCTCACGTCAATGCATGGGATCAGTAGCACTGGACACCGTTGCCGCAGAGCGTCGTCCGTCTGCTTCTCGAGAACGGGGCTCAGGTCAATGCTGTGGATTGCTCTCGGTTGGACGCCATTGCGCCCCGCGTCGATCAACGGACGCGTCAAAGCCACGCCGCTCCTCGAAAATGTGGCCAATGTGAACGCGCAAGCGAATAGGGGACCTTACGCCATCGTACGTCGCGTCGTCCAAGGACTGATCGACGTCGTGAAACGGATGGGGCGGACGTCCGTCTACAGGGTATAGGAAACCAGAGTCTCACTCGGGGTGGTGTTCACCAAGATACATTTCAAGGTTGCGTAGTTGCTGTCATGAAACAGCGAGGGATGGCAGTGAGGTTTAACAATAGTCCCCTACGCGTAGGAAATATATTTTCGTGGCGTTACCTTCACTGTACTTAGCCTCGACAACATCGGTCAAAAGAAAGTTGGTTATTATGCGTGGCATGGCCGAATTCCCAGAACCTAGAATCATCCGAATACGCACTCATGCTAGTATTTAGTTACTGTCACCATCTCTGGGTCAACGCCGTGCCAAGCAGATCCTATCCCTGTCTTTGATGCCATATAGTTCAGTTTCTGCCATGCCCACAAATAATAACGAAGAATAGGTCAACGCAAAGTTGGGATCCACAGTTGGCAACCGCCTGCCAAGTCACACGTCGCGTGCTTATCTAGTGAGGATATCAAAGTCGTCTATAGTCTAGGCATCCGGGATAGCCGGTTTCTGTAAAATAAGATACTGGACTGTACGAATCGCTTGGCGGGTATACCGGAAAGTAGTGACCAGAGTAAGGTCTTTTTTGCATGTGATGAGGGAGCGCAGCTTGAATTCACTCAATGAATAGCGTATGCGAGAAAATTTCTCAATGACCTCCTCAATCACTGGACGTTTTGCTGGATCCGCGGCCGTCATTGCAGCCACCAGATCCTCCAAAAACTCAAACCCGTTGTACCTCTGAAAGGTCCTATCAGCTACGCAACCAACCGAGTTCAAGGAGTATTATTACCCTCATAAAGCGCTCACGGATGAGGTTTCCAAGGTAATAAATGTCTGTACGAAACGGATTGCACCGTCTCATGTTCTGATGCTCTGGTGCAGACTTATCACCACCACGTAGGGGATCGTCCAACGCGTTTCGGGAGCTGTATTGGCGAGACAGGCCGAAGTCAATCAAATAGTAGCGCGGTGGTCGCTGCGTCCGGTCGTATCGTTCCACTTTTCCCTTGAAGTCCTTACTTCGATTGATTTGGATAGGGTGAAATCCGTCTGGGTACATCCCAGACGGATCGAGCATGATGTTGTTTTCCGTACAGTCCCTGAGAAAGAGTTCCTTAATCAAAGAGTTCCCCAACCCCAACAGAAGCACTCGAAGCGTACCGATGTGCAATATTTCGCTCATGCAAGAATTGAAGACCCTAGGTTGAGGATGTTAAGATCTGCCTACGCTTCTGACTAATACGCAGGGCTCACTTCGCAGATCTGTGTGAAGAAGGCCACAAACTCGCCATACGTCCGAAATTGAGGTTTATCGAATGGACGTAGGAATGGCATCACAATCACTTTTCGGTCAAGGGCACCGGATAGTTGAAAAGTATCTAACAATGGCACGCAATGGTTACGGGGTTCGTGCCTAAGCTCTGGCGAAGAGAGTTGTCGTGCAATCTGCAATTCCTGCTGCCCCCTTCTCGCGGGAACGCTCTTGAGCATGACTTGTTTTCCGTCGCGCCTGCGCGTTGCGTCCATCGCAGTGGGCAACTAACGCACGTTTAAGCATGGAGGGCATGAAACCGGACGAACGATACCCACCAGGGTAGGTTGACCATCCTCTACTGTGAAAAAGTCTTTTCCAGAGTTTTTCCAAGATGGTACCCAATCGGGACGATACCTGGGACGAAGTATGTACCCGTGACTCTTTATCTCGTAGAAGTGGTCCCGCCACCACAGCTCACTGTCGAAGAGCGCACCAATTTCTCTACTTACTTGTCCTCCGACTGCATTTGTTCTCGAGTCGGGCATTGATCTCGAGAGCTCGCAAGGTGTAGATGACGGCACGGGTGATTGTAACAGAAACGTCTACAGATTAAATACCTGTCGGATGGTGGAGAACACGGATTCAGCGCGTGTCTTTAATGGTGCCCGCTGGCTCCTGGATGAGGGATGTATTATTACGTGGTAGTGATATAGTTGTGGTAATCGAGTGCCTTATAGTTCCACCTGTTCTAAAGGGCTCAAAGGACCGCACTCGCCGGTTGGTGGTCGGTATTCACAGTTTTACAGGTTGAGGTCAGGTGAACGCAACGTGAGTCTTGGGTCGCGCGAGGGTAGGACCGTGTGTTGCGACTAGCTTGCTTGTAGATGATGTTTAGGTTGTGAAGTATTTTGTAATATTGCGTAGGTGGTGGCTTTGTTAGTTATAAGGGAAGTCCGAGGATCATGATGCGTCGCATGGTGGAAGCAAATTAAAAGGTGGATGGGTAGACGAAGATTTATATAAACTGTGCACTGCAGCAGGGGCGTCCCGCGTCCCTTTGTGACAGTTTTGGGGCCCGGGTAATCCCGCGCGCTCGCTGCTCCTCGCACCTGGTACCCTGGCTGTTTTCCCCCACCGCGTGTGGTCTGCTCATGGTGGTGTTCAACGTAATTATGATACCAACGCCTTTTAATACAATGCAACGCGACGTGCACAATAATCTAGGACACCTCGACACAATTGTGCGAAGGGTCATACTGAAAAAAATTTCCCGTCCCTGGACTGTATGATGTGATCGCATGACCACCACCATCACGTTAACCCTGTACGACATCTCACCCCATCCCCAACACAATTGTGTTTTTGTGTGCCATTCTCCTTCCGGAAAAATCTAGCTCAACCACTTCATGCATTCTATTGTGTATATCTATGAGACTGTATTAACCTGGTAGGAATAATGGTTACACGTGATCAACATTATTGTGTGCGTGAACAGAGGACAAGGATTCTAACTCAAGGATTCTAGCTACTGTAATGGCAGAAGAAGGCCCAAGCGAGTATGAAGATGATGGTGATGATTGGGGGCTCATTACTTTGACCATATCACGATCTTTTACCGACATGATGTAGATTGGCTCGGCGCCCTCAGGCTGACCATAACTTTGTTGTCTTTTTCAGTTTTCCTTTCCCCTACAACCCTTTACTTCCACTCATTATATTCCTTCTATATGTTCTACCTGAATGCCTCTGGTGGATAATGTCATCCTAAAGAAATCTGATGTGTACGATTCACAAAATAAGGATTTGAGGTTCCAGTACTAGCTAAATCAGGATGTACAACAAGACGGTAATACTGTACCCTTAAAAGCAGTGCCAGTGAATATATCATACCATGACAACGCTACACCTTGACAAAGACTATATCACACGTACAATTACACGTATGGCTAATACTCCGAGATTCCATCCCAAATGAAACTTGTTTATCGACCCCCGTCCTCGAAACTGATTTTTGGTATTTATTTAACGAATACGATCGAGGCTTTAGAATAACAGCCTACGATATTATATAGACATGGAAGCAAGTCCCTACCTTAGAGTCCTTGTCGATCACGATGGCTAACTGATGCCCCTCGTTCACTTGACGATCGCCCGACTCTCATCGGCCGAAGGCATCCGCCTGGCCATGGGCTCTACAAGCGTACCCGAAAGAAAAGCCCATGCGCCGGATACGAAGCCCGGGTTCTTACTCGTAGTCATGACAAGATGGTAACGGAATAGGTCTGAGATTTCACAGGGCAGGGTCACGGTAGTGTTGATGGGATTCGTGTTACACAACATTCGGTTCCCGGGTCATCCCTGTGAAGGCATCATCATAAGGTGGAAGAATTTTGTGCGCCACATGAGTGCTAAGCAATGGCGGAAATGAATGAGTGATCAAACCAGCTCGTGATCTTCCCTCAACCAAGTCTAAAATATATATTATTAAAAATATATATTATTGAATGACCTTTCACGGACTATGGTTGGGCCCGTTCAGTTATACGTTGGGGAGCTTCTTGGGTAGAGGTCTAGTGACAATGTGAACGCGCGCGGAAGTGAGTCACAGAGAGAAGGACAAAGGCAAACTCTCCTCAACGCTGCAGGTCAGCCATGTCACAGTGATCGACTCACCCGCCAAGTTCTTCCTCGCCCACGAAACCACTGCCAGAAAAGATCACGAAGCCAAAGGATGCTCCTCCCTGAGGACTGCCCGCCCACGGTAGCCAGCCCGCCGTCCACATCATCGTTTATCCTCCCGCCTGGATTCCAAGCTCCAGAGTTGCGCAGCCGTCCCCCAAGCTCTCCCAAGATGTCCTCACCGCTTTCTTCATATGCTCTGCCGAGCTCGACGTCCAGAACGTAGTACGGCCTACGCACGGCATATGGCGCGAGCGCATTGTACTTGCGCACGAGCGCGTTGACCTCCACGAGCGCCGACTCATGATACGCCCTTTCGCGCGCCTCCCACTCACCGTCTCTGAGTGCCCGCACGTCTGCTAGCGACAGCTCGTACAGCGGCCGGGGAGAGAGGGTGAGCATGCGCACAGCGCGGCGCACCCACGACTGCTTCAGCACTGCGCGGAAGGTGGCTAAGGCCGCGTCAAGCTCACCCTGAATCTCAACCCAAGGAGGCGCGGCGCCCTGCCGTTGGACGATCCGGTTCATGAGGAATTCTTCACGAGCGATGAATGGATTGTGCTCCTCGTCATCCCTTCTGAGGGGCATGCCGCGGCCCTTGATGGTGCGGAAGTGGCCTTCCAGTCGCGCTCGCTGTGTGAATCTTTACAATCACTGATCGAGTGCAATGCCCTACGGCCCTAACGACGCACCTCGATGCGCTCCTCGACGAGCCCTGCCCACCCTTTCATGCTCACCGGGTTGGAACGTGCCTGTACACCACTACTCTTGGTGATGCCAAGTCGGTAATCCAGTGTAAACTCCTTCGCCCGCGTGAGTCGTCTTGCAATTTCTGACCGTTTCTTCACCTCGCGCTCTTTGCGACGCGCACGGTCGTCATCCGCTGACCCGGATTGAGCGATACTCCGCGTGGAGGAGCATTTAGAGGAAGATGCAGAGCCACCAACAGCGGGAAAATGACCGTAACGGATCGACGCTGTTGCGTGCGAGGGCACTTTGAACGTTGTAAGCCAGGGCTTGTGGCCCTCCACTGCAGGCAAGAGTACTTCATCCGCTTGATGAACGCGGGGGTGAGATGACGACGATGGGATGGCGGAAGGGTTTTCCGATATGGACATGGGTAACATTGTCGGCGGCTGCGTGGCCACTTGGGGTGGCACGCGACGCATCTTCTCCTCTGCGGTCTTGATGGTCCCGGTGCGCAGGGGTTTATATTTGTCTACGAGCATGCGCAGCACAGCGTCCTCAATGCTTTCATCCCCCGTCCAGTTTGGGTGCTCCGATGCCATCCCCGGGAGGATAATAGTGCGTGGCGGGGTGGCGCTTGCCAGATCCTCCCGCCCCTCGTGCTCAGCATCAGCAAAGAGCTTAGAACTTGCGCGATGGTCGGCATTGTGACTTCTCGTGATCCATGACGGAGGCGTAGAAGATGTACAAATCACTTGAGCCGACTTCGAGACACGAAGGGGATAAGCCAGTAGGGAACACGAGCCCAGGCTCATGTTGTGACGATGGCTCGGACTGGACAGGAGAGCTGAAATGTAAAATGTACGCAACTCCGGTATCACGGGCCGTCACCCGAATCCGGTTATGAGATAGATCCCCTTCATCAGGAAAACTCAAAAAAACTTAACTGACTTAAATTGACTTAAAGTGCCTTATTTGTCTTATTGTGCATTTAAACATGTTAAGCACACATTTTTTGCTTAATTCTGCTTACAGCAGATTCAGAAAAGCTAGTCTGTGTCAAAATAAATTGGGTGTCTAGTTTTCCAGTAGTTACTGAACAGAGCAGAGTTCAATTAGGCATGAGCAGAGTTCTATTACATGCAGCAACTTTTGAACTCTGCTCCACTTGGTAACTACCAGAAAACTAGACACCCAAATTGTTTAATTGTTTTTTTCAACATGGACATGGTTTTCCAAATCCACTGTAACTGTCACACGATATCAAGTACGCGGTCAAGACGGGCGTGGCCACCGCCATGCCCGTGGCACCTGCATTTATAGAAGCGACGCGACCAACGTTCATGGAGTATCGCGAAGAATGGGCTCTGATGTCGGTGAGTGCGGTGACCCCGGTTGGCCGGTGCACAATCGTGAAATGTTGAACGCTTCAACCCCACGTTTGGCTTTAGTTCTCTGTCGTCATGTCTCCCACAATAGGCGCGGTAAGTCAGGGTGCTATTTCTTCCTGGAAATTGGATTTGAAGTGTGATTCGAACGCATCATGCGCGTAGACCAATTTCCTTAGCGTGCATCGCGTACTTGGCACACTGTGAGCGCATTACGCCATGACCGGTTTTCGTGAACCCCAACTGACTTTGTTTAAATGCGCCACTTTTAATGGCACAGGTTCGGCGCCGTGACTGCGGCGAGCGCGTATACGTTGTTCCACAAGACTCCGGGAATTCTGGCAGCATTCGGATTCTTCTTTTCGATGCCGCGCTTTTACTACATCGTCGCCAAGCCACAGTACGCGACGACCGGCCGGTTCGTTCTCCTGACGCACAACCTGACTTGTCCGGACAACGTGGTAGGTGTTGGTTGAAGCCTTCAAAGTCCATCTGAGAAATCGGAAAGGGAGTGGGGGTCTGGACCTGAACCGAAAAAATCTAAGAAAAAGGGGGATGAGCTGTGTCAAAGGCTACGCCAAGGAACATAACGACGTCTTGGAGCGTGGTGGAGTCACTCGCCGTCTATGGAAGTCTCAACTTCCCTAGTAAACCTTGACCTAGTTTCCTAACGGGGGGACGAGAAGTATTACGACAGACAGGAAGTTTGCAGTTTCACGTGTTAGTTTGAGACAGTACTTAGTTGATCATCTCTTTCCATGCCACATCTGCCGAACGACAGAGTGGTCCCACCTCCCTGGACGTCCAAAACGCGGCGAATTTGGATGCATGCCTCGTCCTCGTGCGCGCGCGTTGCTGGAACGGATTGTTTGCATACTATGCTTTTGTTCTCCTCGTTCTGCCTTTTTGCCAGAATTTTGCTGCGATAATGCTGAGCTTGTGTTAACAGGCCTCCTGGTCTTTGGAGATGATGGGCTGCCGTTTGAACAAGTCGGAGTGGAAGATCATGAGGGCAATTGCAAAGGTGCGGGGTGTGTGATGAAGTGTGATGTAGGGATTCATGCTCCTGGGTAGAGGAGTGGCAGAGGGCTGAGGATGAAAGGGAAGGAGGGGGTAGACGAAGGGGGGGATGGGTACGATGGCGTCTTACCTTTTACACCTACGAGATATTGAGTGATATATGTAAAAAAGTCGGACATGGAGCCTCATGGCATCACAAGATCTGGTCCGGAGAGCTGATGAGACAAACTGAAAGGGAGATAATGATGAGGTCCAAGGGAAAGGCTGCAGGGCCAATCCGTTGCCTGTGATGCCGACATGGACGACACTGGGAGACGCGTGGATTGAAGAGCAAGGTAGTTTCAGGTAGATATACTGTAGCAGTGGGGCTAACAATGACAATGGACAGGAGTGTACCAGAACCAGGAAAGGCCTATGCATGGACCAATCATGATACATCGTGCATGCTGTGAAAAGGGGCAGTTGCAAGCTTTTCTTGCTAACTCAGCTGCGCTGAATGAATTATTGACTTAGCTGGGACACCTCTCCGAAAGGGCCGTTCCTTGAATGCTGCCCAACACAGCAGAAGAGAAAGCGTGCGTGTAGAAGACGTACCTCTGTGCCGTGTTAGTTGTCCCGGTGGTGACGATACCCGTGACTCCAAAGGAGTGTAGCGGGTATGAATGAGCTTCACCTGCGTGGTGCATACCAACACCAAGAGGGTGTCGTGACCAAGCAAGGCCACTTAATGGGCAAATAATGCTCAGGCTGCAGATACGTGCATATGCAGGTGGCACCTATCCCAGCGCGTCCGCGCGCTGTAGGATAGACAGACACGAGGTAGATGTAACTTCTCATACGAGCATGATATCAAGAGATAAGGGAGGAGGCTCTTGTTAGACGCACAACACAAGCATAGCCTTTCCAACTTCGTGGCACCGAGCCTACAGCGAACTCTTAGCCTCAGCCTTGAGACATCCAGAGCCAATTGCTGAAAAATCTGGAAACGAAGGTATCCCTGGCAGCCAGTCTCCAAGCCACGTGGTTATCACGCCGAGATGATGGGGCGCAGCGCCTCGCAAGGGAGGTTATTTATTAGAGGCACTTCTAAAAAGATCTAATGAATCAATTAATGTATAAAAAACATATCGTCTCAACGAAGGGGCTGTGAGCTACGTGCAGGCCGCCATAAAGTTCAAAAGACGACTTACGTGTAGCCTAAACATCATACATCCACTATCCGCAACGACGTCCCCGCCGCCTTTTTGATCCGGTTCATAAATGCCAGACCTTCCCGCTCCTCCGCGACCTCCTGCACGAATATCTGCTCCACACCCTGCTCCTCAAGACTGAGCAAGCCCTCAAACAGGCGCTGCGCCGCGCGCGCGGGCTCCGCGCTCTCGCCAAGGGAGAATGTGAGCCACCGTGTGCCCCCCTCCCACCGCGCACGGGCCAGCAACGGCGAGTCGTCCTGCGCCATGAGACCAACGCGATCGGACGCGCCGCGCTCAATCTCTCTAAAGAACGCATCCAGCCCCACGCGCCGCGGTGTGCCAACGCCAACGCCGCCATCATCGTCCGCCGGCGATGGCGTAGTCGTGTACAGCAGCGTGACGGGCACGCTCGGCGCATAATGGCGGTACTTCATGCCGGGTGTCGTCGGCGCGTTCAACTCATGGCTCCCCAGCACGAAATCGCGCCTGTGCACGAGCACGCGCGGCCTCGCCCCATTTCCATCTCCATCCCCTATATCCCCAAGTGCCGCCACGAGCGCCTCGACCGTTGCGCCACCAGGCCTCAAGACGCGCAGCGCGCCATCGTCCGCGTTGAGCCCATCGACAACGGTACTCTCGAGGCCGACAGCACACACCCCACCGTCAAGGAGGAGCGGGAGACGGCCTGTGCTCCCCAGATCGCGCAACACGTGCGCGGCTCGCGTCGGGCTCGGCTTTCCCGAGGCGTTCGCGCTGGGCGCGGCCAGCGGCACGCCTATGGTGGCGATGAGTGCGCGTGCTACAGGGTGCGCGGGCATGCGCACGGCGACGGTCGGATGACCTGCCGTGATGATCCGCGGGACGCGGGACGGGTCCGCGGGGAAGAGGAGGGTGAGGGGTCCAGGCCAGAAGGTGCGCATGAGGGTCTCGTAAGCTGGAGAAGGGGTGTAGGACGGCGGGAGGAGGGTGGAGAGCATCAAAGGGGAGGATATGTGCACGATCAACGGGTTGTCTGACGGTCGGCCTTTGGTGGAGAAGATTTTGGCGGCGGCGGATGGATCGAGGGCAAGGGCACCGAGGCCATAGACGGTCTCTGTTGGAAAAGCAACGACATGACGCTCCGTCAGGTGTTCAGCAGCAGCCTTGATGGCGTCTTCGGTCTCTGGATCAGAGTAGATTGGTTTGTCGCCGGAGAAAGTGATTGACGCTGGATCGCATTTGAAAAGTCGGGTCGTGGGAGGTGTGATGGGCATGGGTGGATGGTTCCACAGAGAGTGAACATGTAGCAGCAATTTCGACAAGGGGGTGTGAGTCAATGTGCGAGTGAAAAAGAGCATCCATCGATCACAACTGAGTGAGTCACTTTGATTATCGCATACAACGGCGCTTGCACAGACAGAATCCCGTGAAATATATAAACCTGAATATTGAACTAACACAATATTGCTCACCAGAGCAACAGCAAATAATATATAAAAAGCAGGTGAGAGTAACCAATGAATTTGCCCAAGTGAGACGTGTCTCAGCGGCGGGAATGAGAAAAATGAACGTGGCAGGCAAAGTACGCTAAGAAAACGTGAACGCGTAGACGGTGTGTGGGGATAAAGATGCAGGGTGTTCTAAGGAGAAAGAAAGGCGGGTAAAGTCATCATTAAAAAAGAAGTCAATTCTGTTTACATTCGTAGAGCGATACAGTCAGGAAGGTATAAGGGGAACTGAAAAGATATGACTGCAAACAGAGCGCGCTCAGCTCTTGCTCGACATGAAAGCCGTGAAAGTCTCTTTTGATTGACGATCAAATCCCAATGGATAAGATGTCAAATCCTTCGTCAGAGCCAGCGTGTCAAGACTCGCTCGCTGCTTGCCTTTGTCAACACCCTGCCAGTTAGGAAGTACTCCAGCCAGTGGCTCCTCCGTTTGATTGCCCTCACTGCCATGGTCAATCTGGAATGGGAATGACCCGAGACCAGTAGACATGGATGAGAGTTGGGATCCAGTAGACATTCCAAGAACCTGACGATTGGGGGGATCTAGGATACCATCATCCTGTACAGGGGTGGAGCGGTCAGAAACATGGGTTGTCTCTTGCGCGAGTGGTGAGCGGGGCGGCGTGCGGGGTGGGCGGTTAGAAATTGGCGACGGGGGTACAAAAGTGAAGCTCTCGAGTATCGAATCTGCACGACCAGACACACCCGAAGCCATCGTGCTCATGGATATGCGTTGGGGATTTGCCTGGGCCTTCTCCGACTGCACATTCGCCAGTGCCCTCTCCTGCTGACGTTCGAGAGGATTTGTAGCACTAGGAGTAAAAGGGGATACCAAACGGCCACTGGCCATACGAACTAGCGTGGTCGGACCCGTCCCGATGGAGCTGGCCAATGGGGTGGCAGGGAAGGATGCACTCGCTGGTTGTGCAAATCCGAGGTGCACGCGAGTCACATCCATTATGTTCGCCCCAATGACACTGGCAGCCTGAGTATACGTACTCAATGGGCGATCCGAATCGCTAACGTCGAGATCCGCATTCCATGAGTGGTGCTGATCGGCTTTCGGGTCCCAGTCCTGGTGTGCTTGCGAAGATCCTTGAGTTGCCAAGGAGCTGCGGACAGCCGGAGATCGTTGGTCAGCAAAAGGATCAGAAGGGATTGCCAGCGTGTGGCTCTCATCTGCCTCACGCAGCATATCTTGCGGGCCGAACGACGAAGTGGTAAGGGGAGAACGGACAGGGGGACGTGAATTGGCGCTCCTTGTGGTGGAGGTAGAAACAACGGCCGCCTTGGCAGCGCTTGCGACCTGTCGGCCAGTGACGATCGTAGGTACCTCTGAAAGAACATCGCTGGCATAACTGGCATTTGTGATGTAAGAACGATCATCGGCCATGACACCAGAGGGGACAGGAGAATTGAGGGGTACCGAGTCAGCAGAAAGGTTCATGTGATCAATATTAAGCTCAACACCGGGCATATGGGGGCTGTGCAACAGGGATATTGAACTCGGATGGGGCGATCCCGTAGCTCCAGCTGGAAGAACAGAAGCAGGGGGTGGAACAAAAGCAATAGGGATTACATTAGTCGACTGAGAGCCGGTAGAGGTCGTCTGAATGGAATGACCGTCGCTGAAGGGATTCGACGGGGAAGAGTTACGCTGGAGTGACGGAGATTGTGCGGCGGGGTCAAGGTCGATTGTAGAGCTCGAGTTTGAGTACATCCTAACGACAGACGAAGTGGGAGCAGGAGCGGCGGGAGGTTCTGGAGCGATAACAATTTTCTCGGTAGGGTCGGGACGATTGAGGACAGTGTCTGCTGGTGCCGGAATGTCTTTGGCCAAGGGCACGGCAGGTTGAACGTTCACAGCATTTCGGCGACGCCACCAGAAAAAGAGACCGACAGCAAGAGTCAAAAAAAAGACGGAGCCCACGACAGCACCTGCGACCACCCCTGCACTGACCCCATGGCCGCCAGAGTTGGAGGATGGTTGCTGGTTGACACATTGGAAGGTGCTACATTGGGAACAGCTCCTGGGAGTACAGGTAAAATAAAAAAATCGCACAGGAAGTCAAGACACGTACTGTGAAATTTGGAAACAAACTTGAGAAGGTCCACAGTTACAGACGGGGGGATACTTGGACATTGGACACAGGTACGTTGGTCCAAGTGCATGGCGAGTGGTGAAATGAGGGAATGTGGTCAGACAGCAAGGATATGAAAGGCAATTGGCCCCACAATGTCCAGCAGCGTCCGATGGGGAGACGACGATGTCAGACGTAGTTGCGGGGGCCAGGAAGGGGGAAAGGGAGAAAGGGGGACGGGACAGGGACGAGATCAGTCAAAAAAGAGGGACGGCGATATAGAACCTGGCGAGACGAGATGAGACGAGTCGGTGAGAGAAAAAAAGGGCGGCCAACGCTTGCTAGTCCCTTGAATTATGTAATTTATTGTATAGCACTGTCCACAAATGTCCATTTCATATTCATCTCAAGTTCACACTTCGCTTCCCTTCGATCGCTTGCGCTTACGATAACTACACAGTAGCGAGCATATAACGTTGAACGTTGGACACCAGTAAGAGTGCATTAGCGGCTATAGTCATATCTGTAACACCACCAGTCAAAGCCCATTCAGACCTCACCACGTGGGTCCTATCCACGTACTTCTTATAAAACGCCTCGGAACTTGACGGCACATCCTACATTCGCACCGTTTTCCGATAAGCCGCCCACCCCAAATGATCGCACAGCTAATGGGGTCCGTACCTGGCTACGTCTAGCGCCGCGAATCTTTCGTCCAGCCTTCTCAAGCTCCCGACGGTATTCTCGGTCTTGGCGTAACCAATGCAGGGCGACTTGGAACAACGTCTGGTTTGGCGCTCCTGCGTTGTTGCCCAGCAGTGGATGGGTGGGTGAGAAAGGCCAAGGCATTGGGTTCATCACAAAGTTTCCAAAGCGCATGTGCGCTATGTGCGTGGGGAATTCATTCAATCCATCAAAGATGTGGGTAGCATCTAATGTGTGATATGCATTAGCTCGCGTAGTGTGAAGGGCTGGGCGGGCCCACAGAGAATGGTCGCACTGCGACTCTCGCCATCTTCTTTCAAAAAGGACAAAAGATCATCGCGGACTTGCACATCCAGGTCGACGGTGACCTTTGTCACCCAAATCAATCAAAATAAATCGATTGGTCCAGCTACGCTGTCATTCCCCATGCGGTCACGTACCTCGTCAAGTAAGAGGACATCCCAGGGTTGCATGAGGCCCATGCACAGCTGCACGCGTCGCCTCTCCCCATCCGAGATGGCGTGCATGTGCCAGTCCAGGTCCACGTCGAGAATATCAAGCAGACGATCACGGCGCTCCTTGTGACGATACCCACCTACGGAGTTAAGAAAGTGCTCAACTACAATGTCACCACGCACGACAGGGTTCATCGCCCTGCGATACTTTTAGGTTAGAATATGTCCGCGGGGTGATGATCGCTTCGCCAAGATAAGAGAACTTTCCATTCTGTGCCGAGATATGTAACCCCATGTGGGGAACGGCGAAAGACATCGCACCCTTTGATCAAGATTTGCGCACCTCTGATGTGACTAGTCTCTTTCCCGCCAGAATTTGAAGCAGTGTCGATTTCCCAGCTAATAAAAACGAGTGTGGATAAATGCTGCCATCGATCGTTGTGAGGGGGAATGCACACCCCCATTGGCGCCAATGAGGAGCGTGCGCGAGCCCTTTGGCAGATTGATGTTGATGTCGTACAATGACGCGGGCGCAGATGGATCGTGATGGTACGTGAGGTTCTGGACAAAGATTTCACTGCTGCGGGCCATCTCTCGTCAGGTGGTATGAACAACTTCTTGGTGGGACGGAGGCGAGTACGATCAACACGGCGGTACTGAGAGCACGAAGGGGCAGTCGGGCGGCGCTTGGTGTAATAAGCATCACGCTGTCACGGACCGGTGGAACCGCTTACTCTCAACGACAATGTCGGCGTCGGATGATTTCCCCGCATTGCCTGGGGTGTACAAAACACTCTTCCTGTACATAGAACCCGGTATCTATTCATGTCATGCTCTTATTCCCTCTAAATTCACTAGCCTCAATGTCGCAGTCTCCACCATCTTACCAGCTATTCTCATCTGGTTCACGCCTGGCGCCGCTTGGTTCCATCATGAGTTGATACCAGCACCACAGGAATCATTTACTAGCATAGATGCTCGCACTCACATGGCCATTTGGCAGTTGGGAAACTGTGTGTCCAGTGGCTAATAATTTCCCTCCATCCTGACTTTCGGGTGTCACAGGCTATCTACTACTAGGGATGCTCTCATCCCTTGTCTTCCGAGCGATAAGGGACGCGCTCCCTGGTAACCCCGCCGCACAAGAACGCATATTGGGTGCCAGTCTCTTGGCGATGGCAACAGCCGATGTGAGTCACTCACCGCCCCACGAACTGATTCGTAACAATCTTCCGTGTGTCTCGTAGGCAACGCAGTAAGCCGCTCGCGCAAAAAGCATCCTGCACGGCACGTTCTGATGAACATTGTTGTCAGCATCGCCGCGAGTTTTATAGGCCTTCCTGATTCTCTCAAATACCATCCTGAACTCTGGAATCCCATGACACACGGCAACATCTCCTTTGTCATCGTTCTACTGTTTGTCAGGTCCGCTTGGTATGCTATTTAAACATTGGCTGTGCTGCTAATTTCTGCTCCAGAGTTGCGTGGTTTTTGGGTGTTGGGCGCACAAGGTATTATTTCGGGCAGAGATCGAGTTTGTCGAGGACAAAGGGCGCGTAATGTAGAAATGTGTGTTCTTGTGACGATGTACAAATCAGATAAGATGATTCGGGCTCGGGCAGTCGCACGCACGTGGAACGCCGGGCCGAGGAAATTCGACGGGGCGATTGTCGAGTTTGGTTTTGCCAAAGCCATGACCACCACGAGTACACTCGTAGAAATCATCGATCTCACCGACACTCCTCCTTCTATCGACAACGAGACTCAAAAAGTACCAGAATACACAGACGGTGGCGTAGATGCGGATCCGGAAAGGGGCGCAGCGCGGGTGGTGCGTAAGCGCAAGAATGGTGAGACAAGCAGGACGCGCGGCTATCCAGCGGAATCGCGGGGTGGTTCCCTCGAGCGTGGACATATGCAGTCATGGGAAGGCATCGAATCCCAGCTGGTAGAGGATGCCCAAGGCGGCAGCGGAGCATCCACGAAGAAAAAAAAGCGCCGCTCGAAGAAGTGCAAGGATAAGGACAAGGATTCGATACCTCCTTCGCGCGAGGACACCCAGAACGACGTGCTGTTCACCTTGGACGATGGGGAACTTTTCTTTGTCGATACAGCACCGGCGTCGGTGCCTGTGGGCACGGCGTTCGATTCGGCGGGCACCGCCAAGGATCCGCAGTCACCTTCCAAAGCATCGGAGGACAAAGTTCCGCTACTCTTACCCGCGCACGTTTCAGTCCTCGATCCTGGGAATGGTTTCCCTATGCAAATTGTCCAACCCGCCGATCCGGACTCGGACTTAGAATCTTACATCGAATACCTCGACTACGATGACCGCCTGGTGCGCTCACCACAACAACCCTCAGTTGCCATGAACTCGTCGCTCATTTTGCGCAGGCACCTGACATGGTACGCTATTTTAAGGCTCCTGTGGAGGAACAAAAGCAGGCGCGCTTTGTCTGCAAACGATGCGGGGCATTAAACGAACACAAGTCCAACGAATGCCCTGTAATAATTGTGCGTGTACTTGATTCACAACACCCGTATCTATGCTGGAAGTATGCGTGCCCTCACTTAGTGTTTAACCTGCGGCGCACGCGATGAGCATTCCACACGCAGCTGCCCAATCAGTAAAACGTGCTTCACGTGTGGTATGAAGGGTCACATCAACAAGGTGTGCAATCTCCATTTCAGCATGAGCAAAGTTAACTACTCTTCCCTTCTCCCAGAGTTGCCCGAATCGACATTCTCGGAGCATGATGAATAATTTTGACAATTGTGACCGCTGTGGGTCAGATAAACACAACACGAATGTGCGGTCTATCTCTATCTCTCCTGGAAGCAAAGCAATCATTCACACCTGATCTCTACTTTAGGAATGCCCCACGATCTGGAGATTGTATGAATATGTTACCGACCGTGAACGCGAGGCTATTCTTCAGCTCCGAGAATCAAAACATTCCCTTACCCTCGGCCAAGGTGGGGAGGGCTACATAGCATGCGACGAGTGGTGCTACAACTGTGGAAACAGCGGGCACCTTGGCGACGTAAGCCCGATAGATATTTCAGGCGGGCTCCCCCGTCCGCGACTACAATCGCTCACGAAAAAACTATGTGTTTATCGGTCCCGCAGGATTGTTGCGAGCTTCCTCACCCACATGACACGCCATCTGCACCGTCTGCATTTGGCCTGTACAATATCCTCTCCGGACCCTTCTCAGACGCTGCGGCGGCGCCGATACGCGCGCGCGGGCCGCGCGACTGGGAAAACGGCGAAACTTTCGGCGACGGCTGGGGCGCGAATGCGCCAATAAACGTCGGCAAGCGCGCGCGCAACAGGGATCGGGTGCGGATGGAGCAACGCGCACTCGAGCTCCAAGAGCAAGACGACCAAAACGATTGGTTCGAGAACGCGCGGAATACGCGCAGCAACCGCACGGTGAGGGGCGGCGGAGGCGAACGCGGTGTCGAAAAGAAAAACGCGAAGATCAGGATTGGGAGAGCGTGGAAGAGCGATGACCGTGACCCATCACCGCATTACCACCACCACCACAAGTCGAGCTTGCTCGAGCGCATGTACGGCGACGACGACGATGTTGATGTTGACCATTCCTCCTCCTCTCGTCGTCACCGCCAAGGCGCTTCTCGTGGCCATAGCCATAGCCGAGACCAAGACCGAGATCGAGACTGGGACCGAGGCCGAGGCCGAGACCGTCGCGAACGCGAGCATCTGGAGCGAAGTCGAACCCGCGATCATGATCGAAGTCGAGATCGGGATGGTGGTGGAGATGAAGATGGACGTGGGCTAGAGATCCGCGGGTATGCTAGCAGAAGAGCTCATTCTTCGCGCCACTCTTATTCAGGGGTGCGCGAGCACGAGGGTCGTAAGCGGGAGGAGTCAAGGAATGGCGATCGTGATCGCCAGCAGGAGGAGAACCGAAGCAGCAGAAATCGCGAGCGTGAATCTCGGTCTCGGATGAGCCGTGGCGACCCAGGCCCGCGAGGCCCGCAATACAGAGGAGGGTATGCGCCGTAAGATATGTACAACATCTACCCGATTCTCGTCGTTCGAGATGGACTAGAAGTACTATCACTGTGCGCATACAGCGACACTCAGTCCGCCAACAATCGCTTGATTGCATCAGAGGCGCCTAATAAGATACAGCTAGAACTGTCCAGCATGTCGGACTACCGTGGGTATATGAAAAACAGTACACAGCAACTAGGAATCCTCCAAAAAAACATCGTATATCAGAGCTCCCCTCCCCGCCTGTCCAAAGGTCGTATTGGGGAGTTGGACATCAGACTCCCTACATACGCGTCTGGGTCGGGTGCGTCAAGGGCGCGTGACGCTGCGGCCCAAGACGATAAGCCTGGCATCGGCCTTGTGAAGCGCGGCGATGCCGCATGGGAGGGTGACGATCCCTTTGCTGGATTTTTCAGAGGCCTTGACGAGGACAAGGGTTGAGAAGAAGCGCCTGGTACTGCCGAACTGAGACCGTGAACCGCGTGGCTCTGGGCGTTTAACACCGTCCACCCATCAGCCGCTTCCAGTGACTGGAGTGGTTGCGTTTCTGGTGCCGTCGCCGCCTCACCATGCTGCAGGAACGTCGTACGGATCGACGAATCCGAGAGCCCTCGCGTGCGTAGGGTACGCGCTGGATCAATCCCACCACGTTCCTCTGAAGATGCATGAGAGTCAATGACTGCGTCCACGTTGCGCGGGAGCGAGGTCGGTGTGGTGGAGTCAGCTGTAGCCATGGTTCGACCTGCGACCCGCCCGAATGTTGTGCGTCGCAGCTGATCAGCCTTTACTCCCTGCTGTCGTGAAGAACCTGGAGGGAGGACGACCCATGAATCGTTACGCGGTGCGCCAGCGAAGATGCCCATAAGGTTGACCGAGGTGCTGCGGCTGGGGACTGGCGCAGCAATTGCGCCCTGTACAGCCTCCCGTACCGTAGGAGCGGGCAGATTGGTGACGGCACGCCCTGCACCAGTCCCAGTGAATTCGACGTTCACGGTCGTGGGGGAGGCTGATGTAGCAGGACCCAACTTAGGGGTGGGGCGGGAAGAGGACATCACTGGACCGCGTCCTCGGTTAGCGCCCTGTGTGGATACCCCACTTTTTGGACCGTTTGAGATTGCGCTGCCGAAGAGCTTCGAAATTGGGGCCATCCACCCACCGCCGGAGCTTGGAGGAGCCTTCTCACCAGATGAAGATTCATCCTTGGGATTCAGCGTCATTTCGCGTACTTTCGGTGCGATAGATGGGTCGAGAACAATGTCATTGAGCGTGGTGCGTAGGGTGCCAAGCTCTCTGAAAATGTCCCTCAAAAATTTCAGTAGAGTTCGCAGGTCATGCCGTGTGCAAATCGCTGTGAATTTGTCGTCCTCCAGCGCAGCGCGGAAGACAACCCGCAAACGAGCCACTTCTGCAATAATTCCGTCAACCGTCGAACGCGATAGATAACCGATGTCGGCTCCCAGAATATTCTGTCGCTTCAGGCGAGTCGTTAAGGTTCGTGGATCAGCTTGTGCAACCCGGTTGAACAGCTGTTGGACATGCTCCAACAGAATACCGAGGGTGGATGGGTTGTCGACCAATGAAGACGATTCGGACCCTCCTTCGTTGGAAGATACGAATAGTTGGTCGCCGTAGCCTGTCGGAGATAGGGCGCTGGTCCATCCTCGAGAGTCAGTCTGAACAGCCCGATGGCGCTGCAAAAAGTACAAAGACTTCCCCCTTCTTGGCTTCCCGGGGGTGGCATCATCGGCATCTGACTCATCCGTAGTACTCCCCGCTTCGAGCTCGATCTCTATATCGGAGCTGCCTTCCCTTCTGCGCCTAACATGTCTTGAATGGCGGGAGCCAGGGGAGAGAGGACGCTGGCTAGTCTCTGGTGTCAAGGGTTCCTGATAGATCGTTAGAGTAAATTTGATGAAAGACGCTAGACTGTACCCACGAAACTCCGATGAGATGGTGAGTCTATGCTGTGAGAGCGCTTGACCAATGGAGGTCTGTCATGCGACGAGAGGCTAGTTGAGATAGGGGAAAGAGGTCCAGGAGCCATTCCATAAACCATTGACGACGAAGCAGCTGAACTAGGAATGTCACGGGGTCGTGAAGAGCATACAGGAGACGGCATTCGACCTGTAGTAACTGATTAGGGAAGGAAGCCCGAGAAACATTTAGATTAGTTCCATCACACACCACCTTCTGGGGAAGATGCCAGACGTTCTTGCGCCTCTTCCTGTAACGCTTGTTGAGTCTCCCGGGATTCGGATAGAAGTTCTTGAAGCTCGACATTGCTCTTCCTGAGGGCCTCTCTATCAGCCACGAGTGATTCCAGAAGCCTCATAATTTCGTCGTTCTGTTCGATGGATGACAGGTCAACCCGCTTCCCACATATTCATCAGCTGGAGTGTCGCTCCGTATAGCCACGCAAAAGCCTACCGAATGCTGCAACCCCGCTAGCCACTCTCTGGCCTCGTGCACTATCTTTTCTGAAGCTTGACCACGCTTTGCCCGCTCCTCCTGTAACTGCTCCTCGAGAACACGAACTTCTGAGTCTACCTTATCTTCATGAAATATGAACAAGAGAGGAAGATTGATTGAAGACAAGACTCACCGCATTTATCACTAAGAGAAGCCAACCTGGCTTCTGCGCCTCGGAGCTTTTGAGCTTCGCTGTCCCTCTCCTGTTGAAAGTCGTCCCTCTCTTGCAATGCCTCATGAAGGCGCGCCTCCCAGCCGAGCGAGCGGGCATGTTCGGTCGACAGGCGGTTGAACGCGGCGCGCAGCTCCTGCAAGTCGGCAGAAAGAGTCTTGTTCGACTCCTCGGCGAGTTCGCTGTTAAGAAGCAAACGCTGTAATCGAAGAGAAGAAAGAATCGTCAGCACACTTGGCTTCGTCCAAATGAGGGGATAATTGGCAAGGTGCGACCTTCTCGAGCATGGCGTTCTCCCGTGAGAGTTCAGCTATTCTAGCCTCCATTTCTTGGCGTGTGGCTGGGTCCATTTCGAGATCCGAAGGATCGCCGTCTGTTTTGGCTCGCTTTTCAGCACGTTCCGTGGCCTAGATGAGCTCAGTGGATAGCAGAGCAGAAAAGCAGGAGGAAGGGACGCGCCTGCATCCTCCGAACGTACGCTTCGTGTCTCTGTAACAAGGCTTGCCCGACCTCTATGTGGGATCAGCTTGGGCTTGGGTCAGGTGTGACCAAGTATACGACACACCAGCACTGAGAACGAGGCGGGATTCTAACTTGGCCTTGACTGCGAGCCATGCTTTGGTGTATTCACTGTCCTCCGCATCACAGTCGCATCCTGCACGGTGTGACGGCGGCTCTGGAGTAGAAACTCGAGAATAGTCAGCCAAGGAGGGGGTGAGATCGTCGATAGCGGTGGAGGCGTCTAAGAAACTGCTTGACAGCGGTGAGCTCGAGGCAGGAGTAAATCCGGGGGTCATGATGATATTCTTGGACGGCTGGCTCTAGTTATTTATTTATTTTATATAAACGCGTACAACTAATTGTGCATTGGCTCACGTGTTTACGAGAAGAATGGATTTATTATGCGTGTAGATACGGAATTGCGTAGGGTATCATAAATAAAAGGATGAAAGCGGTGCAACAACATGGACAACAACAACATAATGTACCTATAGCTAATACGGGAAGCAGCTTATCTGGGTTCCGTCTCCTTCATTCCGTTATTTGTCGAACGAGTTCCGCGATCCAACTCGCAACTTGTTGGGTGGCGTTCACCTTGCTTGCAGATATGAAATGGAAGGCAGAGCTCAATCCGCCCATATTCATCTCCTCTAAAGCATCTTTTTGCGTCCGTCCCGCGAAAATGCCACTGCCACTTTCTTCCACAGTAGCTAGTGTGGACATCGAGTTGCTCCATCCTCCGGATCGGCTCGGGTCCTGGAGAACGATATGAAATACATTCGACGCAGCGCTCAAGACGTGGGAGTTCGAAGACCCCGCGAAGGCGTCTTTAACACGCTCCTGCAAACTGTCGTAGCTGTACATTCCGAACGTGAGCAAGCGACCAAAAGCAAATGGAAAGGACGGTACTAACCACATACTGAGAACTTCCGGGTAAGCCATCGATACATCAGAGAGCAGTCTGAAGTAGATTTCTGTCTCGGTATTCTCGCCTTGCGAGATTTCCAACATGACGCCGATGAAGGAAATCACAAGTAACGCCGAGTTGATATCCGTGATATTCAACAACGCCAGTGGGACGCATGGCACGTCTTCCTCATCAACCCGCTCTGTCAAATCGTCTCCGGCCGGGTAGTCATCTAGATTAGCGTCGTGCAATAATTCTCTGAACTTCCTCTGTGTTGTGGCAGCCGACAGCAACGCGAGGAAGTAACCGAGTGAGTCCGGCGCAATGCTGGGGCCAGGGGCTACTTGGGAATTGCCCTCATCAGTTGGTTGAGCACGCGAACTGACTCGTAACATGGTTTGGAGGGCGTCCATGCTGACGGATTTGAAGGATTTAATCTTGAAACCCTTAACTAGTATCGAGGCGAGGGAGAAAGAAAAGTTTGATTCGAACGATATCTTGAGGCTTTGGTCGATCTGATCGGCGAACTCTCGGAAGCCGGATCGGTGCTCCAGCATAGATTCCGGCACCCCGAGCTCTTGGACTAATCCCTGGTCTGACAGGTGTTGAATTGTGACACGCAGTAATTGCGATGCCTCTGCATAGAAGGCCGTGTGTCCAGATTGAAGAAGCGCCACTGCGAGCCAAAAGATAGAGCCTAAATATCGTGATCCATGCTGTAAAGCGGGCACAACGTTGCGAATGCATCGAAGCATGCTAACAACCGAGATCGTCAAATCCGTCGTTCGGATAAGAGTGCTCCTGAAGGCGACAAGCATTTGATAGAAGAAATCATCGTCAACTTCTGCCGACGCCAGTTCCCCGAGGGCAACAAATGCGCGGAACTGTATAGTTGGGGAGACTTGAAATGCCGTTGCCGTAACCAAGCTCATCCAGCGAGCTCGCCACACGTTGAGTAATCCTGAAGACAAGATGAGAGCGTGTCACAATGATGGTGATAGCGATAGGAAGCCCACCTTTTGTTTGAGCCGCGGCCTCCATCACGCGGGTAAGGAAGCGAGTGAGCCCCTCTTGGCAGTCCAGGACCTCGGTGTCCGTTACCGGATCGTAGGCTATTAGTTCATTTGTCCAAGGAGCACGACTGAGACCAAAGAGCTTGAGTTGCTCCAAGTGACTTCCTTCTTCGTGTAGAAGACGTATTTCGGGACCGGCGATAGCATCAGAAGAGCGGGACAACCATAACGATTGTAGAAAGTCCATGACGAGGCCCCAAACAGTCGCCCGCACCACTACTTCTCCCGTAGCCGCGATGAGAGTGATGATATGTATGAGCTCAGGTGTGTAGAATTGTGCGACATTAGGCTGCTTTGATTGCTGGGACGCGACCAGGGCTAGGCGTGACAGAGATGCAATCTCGTTCCAATGCGGGTTTTCTGCAAGTGTGCCTGTAGGCTTCACAGAAGCTTTGCCAAGTGCCTGCATATCCTTATCAAGCAGTGTCTGTGATGGAGTAAATTCCAACTTGCCTTGCGCATTTTGGATAATATTTGACCGCGGACGTTGATGGATGAAAGCGGCGTCATGATTAAAGCGATGACTTCACAAGCATGAGAGCTAGCTCCGCCGTCAATAGCGGCACGCATAAGCTCATCGAGAGCGATGTTTACGACGGCACTGTCAAGCTTCGAAATCTCCGTCCAGATGGCTTTCTGCGACGTCATGAGCAACTACAGAGAAGCAAGTCAGAAGGTACCACTGTACAGTTTGTGGAAACCGCACCTGTGGGTCTGCGATAGTGAGCTCGATAAGGAGGCGTATGCAGTCACGAAGTTTAGCTCCCGAGTGATCAAAGCTTGCGTTCGTCGGCTCCGCGAAGACTGAGAGATTTTTAAGCCATGGCCCCATGTACGACAAACAGTGTAGCTTTAGAGTTGGATCCGACTTGGACAATGTGCTGCATACTTCCGATACGAAGTCAAGGGTGAGGTGAGGCACGAGGCTGGCAATTCGTTCACTTAGTGAAACGAGGAATGGCGAAGATGGGCCACCGATCCATAGACCTACGGTGAATAGTTAACGCATACCTGCACGAATGGCATCACGAACCCACCCTTAGTTGTGACGATTGGACTGGCGTCCACGTCGAACGAGCCCACGACAGCCGCAAGGAGC
This sequence comes from Russula compacta, assembly GCA_022376555.1. Lineage (NCBI taxonomy): Eukaryota > Fungi > Basidiomycota > Agaricomycetes > Russulales > Russulaceae > Russula > Russula compacta. The sequence goes on from WTXH01000108.1 coordinate 30,645, forward strand.
TCATAGGATGCTCCGCTAAGCTCAGCGTTCTCTGTGCCCATGTTACGCATGGCGATGTGAAGCAGAGCGGCGCTGACGTTAGAAAGCCTAGAGAATCGCTCCATGCCCGGCGGGTGGGTTGCTCTTAGCCGACCTTTAGCCGCCCGTATAGCCTGAAGTAAAGTACCAGACGTAGGTGGAAGTCGCTCCCAGTGGAAAGCGCCTACTCACCTTGACAATCTGGTCCCGTGCAGAAGACGAAAAGTATAGCGTATTCGATTGTCGTGATTTTCTAATGATAAACTCTGAAGGATCGTGACCCGTTGAGACATTGTAAACATCGCTGATTTCGGAAAAAGGAATGATCTCGACAGATTTACACCCAAGCGATGGAGATATCTGTTGTGCCTTGTCCTAGCATTCCTTTTTAATACCCAGCCCAGGTATGAATAGACAGGACGTACGGAAATGATACGAAGATGACTCAATCCAACTTGAAGACTGATTGGTATCCGGACGTGGGGCGAGTGACGCATCGTCACTTTCTCGAACACCTCGCATTGTTCATCTTCGAGGCTCGCTAGTTTGGATATGGATCAGGAGAAGTAGACAACAAGCCGACCGATTTCCTTACTTGCGTAAACCAGGGGGGCGGTAGCACTGGCAGGCACAGAAGTCTGGAGCTCCTGGACTGAGCAACATGCCCTGACTTGACTGGACAGATGCGAACCTGATGGCAGTGTCAGGGTAACGCTAGGCTCGTGAACTAACTTCGCACCCGCAGTAATGTTCCACAATCTACGAAGATACTTGACCGCGGCTGAATTGGGATTCAGAATATAAGCCGTCTCAAACTTTGCCCGGAAATCGTGGGGGATGATTTCGATGCAGTACTTCAACCACTGCATAGGAACTTGCGACGAGGAAGAAAACGACGTCCAGTCGAAGACAATCTCGAATGACCGCGTATCGGCAACAGAGGTCGGCGTCAAGGTCTGAGTATAAAGGATCAATTGCCGATCTGTACCCACCATAGGAGGAAAACTGACCTTAAAGATATGGTACAACAGTAGCTCAATGTCAAGCGTCTCCACGTCAAGTTTCGATACAAAGAAAACGAATATCGCTGGTTCGTCCTGGAGGGAGCTTAGGAGACGGGAACTCACAACGCTAATAATGATAATTACCTTCCCAGCAGCAGTCTCCACAAAGATATCTCGGACCGCAGTAACATCAGCACGATCATACCTGGCTACGAGGTCGAGATACTCCCGATGTTCCATGCTCGACATTGCAGAAAGTCGTGGAACCTCGATTGGCTGGCCAAGGTCCACCAAGGCGCTGCAGAGCACATCCCATGCGCGTTTACCGTTGATCGCGGAGGGATCCCCTTCTGCTGACGGCTTCATGAAGCTGAGGAGCTCCTTCCCAACTTTGTCGGCGTGTTTGGAAAAGAAACGGTGCAGGACAATGGTATCTGTGTCATCATAACTGACACTTTTCCATTCGTGTAAGTCCCTCTCCTCGTCATTTGGCGACGGGTTGTATCTCTGGACGATGTTGTCATAAAATCGTACAGCAACGAGTACAACTCGATACGCACGCTCAGCTCGCTCAAGAACGTAAACACGTCCATGATTTTTGATTGCAAGAACGGATTTAGAACTGACATGTGCGCCTCTCTACCAAACAAGACATTGTTAGCGAGGGTTTGGATGATTTTTGCGATGATTTTCAACCCCTGTCGGAGTACCACGGGGTTGGATTGTGGTATCTCGACGTCAATCTCCGAGGGAGAAACCACCACGGGAGAGATGAACCTTTGAAGGGGTCATCAGAAATATCTGTGAGATTTCGATATACACATACCGAAGGAATACAAATGCGCCAAGGGCAGCGAATCGCGCGTCAGGCCAGATCTTTTGTCTAGACATAGAAGATATTTCAAAACTTCAGCTAAAAAGAGAGAGATACGCACACAGCTCTGTAAATGTGGGCACACAGCTCGTGGAACATCCTTCCATCCCCCATCAGCCATTACGGGTTAAGCCAAAGGAGATGTAAGCCTGACTCACGAAGGAAGACGTGGTAATGATGAAGAAACAATTTCTAGAAATCTTGTCGTAACAGTTACTACATTCTCTAAGTTTTGACGGAGCTCTTCCTCGGTCACAACGGTTGGGTCCAGGGTGTATCCACAGCCTGGCGGAAGCGAACCCATTATCTTCATAAGCGGGTCGATAAGATCACGCAAGTAGTTGTAGCCATGAATCCTCGCAAAGTGGGACAACAGCCGTGTGCAAGTCGAATTCCCCCTAAACAACTGTGTTTCGTTCTCTGCCAACGGGTGAGCGTTGCTCCGAGATGTTCTGTAGTGATACAGGAACATGCTCACCCGTTCGTGCCACTTCACGGTCAATGAGTGTCTTCATCAAGTTCATCAGTGCTTCTCGAGTGTCGAAGATATTGAGCAATACGGGGATGATGACGTCCACTTCTGGTGGAGGGCAAACTTCACAAATGGCCAAAGCGAGAGTGATCTAGGTCATTTCACATCAGGACATATACAGCCTAAGATAGGCTTGGAGCATACATCTGGACCCTTGACTAACTGTGCACGAAATATAAGAACGCACGGTAGCCCTTTCAGCCTATCTCGAGACACATACCTCACACAACCGACTACGCCCCGAGAAGTTAATTGGAGTCTCCTGAGCCTCAAACTTGGCACCTTGACCCATCACCCTGGCGAAAACGTATGAAAAGATGAGCCTTTGCCGCGGGTCAGGGTCATATGCCATAGAGAGACTGTGCTTGACGCCACTCTCCGGGTTTGCACTAATTAGACGGGAAAGCGCTTCCACAACAAGCTCGCGGATCTCTGCTTCGCGTTGTGAAAGTGGGCGCTAGGGAAAGCGCACAGCGCGTGTCAGTTATGCTAATGGGTAAAGGGAGAGGTATACACACTGGAGAAGTCAAACTCGTCTCAGAGAGCTCATCGGGTAACTGCGGTAGCATCACGTCAGCATTGGGAGTGAGGGAAGACCAAGTGAGCTCACAACTGGGAGAGCTCGTCCGAAAGATAGCGTTCGCATGATGAGATTGCTGTATCGGATGAACACACGGTTCACAACATGACTCGCTTCGTCGCCCGCAGGGTTATCGAGAGACTTGAGCTCCAACTTTTCCAAAAAGTGCCCTGCAGCGCGAAGGCTCGCCATGTTTAATTCAGGCAAAAGCCGGGCAGTGTCTGTGTCATCGGCCTGGAGAAAAAATCAATGTGAGCGTATCCTACACAACTGGTCCCCCATACGCACTAAGGTGGGATCCTGGATCCATCCTAATAGGATGTCCAATATCTTCTGGCGATGCGAGCTCGTACTATCCTTACGCAACATATCTGGGCGGGAGAATACACTGTCGCATAGCGCGCAGAACTTGAGGCGGATGCGGTACGCTGGGAGATTGTCAAAACTGTTGATGAAAGTTGCAAGTGAGTACAGTGTCGGGGTCATGTCCACCGTCAGGACCTCGTCTTGCGCTTGTGCGTTCTCTACCATGAGCTTCAAGACACCGACACACTGCATCAAAAAGCTTATCAAAATGACAGTAGCGACGGCATGAGAACACGCACCTGATCAAGGAAGCGGGCAAACTCGTCGGTCCACTGAAGTTCGCCCTTGCTATGAATATCGTCGATGATGCTAGTTGCGGTGATAAGCAATCAACGCAGGGGGGGCCACCAATCCATGCTTACTCCTCGAAGTGCTTCATGAGCTTTGGGTATAACCGAATGCTTAGCTCACTCCCGAGTGCCTCCTTGGCTGTCTCGCGCGCCATGACCGAGTCCGATATCAGCCTCTCCATCAAGAAAGTGATGAAGTTATTGATTAACACCCTTGGATCTTTGAGGACACGCATCGAATCTGGTAGCAGTTCCGCAGGTATGACAGAGTGCAGGGCAGCAGGGTCATGATGATCGATGAGGCAAGCCGAACCACAAGATGCAAGGAACAATGTCAGGTTATGCCATTGGTGTTGTTGCTCCTGATACGTAGGTATCAGTATATCTGTTCGCAGGCAGGGACGAGATCAGACAAACCTCGAATGTCATCGACTTGTCACCGACAGGTACAGTTGAGTCCTGCATGCTCTCCGCCGTCATCGGGTCGGACGGCGCGTTGATGACTAGCTCCGTTAGAGCACACCACCGAAAGTAACACTCTTCCCAGATGGCAACGTAGGTAGCATGAGGAATGGCTAAGGACCGGAACAAGCGTCGGACTCGCTTCTGCCACGCCACTCGCCCTATGCTCAAATGGTCGGAATCTCGACGGCTAGAAAAGACAATACTGACCAGTGATGACTGTCCTCGGCGCACCAATCTTCTCGTATACAGCGTGGCGACTCACACGTTCTTCTTCAGTCAATGCCGGGTTGATGGGAACATCAGGCTGGCGCTCTGCAATTGCGATGAGCCTCAGCGTCTGCGCTGCAAGATTCGAGACGCCGGTGTCTGCAGATGTCAGCGAAACTGCGCTGGCAAGCTCCAGTAGGGCAAATGCGGGGACACGGTGGTTCGAAAGCTGCATTAGGCGTGCAACGCTGTCGGGCTAATGCATGTCGTTAATGTTCTACAGCACCTCTCAATGTTATACTCGCAAGCACATACAGGTCCATCTCGCACATAGGTATCTGCAAACTGGCGACCAATCTCCGCCCACATACGCTGGCGTTCGAGCTCAAGGCGGGCATTGAGCAGTGCATTAGCCACCGTGCGCATCGCTGCTGGTGTCACGGTAAGTTTCCATGGACCAGCCGTCGCATACAGCGGGTCGTTTGGTCGAAGTTGGTCAAGCTGCGAGCCGACCTGGCCAAGTGCGACTGCGATCGAGTACTGTACACTCGTGTCTGCCTGTTGTTCCCACACTGCGAGAGCCTTTGGCATCCATGAATCCATCTCACCCTGGGTTAGTCCCGTAAAGGTCCAACCGAGATTTGCACGCCAAAGCCCAAGGATCGCGATGAGTACCAGTTCGCGGTCCGAGACGGTCTCAGCAACGTAGCGTTTTGCTTTGGGACGTAACGCTGCTCGCCTGAGCTTGCCATTTTCATCGACCTCATTACGTCGGACGCCACCATACTGCACGCGGGCGTAGATATTTAAGCTAGGACACACGAAGAGGGTGGACTTACCTTGAAGATAGTGCGGAATCTTCCTGCCAAGTGCTCAAAAAGAGGCGTTATTGCGGGTTGCCATGATATGGCACGTGCCTGAAAGCTTCAATCAATACAACCCGTCACGTGAGTAGAGATCACGCACATCCACAGAGAGTGTGACCGAAGCCTTGATCGCGACTAGCTTCACTGCATCTGAACGCTCAGCCTCCAGGCACGTCTGAAAAAGGGGAAGCGCATCATCCAATGGCGAAAAACGGTACAGCGCAACAAGGGCATCCGCAAAAATCGTCACGTCTATTTCATCAGGGGACTCCCAGAATGGTCGTTGGTTGTCCCAATGAGTAAGGATGGTCTACAGGGCAATTGGTTGGGAGTTATGAGGAGAACATTTTTGAGAGCTTACCGAGACTTCGTGAATATAATCAGATACGTTTGCATGGATCGGCAAATCCTTCCCAGGGTCTGGGCGGGCACGGGCAGCGCCTCTACATAAGTCTAGGATACAAACTACAGACACATCGCGTAGTTTATTGGGTGTTTGGGCGACTTTGCCGAGTTGGTCAGTGAACTACAACGAGCCAGTTAGAAATTTAGCACGGATAACCAGGACCACAATCGTACTTTCTTGAGGTTGCTCTTACTCGAACCTTTCAAGTCGGTGCGCATCCGCTCCGACGAAATGACTGCAAGCGCAGCAAGCGTGGGCCAGAGAGCACGCGCACTTGCGACCTCGGACGGATCCCATAGTAGGTCGAATACACGCTCTGGCGTGCCTTCTAGTCGACGATGCATGCGGATGGCCTCGTTATACTCGTCTGGAAACATCCCGATCCAATTCCAGATGGCGGTCCGCAGAGGTACAGCAACGGCAACCTTGACCTCTGGCTTCATGCTGACTAGTAGCGACGATAGTTCTAGCGAAGCCGATGAGTACGTACGCATCCCATCGACCATGGCAAAACATACCCTGCAAGATCTGAACAAGACGTGTGCGGTCCAGCGAACTGTGCTTCATCAGATTGAGGTCGACAACATCAGGACTATCATCAGGAGAATTAGCGAGAAAGCGAATCTTCTGGCGGATGCGCTGCAAGACGACAGTCCAATTTGACGCAGAAAGGTGGTAGACAATCCGGCCAGCGAACTTGAGGATCAAAGCATTTAAAGAGAAATGAGATCTTGCGAGGACTTTGGGCGTCTTTTCGAGCCTGGTATTGTGTTGTGCCATAGGTGTAACGGTCACTTGCGTTGTTTGAGAGCCATTCACAGAAGGCGAGGAAGTATTCAAGGGCCGCGACGACGATCCCAAGGGCTGTGGTTCACCTTCAAGATCAAGATCTTCTGAGATGTAAGGCGACGAAGTCAATGGCGCATCAACGTTATCTATGGTCTCGAAATCGTGGAAAGTAGCTTCGAAAGATAGATTGGCTGAGGACATCAACCGCCCTTCTGGAGGAGCGGTCTGCCTGAGGAATACAACCATCAAGCTAAGAATATACTTGGCACAAGCCTCATCCAACGGAGGTGGTTCTGTCAACAGGGTAGAGAGGTGCTCTGACGACGGTTTCTGGCTCTTCCTGCTACTGCGACTGGTGACCACAGGCGAGGTAGGTAAGGTCGTATTAGATGCGGATGCTTGGGGAAAGGTGCGAAAATCGTCTGAATATCGATTCCATCGAGAGGCCATTGCTATAGCGAGAACCTTGAGGACAAACAGTTGGGACTGAAGGACGTCGATCGTCCGAATGTTATGCGCATCCGTCTGCTGTAGGGTTGAGGGAGATTGAATCAAATGAGAGATAGAAACGACAGGGAACAAACCTTGGCTAACTTATCCAAAACCTCAGTCAACGCGAGACCAATGATATCAAGTGAATCCTTAGACAACTCGACGAGACATCTGACAGTCTCGTCAACTGCGGGGTCAGTTTCTACTTGAGTTAAATCCACGCCTGAATTAGAGGGTAGCTGCAAGAGATGAGCGAGGCAAGGGGGGAGAGATTGAACGGGAAGAGAACCTTGTTTCTTAGACGATTGACTAGTATATGGATGATCTTTTGTTGGTGAGCAGCGGCGGAGGAAGTGTTGGAGGAATAGAATGAGGGAGGTTGACCAGTAAAAGCATGATGGGATTCGGCACTGCGATGTTGCCTAACTGAGCTTGATGGGGTGGAGGATGAGTGGTTTGCAGAGGCAGATGGACGGCGAACAGGCGCTGAGGGCATCATAAAAGAGGGAGGGAGAGGGAAAAGAGGAAAAGAGGAGAAACCAGAGCGAAAGGGAGAACTTCGATGAGCCCAAATTGAGGGACGCCACGATAACGCGGCGGAGAGCGACTGCCTGCGATGCGAGCGAGCGAGGGACGGACGACCTGGCCTGGCCGGGTGCCAGTAAGCGAGCGAGCCAGCGAGCGGGCGGGCGCCTCGATCCACCCACGCGTCACCAACAGCCACCAGCCAGCAGCGCGATGCTCACCTCCCCGAAAGTTTACCATATATGGAAATCTGCATCCCCGGCTTCCCGGAAGGGACCCACAAGGACCCACAACGTAAGAACGAGATGAAAAGAGACAACTATGTTCACTGCTGCTACGGCTACACTACTATGCAAATTAATCAACTCTCTGGCGGTCAATGTAGTCTATTTCTCGATTATAGTATATGGTCTTCCCCGTGGCTCTGCTGCCCTTCTGCCCTCGTCCTGGAGAAGGCTTACATGCTCATGCCTCATGCTCAGAGATTGACTCGGTTCCCTCTCTAGTCTCAGTCGCACTTGAGAGCCTCGTGGATCGGTCGCGTCCAGATTGATTTGGTCGTTTCCGCCGCAGTGAGTCCAATTACAGGTTGAGTGGAGATGATACGAAACACACACACCAACTCCGCCACTTCCGGACTCCGCAGATAGACTGATCGAGTGCGGCCGGTTTTCTTCCCCTCGGGCTGCCCCCCTCCTCTCATTTTTCTTCGTCGACATCAGCCCCTTCTCGAGAAACGACATACAAGTAGTTCGCTAAATATCTCTTTAACTATCTATAACACGGCCTTTTTTTTTTCATCTTGCTATCGAATCGTTTCACTGTTCGATCTGCTTTGTCGACTTTGCCATTGTTTTCTCGTTTTCTTAGCCCCCTCTTCTCATTCTCCTCGTATATCTCTCTTTTCTTATCGTTGTCGTCCTCCCTGCCTATCAAACAAATCAGCCTACCTCTGGTCAAATCCCACTTAAACTCATTCTAATCCTCCAGCCTTCACTAGCTTGACTGGTCGGCGTCACTGTCTCATTTCCAACAGCTTGAATTGACCATCAATGTCTCATCGCGACGTTTCTGACCCAGTGTTTCCACCTGGCCTAACGATACGACCACCCCCCGACACAGAGCAGGAGCAGACGAGAGGGTACAACCGATTTCCTCTCACCACAGTTAAGGGATTTTCTGCTCATGATCGTTACGGTACTACATCGACGTATGACCCTCAAAGAACACCGACGCTCTCGCCCACGCATCCGGCATCTCCCCGATCCTTTGGAATGCAAGACCAAGAATATGTCATCGCTCGTGTCGATGCCAATACATGGCCATCCCATCTCGGTACAAATAGCCGCATACCCAATCTGCAACTCCAACTTCACCAACCCAACTTTTCTCTCCCGCCCAACTCTTCTTCACCCCCCAACGTCGGGCCCGCCACCTTCCAGAACCCCGACAGCGTTCGCGGTGCCCCCTACTCGCATCCCACCTTTAACGGCAAAGACTCGCACACACACCCAGCGTCACAGCCGACCTCCAACCCATCGCCCCCACAGTCACAGTTTGTCTATCCGTCCTCCGCCACGTCCGCTGTCACTCCACCCCCTTCTGTATCTTCTCTGACACGCTCTACGCTTTGGTGGGGCGAGCTCGAACCCTGGATGGACGAAGAATACGCAAAGCAAGTTTGTAACCTCATGGGCTGGGATCCCCTCAGTATCAAGGTCCCTCATCCCCCTCCCGATTCCCTCACGGGTCAACAGGCTAACAACCCGGGCTATTGCTTCCTTACCTTCCCGACACCTGAGCACGCTACTTCCGTACTCTCTCAGATCAAGGCCAAGAATGGGAGCGGGACTCCCCTTACTATGCCAAACTCCAACAAACCATTCATTCTTAATTGGGCGTCCTCCACCCCCATCCCACCGTCACTCTCCCCCCCTGGCTTCTCAACTCAGTCACAGCAACATGGGAAGGAGTACAGTATCTTCGTGGGTGACCTCGCCCCCGAGGCTTCCAACTCAGATCTTGTTGCGGTCTTTCGTAACCCGGTGCTTGGTTTGCGCAACGACCGTGAACCTAAGTTCATCCGCCCATTCTTGAGCTGCAAGAGCGCAAAAATCATGCTAGATCCTGTCACTGGTGTTTCAAGGGGTTATGGCTTTGTTCGGTGTGTCCTGCCCCCGTATTAGTGCTCGAATTTCCCTCACAGGACTCCCACAGATTCACGGACGAGAGTGACCAACAACGTGCCTTGATCGAGATGCATGGTCTCTACTGCCTTTCGCGACCAAGTGAGTATAAGCGCCCCCTTTGTTCGCCTGAATGAAGCAAACGCCTTATTGTTCGCCCAAATAGTGCGCATATCTCCCGCAACTGCTAAGTATAAGGCCCCCCCTGCCGAAGATCTCCCGCAGGTTCAGATCCCGCCTCCGGGAGTTGCCTCACATGCCGCCGCTACCATTGCCCCTCCGTTGCCTACGCCTGCACCTGTTCAGAGTGTATCATCGCCTATTGCAGGCTCTAGCACTGGGGCCACGAGCTCCTCAAACTCACTTAGCAGCGCTGCGGTATCCTCCTCTGGCTCTTCTTCCTCTGTCTCTGCACCGTCCCTGAGCTCCGGCTCGAGCACGAGTGGTTCCACTTCGACTCTAGCGAGTACGGACTCTAATGAACGTCAGAGTATACTCAGTCAGCTTGCTCAATACACTCACTCGGCCTCCGCATCGAAGCCGATTTCGGAGGCACCAACCTCGATCACTGCGCCCTTTGCCAGGCAAAGTGCAGACACCGAGCAGTCACGATATTCGCTTGTAGAGGAGTCATGGAAACACCAGGCGCAGGCCCGCGCGATTCTGAGCAATCTTATCGGACCAAACGGCGAGCAGCTCACCTCCACAGACCCGTACAATACGACGGTCTTTGTCGGTGGACTGTCACCCCTGATTTCCGAGGAAACCTTGAGGACATTCTTTGCCCCTTTCGGTGACATTCACTATGTTGGTTTGCTATTGCTTTGAACTTGTAATGTCTTCGTTGTTGATGTTTTCTGATGTGTTGCAGGTGAAGGTGCCCGTTGGAAAGCACTGCGGCTTTGTACAGTTTGTGCGCAAAGCCGATGCCGAACGTGCCATTGAAAAGATGCAAGGCTTTCCAATTGGAGGTAGCAGAATCCGTCTTAGCTGGGGTCGTAGTCAATGTAGGGCCATCTTACATTTTTTCTGCTAACAGTTGTTTAATGATTTGAACGAAGATAAAGCCGCTCAAGCTGCTGCTCAAGCTGCTCAGGCGGCCGCGCTACAGGCACACTTACAAAGCCAGATGATCTCTCCACGCGGGACGCCAATGACGATGGAACAGACCGTTCAGCTTCTGCAGCAGATGCAGCTCGCGAGTCTCTTCAACCCCACTGCTAGCAGCGAGGTGCAGTCCCAACAAAACCAGGTCCAGTCCCAGTCAACGGCGCCCCCGAACGACGAATCCCTACGGAACGTAGTTTTCTCGACCCACAGCATCAACGGCACGTCGCCGTTTGGTGGGCAGCCCCCTGGAGGATTCGGTGGTGATCTGCGTACACCCCGTCTTGGCCTCTCCACGTCTTTCTCCCCTTTCTCGCCTGATCCCAACCTCTTTCAGGGAGGAGACCTTCCATCTGCACCTGCACCTAGGATGCCTGAGCCACTCCTGTATTACCCACCATCCTCCAGGGATTTTGCGCAAGGGTTCCCGTCTGGACCAGTGGTACCGCACGACGTAAGCAACACCATGGGGGCGGATGGAAAAGTAACAGTGCCGCACTACGCTACGTACTATGAAAAGCCCGCTGCGGCGACTATTTCACGTCCACCATCTGGTTCACTTAACGCGTCACACCCCGAGCGGCAGGAATGTTTCGAGAAGCCTGAGCAGGAGCATGACTTGATCACAGACTTCAATGGTACGCTGGCTAGCCTTGACCTTGACAGCGTGAATCATCATCAATCTTCTGCATCTGCGCCCACACCAGTAGCATGGAAGACGCCTGGCAGCAACAACTCATCGACGGCGTAAAATACGCACGGCCGACCTCTCATGTCTACCTGTCACTCGTCTCAGTCTCTCGATTTGTTTCGTCTCGCTGTGAAATTCGCCTTGCTATGGAATGAATATATTCGCACAGCTCTTCGACCACTTCTTCCTTCCTTCCTTGTTCGATCCCTATTCATTTCCAGTTTCTTTCATTCCTTGGTCTACCTTTAGGTACTGTATATTCCTCCCTTCTTTGATTTGTCCCCTTTCGCAAACTACCCCCTTTGCTCACTCTGTCAGTGCCGTTCCGCTCGGCCTAGCCATCCTCTTCTTTCGTCATGATTGTGCTATCTCACTCTAACTATCTTCGCTCCCAATGTCGTCGATGTCATCCAGCTCCATTTGGTTGCTAATATTGTTGTTACAATTAACTAGCTCAGTTCAACTCCATAGCCTTTCATCCTCGCGTGCAATCTCTTCATAAATTAGTACTGAAACATGATAATTGCATGAATCGTTTTTCAGGATTTTCACTTTTGCAAGGAGCCGTAAATTCCGTTGGCGGACCAGATTCAACCAAGATTAATTGTTCCCCATTTTTGGAAATCGGCGCCTAATAATGGCGCGTAGGTAAGATCCTTGCATTATCGCTCTCAGTCGAGACCAAGACGAGACCCGCCCCACGGCTGTACCTCGGTCTCACTAATTATTAAAAGCAAGGCCCCGTGATCGGGCTTTCCAGCCATAAATCTTAAATTTTGTTCGACCCAGCCCAAGCCTTCGGGTTGTGGACGACACTCGTTCTCAAATACATTCAGGGGTATTTTCTTTTTGTTGTAGTGGTATAGGCATGGGCAGGAGGAAAAGTATAATAACGGTATGTGTATGAAGAAATCTAAAACAGAGTAGTACTCTCCCGAAGAACACTGACTTAGTCGCTGTGGACCGAGGTGTCGTCTGCGAGGAAAGGCCTGAAGCGAGAGGGCGTTGTTAGTAAGTGCCAAGTGCAGACAAGTTGACCGAGAAATGAAATCCACTGACGTATATTCGTACCCATTCCGAATGGCAGACGACATCCATTCTTCGTCAGCCTCCTGCATAGTGAACCCGCGGCCACCCGCCAGGCTGAGAATAACTGGTAAAAGGACGAGACCGTGCAAGGCCCCTGCGATAATGAGGGAGAACCACATCCGGAAATAATATGTCTGCGCAACACACACGGGTCAGCGTGTAAACCCCGTGACGTGGGGTATCCATCTCACCTCCAGCAGCTTCGAGCGGGTCAAAGCTAACACCGACATCCCGATGAGTTTCGTGAAGGTGATCCCGGAGAGGACCTGATTACAAGCATGATGTCGGCGGCTCATGTGGAGACACTTGTCAGAAAAGGAACAGGGACGCACCGATGGTCCAACATCGACCAAGGCCGCAGACATCCTTTCGTCTCGCTCCTGCCCTTCGGGATGGTCCGTGGTTACGCCAGGCCCTGAATTCATAAAGGCTCGCGCAACATGTGCGCAGAACTCGACCGCGATGCCCAGGGATATGACGAGATTAACGAGGCTGATTGCATTCAGGCTTACGCCCCACAGCCCCATCACCCCCATGACGTTGACAACGGTCAGTGCTACTACGGCTGTGACAATCATGCCTGTCCGCCAGGACCCAAGAAACAGCGCTGTCACAATAAGGACAGATGCCAGTCCCAGGCCCAGAACTTGCTGAGTGATAGACACAATATGGGCATACTGGTCGAAAAACACGAAGAAGAAAGAGTAAGGGAAAACAGATGCGCCAGTCCTCTTCGACATGTCATCCGCTATCCTGTGAGCAGCGGCGAATGCATCGATAAAGTCAGCCTGGCTCTTCAACGGGTCGAAGAAAGTCCGGAAGTGGGATGCTACAACATCATTCTGCGCATCGTTGATTGAAACGGCAGTTCCATACGACGCCTGGCCACCGAGAGGGCAGTCTTCGTCAGTAGGCGAAATGAGCCACTGTTTGAGATAACGGATGAACTCTTCGCCTTCAGGGAGGCCCTCCATTGTAATATTATAGGCAGGGCTTTTGTCATCCCAGCAAGGTTGGCAAAGGCGAGGGTTGTCTCGTGGAGAGCAGAACACGTCTGGGTTTCGTTTTCGAACACGGCAGCAGTCTGCGTTAGGGTTGAGCCAGGTTAGGAAATCGTCGATCCAGGAGGCCGCAGGGTCGGAGAAATATGACACTGCTGGACGTTTGCGCTCAGCTTCAAGGGTGTTTGCCACAGAGAAATCGTCACAGGTCGTAAAGCGGGCGCATAATGCTTGTTGTCCTGGGCGATGAGTGACATCAAGATTATGCGAAACGAAGTAGACAGGGGGGCCAATATTCAAGTAAGCGTCCATGTCATCAAAGTATTGGATCAAGTAGGAATCCGATGGCAAGGCAAGCCTTTGATCTGGCCATAATTTAGCGGGCTAACAATTCCTCTGACAAGCGAAGACATACCGAGCCCGAGTTGAATGTGCTGAATCGATATTATAGAGACGACAAAGAAACCACCAAAAATCAACATGATAGCACCCTTGATTGCCGGTCGAAGGATGAAAGGAGCGTAGTACTTTCGAATGAGGCGAGTAAGGGTGCCAATGCTGTTACCGTTTGGCGTTGACTCAGGCAACTGGATGGGAGCCAGAATCTGAATGCACGGAAGACAGTCCATTCGGCCAGCCTAATATTTTATCAGATGAGTATCAGTGCACATCGTTAGCCGCGTACAGAACCAACTCACCTCAAGTCGACGCAAATCGAGGGCCATAGCACTGACAAACACCGTCACTTGAAGCAAGGCGTTCAACAATACGCTGCCAGCAGCATAGAGTGCAAAGTTTCTCACAGCCGGCATAGGCACAAGCGCACCAAGAGCGAAAGCTAAAGTTTCCGTTATAGAGCTGAGCATGATTGATGGTCCCATCTTTGCCAAAGTTCGGGCGACGCGCTCTTCTGGCGGCAAATGAATGGGTAGAGAGGCGGCATCAATCGACTCCGTATGTGAAGAATCAAATTGAGAACGGCGGGATGTGGGGGATATAGCTGTGGGATATGAGAGGGCCTGCTCGGATGGTGCAGCATTGGGTCCATGCAGGAGATTCTGACGACCAAGTTCGTGAACAAGGATGAATACGTTGTCGACGCCGACTGCCAAGACAAGAAACGGTATCACTTCGGCGATAATCAGAGTCACTTTAACGCCGAGAGCCGAAAACAATCCCACGGAGGACGCAACTGATAGAATGACTAGAGCAATGCCAAAGAGTCCCAACGTAAATTTGGAGCTGACGAAAACCTTGCGCGGTAATCGGGGGAATAGACGTGGAGCATTGCGAGGATCCGCAGAGAGCGAAGATGAAGACGATCGAGAGAAAAGGCGAGGGAAATTAGTTGCCCAACGATGAAGAGAAGCAAAAACGCCTTCCTCGTCTCTACCCGGATAGTCTCCCCCCAAGGTCAGGGCCACGTAGAAAAACATTGCAAGATACGACAAAACTACTATCTTGATATCCATATTTGTGCTCTTGTTGATTTCTTCTTCCAAGGAGATCCCCGTTGAAAATGATATCTCCAAACCCGCCTCGGATGGGGCTCGTGCCTTCAGTTGTGCCAAATATTCTGCGAGTGCATACTCCCACTCCATTGCCTTCTCTCGAACTTCCAAGTCCAGAGAGTCGGATACGACGATATTCACAACCAACGCCTCTGCTTCCAAGAAATTGTCTCCTGGTACACCACCCAAGATGTACTTCGGCAAGAGCGGCTGCTGGAAGTCAGGAAGGCAGTCAACGGGAGCATTAGCGCAATATTCGACGCGCTCAGCCCACGAGTCAGGAGAGGTATTGTCAATGTCATTATCAAACCAAGCTGTGATGGATTGAAAAACACATGCGCCATTGGGGCCCGCAGGCTTGAAGCAGACATCAGAAAGGCTATATGAGTTTGGCGAAGAAAGAAGGGAGCGAATATCTGCCTCGACGGAGAACCAGAATTTGAGGTGGTCCCACGAAAGTACAGGCTTCTTCGTCTGCGAAGATAACCCCTGTTCTCCGGCTGTAGCTGACGTCACAAAGATCTGCTGCGGTCGATAGAAGGGACCAAAGTTCTGGTCAAAGAAATCCTTCTGCATCTTGCTCTCCGAGTCAGGCGCAACCCACAATTGAACTGGATCCGTTTCTACACCGAAGCTACTCCAACCAATGTTGAGGAGACCCATGAGAGTAAATATGATCGCGAATGTTGCCCATGGGAATGATGCGGTAAGGAGGCCAAGTTTATAGAACATCCGGCGGAGTTTTACATTTAAACGGTATTGTCGAGGCTGAACGCTGTCGAGAGGATCTAAGAGCATAACACCGCGACCGGCATTTCGCGGTCCAGTTGTACTATGCGAGGACTGTTCGCCATCAAGGTATCTAGCCAGGGAAGATGCACCCACTAGGTCACGCGAATGGGAACGTGGGGAAAGAGGGGTATCGGGATTCGTTTCGGCCAAGCGACCGCACTTCCTCTCTTCCTTACGGCGCAGGATAGTTTGCATGCTGAAGCCAGTCATGAATGCGATGAGGCATAGAGTATATGCTAGTATGAGGATAAATGACAAGCAGGAGAGTTCACCGACACGACAAGAGTCGCCGGAAGTAGGAAGGTCGGGCAAGGTTGGGCAAATTTGTGGACAGTCAACACATGCACAGCGACTAGATAGGTCGTTGTCTGCGCAGTTTCGGGGAGGGTTGTCGAGGGCAACTATCCCCGGCGGGACGGATGAAGGGAAGTTGATTTGGAACGGGCTTCCAAGGGGCTTTTTTTGTCCCATTGACCTGAGAAATGACAGGTAGTCCTTTGCCCCTTCGCCAATTAGATCCATGGCATAGCCGTTTGTCGCACCAACTTTGACGTCTTTGCAGCTGTCATAAAATCCTTGGCCATGGCGCGCGGAAACGAAGAAATCTAAAGATTGTACAGCAGTTTGTCCGGTGGATGATATTTGAGTAGAGGTGACGTTAGCAAATGATGCTTGGAAGGGTGAACAAGTGAAATGGCAGAAGAAGGAACGAAAGTTGTTGCGGCAAGCCGGACATGATGTGATTAGAGGCTCCGCGTCGTTTAAGTTGTCCCGTAGGACTTCTAGTTGATCTGAATCGCAGCAAATGGGACCGCCATCAAATTCTTCCCCACAAACAGACCTCAGGAGGTACTTAGTTATATCATCTGGCTTTGGGTGTTGTCAACAACGAGCAGATGGCAAAGAGCGGAAGTGGCGTTCTACCTCGTAGGGTGGGCCATCAAACGGGCATGGTAAAGGCTTCCCAAAGAGACCCTTGGGGCCGCATGAGCCCCGCATAGAGCAGTAGCCATTGGCCTGGTTAGGATGGTATCGATGTTGAGAGGACATTGTCGAAGGCTCGACGCGTTTCACGCTCGGTTAGTCGAACAAGGCCACGTGTCTGAGCCTTTTGGGCCCCTGGCCCTGAACTTGACCTCGACCAAAATGTCAGCGGCAGCATCAGCCCCCACCACTCCGATTCAGAGTTCCAGCTCTACCCAAAAAAACATCAAGAGGCGCTTTGTCGGCACCAAAAGTTCACGGCCATCAAAGCCGGGCGTACCCATCACTCTCATCAACCAGATCCCTCAGGATATTCTTTCGAACGTGCAGCTCAATGATGCCATTAAGGAGTTGCCCTCGAATTATTCTTTCGAGATACACAAAACTATCCACCATATCAGAAAGAATGATTCAAATATGGTCGCTCTACAGATGCCTGAAGGCCTCCAGATGTTTGCCTGTACTATTGCGGATATCATCGAAAGGTGGGCATCTGATATCACCGTACGAGATCAACGGCTCAAATCTTCCAAGATTTACCGAGGCTCTTACGGTAATTATGGGGGATGTCACATACGGCGCATGCTGCGTCGATGACTATACTGCATTGGCGCTAGGCTGCGACATGCTGGTGCACTACGGACATAGTTGCCTTGGTCCGCAGGCTCCTTGACCCAGTTTTCGCCGCGCCGTTGATCGTTCCCCAGTTCCTATGGACCAGACAAACATCAAAACTCTTTATGTCTTTGTAGAAATCGCTATCGACACTATCCATCTCGCGCAGACCGTGAGACTCAATTTTCCCGAAGACCGCCGCCTGTTCCACGAAACTCTACTGGATTCGGAAGAAACAGATCGAGAAGTTCCTGCTGGCGCGTCCATAGGTCGTCCACGACGCCTACGAATCGAGGGTCCTTCTACCACGTCTACTGCTGGGGCGCAGGGAGAATTGGATGACAAACACAAGCATGGACAGTCAACCCAACCAACGCGCCTGGCACTTGTTTCTACCATTCAATTCGTGGCTGCGCTTCAGCAGCTGAAAGATGAATTGAATGCAGAATACTCCGGTGCACCGCCCTTAAGTCTTCTTGAAGGTGGGACGCCAGATAAGGGATCAGAGAAACTAGTTGTGGATAGTCAGGTGCACAAGCTTTGGACTGGAAGATATGAAGCCACCATCCCCCGGTCAAAGCCCCTGTCTCCAGGGGAGATCCTCGGATGCACCGCACCCTCACTCGGCGATGTTGATGCCCTTATGTTAGACCTCTACCCGCCTCCCGTGATTGATATCCCTGCTGATCTGGCTCTTTCTCATTTCCAAACAGATATCTTGGCGATGGCCGCTTCCACCTGGAAGCTATCATGATTGCCAATCCATCAGTGCCAGCATTCAGGTACGATCCATACTCCAAGAAGCTTACCCGAGAGCGATACAACCACCAGGAAATGCGAGCGGCACGACGCGACGCAGTGATGGCGGCCCGGAGTGATATCAATGACATCGCCCACAAAGCTTCGGCCTCGGACACTTCAGTGGGTGAAGCCCCCGCCTGGGGGGTTGTACTAGGTACCCTTGGACGGCAGGGTAATTTCAGGCAGCTACAGGTGCGGGGATTTACCCCCTCACCTCCCCGAATTATGGATCTTACTCCAACCCCTACAGGCTATCACGAGGGGAATGACACAGTCTCGCACAGCCATACCTTACGTGCCCATCCTCCTCTCAGAGCTATCGCCAGCAAAGCTGTCACTCTTTAACCCGCATATCTCGATATTCGTGCAGACATCTTGCCCTCGCCTCTCTATTGATTGGGGCTACGCATTCGATCGCCCGCTCCTGAGTCCCTACGAGGTGGCAGTGGCGATAGGAAAGACAGAAGGGTGGATGGACCGAGAAGATGATGTGTATCCTATGGATTTCTACGCCGCCGGGACTCCCTGGGCAACATCCAGAATAACGGCATCCTTCGAATTGTAGCAATACATATAGTACGAATACACAGACGGTCACCGAGAACGCCGCTCAGAACGTGTAAGTGTGGGGTAATCGCGAATGCATAGAGAGGCAGCTATCTAAAAACTGCTCCAAGTTCTGCGGATTCACTGGTCCGACGAGAGACTCGATGCCCGGAAAGTGTCCAGCAAAAACACCCGGGTGCAGAGTGGTCCAGAATGGATTCGTAACTTCCTCGCGTCCGAGGAGATCGACCAAACACGGTTGTGGTTGGGACAATGTCCGAGTCGTCCGATCGAGGCGCTGCGGGAGACACATCGGAGGAGCCACGCCACAAGTCGCGTGGACGACCGGATCGCTCGCGGCGCACCGCCCGGTGACGACGCCCAGCACGAACAGCGTTCGCTTCCGAATTACCGCGAGATGGTCCAAGGCTTTCCGTGCGAGCGCATTCTGGGGCTTGATCATCTCGAGGATCCCTTGTGCCATCGCTATCCACTCCTCGAGCTCCTCGTTCTCGGGATTATGGGCGTCCATGATGATGGCGATCGCAATGGTCACTGAGTTTTTGTAAGTGGGGCGCTCGAAGCTGCGCGGCGTGTAGCACCGACTTACGAGCGGATTTGAAAGCCAATAAGGTTATCCCTGACCATGTCAGATGTCCAGTTTCGACAGAACTTTGTAGTACTTGCAATGATGCTAACTGTCGTTTACTGAGGATGCCTAAACCTATGGAACTGCGAGAAACAAAATTAAGGCGTACCAGAACGTGACGCAAATCGACCGCGCGTGTTTATGAAAATTGGAGAGTTTCTTGTCCTGGATAGATAAGCCTTCGAAGTCCTTGTCTTTCGTTGCATGAATGAACAGGAATGGCCGCTGAGGTGATGTCAACATTGGGTCCCTTAATCTAGCAAAACATCACCCACCAGCAACTGGATCCGATGGTGAATTACCTCCAATGACAGCGAATTGTACTAGAAGTTGCTCCATGAGTGTCATCCTTGGATTTTTTAAGACATGCATACTTGGAAGGATAGATATGGCCGAGCAACAGCCATCTGTGTTGTTTGATAGCGGAGTGAAGTAGGGAGCTCAAGCTCAAATTTCCTGAGTTGCTCCTCCAAATCCATGACTACCCGATATGTAGGCAGCGTGACGCTGAAACATTGATCCCACATATGGCCGCTGAGCCTCATAAGCTGACAATGATACAGATGAAATACTAACGGCTAATTAGGTAACAGAGTCGTAAGGCGTGACTATACTCACAGTATTCGGTGGGCTCTTGCACTGGCTTGCTGGTCAAATCTGGAATATTAACGATGTCTGCTTGATCTAAGTTCATAGGGAGCGCAACATCGATATGCTATGCGACGAAATAATGAACCCTCAGTGTAGATTAGCAGAGGAGCTAACCTGGTCGGAAATTATATAGGGGCGTCGATATTCCATGCAATGAAATCTTAGTGGGGCGTCAACTATCATTGGTGGGGAGGACAAAGGGCCATCATCACCTATCAATTGTGAATAGTGTCCCTGATACGACTCAGATAGACGTTCCGAAGATCAGTGAAAGTTTCTTACACCATAACCGCCTGCGGATTTCCGCGTCTTCTGGTCCCATACGCCACGCGGTGGTACCGTCGCGATGCAAAGAAACTAAAGACGGGATTTGAGTATGAAGTGTTGTTACTACTCAAGGTACCTTACGTGTCTGTGCCATCCGAATTGCGAGGGTAAGGATATACCAACTTTCGCCTGTATTCGTTTCATTCTACGTGGGACATTAGCCCGGGAGCTAGAGTTCACGTAAGGAACCAAACCCACCCATTGGTATACGGAAAATAAAGTGAGGGCTTGAATGCGCTCAAGCGACGAAAGCGGATAATCATTACAGGCGAATAACACGGAACGCGAGAAATCCACTAGACGCTGCTGCAGGACTTCTCTCCCCGGCGCATAGTCAGCAAACAGGGTAGCCTATTGTTATTCCTTGGAAGACAAGTCCTCATGTGAAGATCAATAGGAGAACGTACGTCTTCATCGGTTTCTGGTAGGAATTGCAAGGCTGTTGCGCAAGTAATTGCCAACAAGGCAACAAATTCGGCAGTCGGTGGTAATGCACCTGAGGAGAACATGCGATAGCAGTTCTCGAAAGATGGCCGATGGATGACAGGAACCATCCAGTGAGCTGAGGATCTGTCGAAGTAGTAAGAGAGTAGGAAAGTTGTGACCTTCTGGTTGGGAAAGTAGCGTTGGAGTTCGGATAGATGCGTCGGAATCCCGGAGCGGCGGAACTGTCGATGTGAAGTAGATATTACAAAGGAAAGAAATATAACGTCGGGGGAAGGAACGGAACATACAGAAAGTACCATACCGGCAAATGGGTAGTGGGTGTCCGGTGCTTCCTGTTGCGATAGCTGGTTGAGGGCCATGGCGGCTACCTGAACCGCATTCTCACCGACTTGAGCGGGTGACCTCGAGAAGTCGAAACTATCAGGTGATGATGTAGATACAATGCTGGTCGTATCAGCATTCTGTAGCACCTGCAGGAGGGCGTCGAGGCCGACGAGGGCATTTGGATCGGTATCATTCGTGGAATTTGTGTCATTTAACTGCGCCAGGTCAGGGTCATTGATTGACTCGGCATTGTCTTGTATGGACTCGGCTTCAGTCTCCAACAATCTGATCGATTGTGGTGCGTAAGACATCGAAAGTAACTCGGACGGGGGACTGATGCGATCACGCACTTGCGCCTCTTGACCTCCTTCGGCTCCTCATAGGTGCAGGCATCTGGACAACCGCGAGCGACGCTAAAGAGTAGGTACAAACAAGCCAATCTTGAGGATTGAGTAGCCAAACATCGGGCAAGCGTACCATCTAGAGCAAGGGTGGCGACGATCACACTGCGGGACGAAACATAAGGAGTGAAGACTATTGATCTTAACTAACTCAACTGGCCTGCTGCTTTCTTTGGTGACACTCTATAGGTATTTTTAATTCATAGAACCGCGGGAGGATCTGATGAAAGGTTGGATGCGCTCACGTTGGCAGCTTCTAGGTACAGGTTGAACTAAAGTTGTGGGAAATTTACACCTAAGATGGGCTTACAGGATGATTCTATTCCGTTTTGACTTGGGTCTGACATTAGTTGACTCGACTAGCTGCGACGTACTCTCTGGAGAAGCGGTAGAGATAGAAGGCTCACGCATCCCCGATGCAAACGCCGACAAGTTGGGAGTAACAGCAAAAGAAGCAGCGTATTGCGTGACAGTTTGTTTAATAGGTTTGCACATGTAACTTAACGCCGATGCGCCGACGCCGAAGCATCAATCTTATCGGGTACTACCCAGCCCCCCCAGATTATGTGGCTCTGTTTGCCGTCTGCTAACGCCTAACGCCAAGGATCACATGCTATTCGAGCGTCAGTATGGTGAGTCATATGATGAGAGGGAAGCCAAACAAACCCATATACGAATTCCACTTCGTCCACTCCACCCCCAGATGGGAAATTGCCTGGCCCTTCTCTAGGAACGGGACCTAACTCGTCCCCTTCTTCGTCAACGCTATTATAATCTACGTCATCAAGCCCAAACGGCAAGACAGGGCGCAGCTTATCCGATCCCGATGAGCGCCGCGCACCTGGCCCCGCAGGCGACTTTGTTAGCGCAGCCATAGTCTTCGGGCTCATATGCTTATGGTCCACTCAGTATGCTGCATAGCATGACAAGGGTCTTCATTTCTTACCTCCCAGTTATTCAAGTTCTCGTCAGCAATTTCTCCGCCCTCGCGGCCAATGTCCCGACTTTCATCACCCAGCTCCCCAATCGATACGATGCTTTCGCTGTCACTGATCCCATCTGCAATCTCTGATGCAAGATCGGGGAGCCTGTGCCACCGAGAAGTGCCACCGCTCTGCCCCTCCGCGCCATGTGTATGCGACGGGCCGTCCGACCACCCAAGATCAGACAAGTACTCTTCATACTCTTCTTCGAAGGCGATATCTTCGGTGATGTAAGGGAGGAACATGTTCGTGTCCGGTGCGTGTGCACGAAGAGGTGGGAATACATCGGCCTCGACCACGTTCGGGGTACCCACAGGACGCAAAAGACCAGACAATTCTGGGCCAGGATGTAGGCCTTCGAGGTGGTGTGACAAGCTTACCGATCGCCTGTGTGCCTGACCGTGCGCATGTGCGGCCTGCTGGCCATAGCGCTTGGTGTTATCTGTATCCGAATTGCATCAGCAACATGCACGCAGATCTGAACGTGCATTAACGCAACAAAATTTCACGAGTTGTCGGAGCGCCTGCTCCTGTGCCTGACATGGACGTCATTCATGCTCAGATGACGGCGTCTAAGTAAGGCAAATATGCACCTGTCCCTCACCAAGGTCGTCCACCTCGTTGCCTGTTAGCCATTCGTCGCGTAAATCGGGCCGACAGTTGAGGTAGATCGACGTAATGACTTGCATGTTCGCTAAGAGATCAAATTAATGGTGCAACATAAACAAGTCAGCTGCAATCGCGTACTTTGCCGCCATCTACGCCCGCTGTATGGCACTTGACTCTTGATTAACTTCAGAATGTGGAGTTGCAGCAGTGGGTGTTGTACTTTTAACACACGCTTGAGAACGGCCTATTTAAATGCGACAGATATTTTAAAGGACGCAATGACTATGAGAAGAGGGCACTACCGTGCTCTTGTATTGAACAAGCATTCGGATGCGATGCGAACGATGTTTCGAGAGTTTCTGCATGACTTTGGCAAAGTTGATCGTGAAAAAGAAGTTTCGCCAAGAATATTCGGTAAGCATGTCGACTTCCTCGTGGGTCATTGTTCCATTGGGCAAGACTGTAGTCCGCGTCACCGTGCGCCGCGGTGGGCTTAGCATGTTGTCCTCCATTCGGCTAGGTTGGGGGTTCTTTGAAAAGTGGAGCAGGCAATATCGGAAAAAGCTTATGAAAACCACATTAAAAATGTTGCGTTAATGAAGACCGCAACACACGTACTTGTTATCAGGTGAATCCGCTTTGGAGACAACTGTCATTGATACATCTTGCATCCCAAACATCTTCATAACAAGTAGGAGACAGTTTGTATCCAGCAATAGTTGACCGAGATGATGAAACTTCATAACATCTGAGACGGTCATTTGAGCCAATAAATATATCAAATCGAGTACACGAACCTACGCGAGACTTTGAACCACTTAAGTGTGAGCAACAAAATTGCAGAGACGGCCTTGGTTGTGATCTCCCGATGGCGAGTGACGTCGATCTCGTCAAGGGTGGGGGGATGTAACGGTGGCTGTTGTGGATCCTGAGCTAAAGATACTATCAGCTCTAGGGTTGCCGTAACATACTATATGATACAAACGTGAAGATACTCCAGGCGGAAAGCTTGCTGAATTAGCAGATGTTGGCGGCTGACCCGGAGAAGACGCGGATACAATGGCGAGGAGAAGCTTCAATAAGACTAGCACCCAATTAGACAGCACTGGAAGAACAGCGGTCTATTGACTTTGTCAGAAGAGCCCATACGTGCAAGATGGCGCAAGAACTGACGTAAATATGCTCTACGCGCCGCAAGCGCATTAAATCTTCCCTCTTGACCTTGAGCCGGCGTTTTTCAGCGGTAGTATCTACTGACTTCATCGCAGTCTCGGTTTCAGCAATCTTCGCGTCTAAAAGAGCCACATCAGGTAAGACATCAGTTTCGGCCTCAACAACGCCCTCGTTCTAATGATAGGGACGACCGTAAGCTAGAGCGTAATGAGAAATGGGCCTCCACCTACGCTCAGCTTCATTTTGTTCAGAGCCTCCGTGATATCATTGGTGCCTGAGAGATGTTCCAACCCACTTTCCGAGTGAATGTGATCTTCACGCGTGCGCCACATTTGCCACAACGCTAAACTGACATACAGGTGTTTCTTATAAAGGTTCTCTGCCTCCTTGATAGCAAATGGGACGAGCATCATGTCACCGTCTCTTCCTCTTGTCCTTGAGAAAGGGAATAGGAACGGACGAGAAGGATCTGTTTGATATTGTTGCTTCTTAGGCTTTGGTGGTGGAGGGGGAGATGGTGCGGGGGTAGCGGGTTGAGGGATTGGACGATAGCCAGACGGGATTTGTGATGAGCCGTGCAGACCGTGAGAGAGGTTGAGTGGTGCGGGTTGAACATCATGTTCATCGTGATGATAGTGATGTCTGACAGGAATAGGACTGTATGCTTCGGCAAGCTTAGAGATTGGAGGGTGTGTAGCAATGGGTATTGGTTGCTCAAGAACGTTGGCAACTGGGAGGATGGGGCCGGGGTTTGGAGGAGCAAAAGTCGGATATTTGACAGTAGCTTCTTCGTGGAAGGCCTCCATATCTAAAGGTGATGACTTAATTGGGATGGCTACACCGTCCAGGATGGTCAACAATTGAGAACAGCACACGGACTCGGCATGCACCTTCCTCTGGAACGGACGCCAAGCCCGCTAATTCACGGGAGACTTTCTTGACTCTCTCGAGATCACGAAAGCCACCGCAACACGACAATATCGTCTTCCAGAGAACCAGAAGTAGCTTACTGGGAGTTAAGAACAGAGAATGAGACCAGAAGGGTTCGAATACCTTCTTTACTGGGTAACCCTTAGCACTTTTGTCTCGAAGACCAGACACTACATTGAAGAAGTAAACCGGGAGTGGGGGATCCAGGCTCACTGGAAGACGTTCGAGCGTGCTCTCTATTTCTCGTAGACTGGGGCTTACTGAGCTCATCTGCGAAGTCATCATAACCTTTAAAGACTTCAATCAAGTGGTAAAGCATGGCAAGGTAGACTGATATTTCCGTGGTGATTTCTTCCATTAGATCAGACTTTTCTTCGACGCCAAGTTGTATACGTGCTGCATCAGCATCAGAAAGAGACCTAAATTAAGGCCAGTCAATTTTGCGATTACATTAGAAAGGTGAAGGTAAGCTAACCAGAGGAAATCATGCTTCGAACTAGCGATTTTCATAGCCTCTACAATGTTGCTCAAGCCATTCGCGTCGCGCACAACCTTACAATTTTCAAAGATCCAGTGTAATTGGTGCTCAGGTGACGTAGTTTCGGCAAAGGTGCCTGTCACGTGTGATTGTAGGCGATGTGCCTGCTGCGAATGCGGAGTCACCAACCTTGCAATGTGTACAGCAATCTGCGCGCATTCGTGAATCTGATTTCGACATCTTTGTGTTCTAGACTCTCGAGTAGAAGCTCCACATGTGCTCTGCGCTTTTGCAGTGGACTCTTAGTCCACTCTTTCCACAGTACATTTAATTGGTCCGAAGAGGCGTGGCAAGATAAAATTACCCACACACCTCCTTGAAAGGAGCCCTCCCACGCCTTTAAGTTCTCGGCGGCTTGTGGCATCTCCACGTATGAATAAAACTCCTCTATTTCGTTGAGGACGGTATCTTCATCATCATATTTGAAGTCATAATAGCATTGCTGTGCGAGATGTGCGTCATGACAGGTGATCGGGTAGGAGGGTGGAGATGTACGCGCCTTTGGCTTTGGGACTGAATTAACCATAGCCTTGAGCTGGCCAAGGGTGATTGAATCGAGGTCATTGCTCTGGGAAAAAGAAGATAAGAGAGGAAGTGGATGTATGCGTGTCAGGGACTGACCATGACGATGACGATGATAGGCAAGAGGGGCGTTTTGCCTAATCGGGCAGGCTTGTCCTTTTTTTCTCGCGGGAGTTTCCAACTCGAACTGTTTTTGTGTGACTGTGTTCCCGTGTCCGGAATCCCCGGATCTCGCCTTTCAGTCTCGGTCACTCTCCATTCCCTCTCTCCCCTCCCCTTTACCTCCAACCACCACAACTGCCAGTCTCCTCACATCCCACTCGAGATTCTGGCTTTTGCTTAACCCGACCCAAACTTACAGGGACGGCCCACAAAAAGGCACGCCTTCGCTGCGCGTTTGCCGTTCGTCGATTCTGCTTTTCCCCTCCCCCTTTCTCTCTCTTCCTCTCTTCCCTCTCCTCGACTGGAACTTTTATCTTACGACTTGTATCACGACCTCACTTCCCCTTAGCCTCAGCCAGCCTTGGCTAAACCCACTTGGGCCCCCGCATTGCCGTCAGCTCCACCATCAACTTGCGGCATCGTGGGCTCCTTTCATTTTGTTTCTTCCAGTGTGCAGATGCCCGTTCCCGTTCCTCAATATTCCCGACCTCCTGCGCACCCAGTATTCAAGCAAGACCGTTACTCTGGCGACCCGGACTACCCTCAACCATCGGCCTTCCCGAACTTGACTAATTCCATCCCCCTCCCACCCCCCGGTCCGCCCCCGTCTTTCGGCACGAGAGAGGAGTGGATCAGCTCCCTACCACTGTGGCGCCGCAATAAGCCACGCCGCATTTGGGAGGAGGGAGACTCGCGGCTTGCCACCGATCCTGACATGCAGGATTTTCCCAGTGGGTTGGTTCGTGCGGGAAACGCACAAATCATTAAAGGAGATCGCGCGCAAGCGTGTATTCCGCCCCTTTTGACTCTTTATCAGGCAGAGCAACCCCGTCACCCTCAACACGTACAGGAACTAGAGGAGGACGTTGATGAGATTGGTTCTAGCGCTCTCGACTACGAAATAGACAGTCAGTGGAGTGGTCGTTCTGAGGACTTCGCCGAGATGGAAATCGATTCAACCTACGACCATCGACTTCTCTCTACCATCGGAGGTAGGCCTTTCAATCCCAGTGACGCATTCCTTCAACGCCAACCTCATCACTTCGATGACTCATACTCTCCCGCATCCGAAGAAGGCGCATCTTCAGAACCTATTGCCGACGAAGATCCGGCTTCCAGTCCACTCGGACCGATTACCCCTTTCGGTGTTTTCGTTGACCGTGCCGTGTCCGCCTCCCACTTCTCTGATGGTCCCGAGGTCGCGCTACCTGTCGCCGCTCCTTTTAACCACAATTCCATCCAGTATGGTGCTCCGCCGCCTCCCGCCACCCTTCAGTATGAAACTGCCCATCAGCAATTGGAGGTAGCTCCTGTGCCGGACATTGTGCCGATGCCATCTGCTACTCTCTCATACAAGAAAGTTGCGGATCCACTAGCAGAGTGGGTTGCTACTTTCGTTTGGAAGGTTTGTACTACTGGCATGTCTCTTGGCACACAGTACACGTACGTTCATGCGACTTCAATACCCCTCTACATACCTCACATCATTCACAGGGGTGGTTCCATTACGCAGCATCCATCTCCTCTGCCTCCATACTTGGCCAACTCCGTCCGCTCCCTCTTGTTATCCACCTTACTCCAGCCTTCCGCTGTCCTTTTGGCCGTCTGGTACATCGTTCACCTTCCTGTTCGTTTTGGACGTATCTCTCTCAGACCCGAGGCTGTGAAGGAGGTACGCTTCAGACTAGAACTCCTTGGTCCTAGTGAATGGCAGGATTCGAGCTCCTATCAAGCAACTGAAGCTCGTGCACCGTTCCGTCTTGTCCTTCTCGGATGTCTGCTGGCGAACAAGTGGTTAGACGATCATACGTTTTCCAATAAGACTTGGTACGCGCTCCTGTCCGCTTTCTCAATCAATCACTGTTGCTGATTTATTGGATAGGCATACTATCTCTGGCGTCCCAATTCAGTCGTTGAACAGACTCGAGTCCCTGGCCCTTGATATTTTTTCATATGACCTTTCCATAACACCGCTTGAATGGAATAAGTGGCTCGTTCATATCCTGACATACCACAAATCCCTGGCCTCGGCGCCCAATCCCCAACTGATCTCGCGCCCGTCTTCTAATCCCCACTTTGTCGTACGAAAGATGATCGAGGATCTACTCGAGACTGCATCCCGCTCGTGCGACGACACGTTGTTCCCGCAGTCTCAACCCCAGCCAGTATTTCTGGGGATTGAAGAGAGGTGCCGCGAAAGATTAGACCCGACCGCCGCTGACTCAAGTTCTGAAGGGTTGGAAATCGATTTGGATGAAGATGGGCCCCTTCGGGAAGAGTACATGCCAAGACGACGCGTCAGCAGGAATGGCTCTTTCCGGGATATTGGCGGCAATACCACTAACACTCCTTTCGGGCTGGAAAAGAGCATCGAGTGTGAGCGCGCACCTGAGATGCAAAGGCCTCTACCCCCACCAGCTAAGTGGAGTCCTGCTGCGGACGAGCCGCTGCGGCGTGATGTAATTGGAGAGCCAATTCATTACATGGCTGTGCAGCCACCACCAATACCTCCACTCGTGATGATGCCTCGGTACCCTCTGAGCGGTCATGAAATGACCTATCCGCAGGGGTGGGGTACTGGAGCTCCGGCTTTCCATCTGCCACCCCATCCGATGTTTGGCCAGCCCTATGACAATAGTCATGTACGATCTGTCTCAGTTATCGATGGTAGGCATCACTACCTACAGGACGGAGGACACTGCCGGTCACAATCCCAGGCAACCATCGAGTATTCATGCGGTTCAAGTGCCCCCAAGCTACCCTACCAGATTCCCGGACTGTATTGGACTGGTGCCGAACAGTGCGGCTATGATGCTGCGTACGGTCAAGGCTTTGGTCACAGGGTCGTCTTCCCGCAGTACGGGCCACATTGGGCCGGGTACTGATTCCGCTTGCATTACCATCCACCCCTCATTACACACCATTCCTCTGTTTTCGGCATCGACACATCTCTGTTTCATCACTTGTCACATATTCTCATCGTCATTCCTCTAAGCTTCTGTTTCATTTCAAGGCCCGAAGACGATCAACTGAAACTACTCTGCGCTAGCTGCAATAGATGTTTCAGCTTTGTTCGCATCTTCCCGTTCCAGTCTCGGCATACTTTTCTACTCTGCTCGCATCATCCGTAATAGCTTATTCCCTACCGCCGCCAATTCTGGGGACCAATCCATTCTGGCCGTTTATGCCTTTGCGGCCTGGCTCTTATCCCAGTATCACCTCAACATCTCTCATGTCATATTTATCTCTTTTCTCACTGTGCGACCTCGTTGCCCGGCCTTTGTAGTTTGCGGCTGCTTGTCATCCGTTCATATTGCCGCCACCACTGCTGCATTAGTCGGGTGGATTTGCGGCAGCCCTTTACGACACAGATCTGGCGCAGCTGCGATTGTATATGGTTTCCATTGCACGCGCATTGTCAGTGTTTGTGCAACGTGTTTCTCCTAGTGGATGTGTTTCTACGTTCTACGTGCGTCTCGCCTTTTTTACACCTACGATGCGTGCCCGTTTCTTTCGCTCGAACTTTCTTCGTACTAGTGATCCGTTTATCACACGTAACTACCCCCACTTGCTACTTGACTGTTCGCTATTCTACTTTTTAATTCCCTCCGTCCGTCTCTTTCCCTCCTTTGACGAAACACTACAAAACACAGCTTTCTTACAGCACCCAAAAAAGCAAATCACCCTACTCTTGACATCCTTACCCGCATTCGGTCCTTTCACTACTTTACCGTCCTTACCCGTTCTAGGCCACGGTTCTACGATACGCCCCTTTTGTTTGCCCGGCGATGATGCCCTTTTCCCCCTCGTCATTGCCACGTATGAGTTCTGTCTAGTTATCCTTTTTGTAGATTTTGGGCCTCGTGCTCCGCTGTCACACAATGGATGACAATTATGCAACATGCGTGTGATTTTCACACAATTCACCTGATCTCCGTTTAAATTTTCTGAGACAAGGATACAATACACATTTCTGCTCGATCTTTCATCAGGAATAAGCTACATCACAAAAGCTACTGCCCAGCTTGACACTATCGTTTCACCTCACAATCACTTGCGCACCACGATGAAGGGTACCTGAGCAGGCAAGAATCAGAGATGTTCCGGGAGAAACAGAAACAATTGAATGCACACCTCAACATCTTCTCCCTCCTCGTCCGAAGCCATGACCTCCACAACAAAATGAGTCACGTGTGCGGGAATAGGCTTCTTAGTCACGTGCTCGACGAGCGCGCTAAACTTCATCGGCAGCCGCTCTTCACTCTGCAAAAGATTAATTGGCAACACGTCACAATATATGTGCGCGAGCGCAACAACCGTCACGCACCTTCTTCTTTCCAACGAATGAGCTCCATAGCATGCTGACACCCTGGCTGACCATGGAGATGTCGAGCCGATGTTCCTTCTGGAACCACGTGATAATCTCCTTGAGCGTAGGGTCGTTCTTGAACTCGAAGCGATCCCACAACGTCCACTCGGTCGTCCCGTACTTGTCCTTCTTGGCCGCTATCGGTTCCGAGAAACCGAAGAACGGTAGAGCGAGGTTCACGAATCCGTTTTTGTACTCCTCGAGCTTATTCTTGCCATCAATGACCTGAGGGGAGAGGCATGGGACACCAAATGAGGGGTTTGTGAAATAATAGGAAAAAGTGTCTTTACTTTGTATAGCTCTAGACAGACCAGGCCAACAATGAGGGATGTTGTGGTGGCGATCGCAGGAATGATCTTCCCAGCGATTTGCTTGGTCGTGTGGCGATCAGCGGTGGGAATGCTGTAATTTAATGCGCGAAGGTTGGAAGCAGCAGTAATGAAGTCGATGTGGTAATTGGTATCGTCATCCTTCTCAAACTCTACGGGATTAAGGCGGAATCCAGCAAATGATGATGGTGGCGGCAAGGACTTGGCAAGCTCGCTAGGGTCGCTAGGATCTACGGAAACAGGTGAGACACTCGGTGACATAAAGTAGATATGGCTTGTACCATTTCCTGTGCTATCTACCGGTTCGTTCTCGTTCACTTGGACCTTGACGCCACTCCTAGGAGTGAACTCAGGGACGACCACCGAGTCCGCAACCTTTTTGAAGATGGTAGGGTCAGTCTCTCCGCGCAACCCATAGTTAAATGCATGGAGGTTGGCGGCAGCTATGATGAACTGGAGGTGAGTGGGCTTGCGAAGAGTTAGTCTGGAGTACAAACCAAGCGTAACAGAACATACTCACATCACTCGAGTTGAACGTTAACGGGTCCGGAGCACGCTTGGGGCTACTCCAAAACGGTTGACCGCTATTCGTCACGGCATCTTTCGGGAGACTGAATAACAATTGACGGATGGCGTTATTGTACTTTTCCTCAAACTGCAACCGAGCCCAAACGATGCACTCTTCGAAGGTGATGGGCCTATCTTTAACCAAGTACGACGAGATCTGTTCGATCTGCTCCTTCTGCTGGCCCGAGTATTTCAGAGCGTTTTCGAGATAGCCTGGTTCAGAGAGGTAAGAATTGACGGATTGCGCAGGCTTGACAAAGAAGCTGTCAAACTCCGTTCGACTCCACTGAAACTAACATCAGCCTGCGCATTAGATCTTTCAAAACTGAGGTGCCTACCTCGATGCAATGTTGGATTGCGTTTGGGAAATTCTTCACGGTGCATGAAGGGGTCTCTTTCTCCGGGGGATCCTGGGACGATGCGTATGATTCCGTCGAGTGCGGAATAATAACTTGCGTATTTCCTTTCGTGCCGAGGGTCCCAGACTCCAAAAGGGGCTTCTCGAAGAATACACAGCGCTGATCCATATAGAGGCCTACATTACGGAGTGAATGATACATATGACCAGATACAAGAAGGAACATACGGGCTTTAACATTGTCAAGAGCATTGGTGACCCCGTCGATACTGGCAAAGAAACTCTCTCCGTAAACATCTAATCTCAATGTTAACTTTGTCAATGGGAAGTAGGAGATGGCATGGCCTTACTCTCGGTATCCGGGCCAACAGGGTCCTGCCGACTTTCAATGTGTCCGTTGAGATCGGGGTTCATCTCTGTCACGGCAGCTGCAGCAACAGCGGACTTAAAGTTGCCTAAGTCCTTTGCACGGAACAAGAATTGGCGATTCAGGTTGCTCTTCTCAATAGTGTCAAGATCAGTGACATAAATTGCGCCGGTGGGCCCAGAGCCGAGGCCAATCAGGCTCCAGTTCTTCAGCATCTCACACCCGATAGCCCCAGCCCCGACCAAAAACTGTCGGTAGTTGAAAACCCTTTCCTGGAAAGCCTTGCCAAACACGGCTATCTGACCGTCATACCGGGAACCCGTAGGCTGACAATCTGCCTCGCTAGGAAGTGTTGATGGAAGGGATTCTAGGGAGTCGAAAAACGTATATTGGATAACAGGGTGAAACTTTGCGGAGCATGCTTTCAGAACTTCCTGGGCAACCAAGCCACCAATGACAGCATTAACTGGAGCAAGGTTACCGCTAGCTTGATACGACAACTCGGTCAAAACTTTCTCGTCGACATCGGCGTCTAATTTCTTCGCAAGGGAAACCAGTATCGCTGCATCTTCAGCATTACGAGGACGAGGAAGGCGCTGCTGTTCAGAGTGAAACTGCCAGAGAGCCTGAAACCCAGCGTGGAGCGTGGCTGGACGGTCGAACTTCGCAAAATCGGTAATCCAGAAGTCGGGAGCTTTTAAAGATTCCCGAAGAGATTTCTGTCTTTGAATGTGAGTTACGTTTCGTGTTATGTGGTAAGGACACGCACAAACTCCAAAACCTTGGGCATTTTTACTTGCGTGAATATGCCACCAGTCTTGTACTCCCCAAATGCGGTTGTGTCACCTATTGAGAACGTATATGGCCCCTTTACGGTCACCTTGCGTGGTTCACATCCGTTAAGTTCCACGGCTCCCTGGACTTCTGAGAACGTGACGAAGTCACCATCCTCCAAACCATGTCGCGTTTCGTCGAGGCAGGTGACGACTGCATCTTTGCCCTACACCCGTTTATCAGGTATCGAGAATAGTAAACTCGAGACGGCCACACACTTTCTCTACAGAAACGATCATCCCAGATAAAGGCTGTTCGCCGGTTGGATCAACACAAGTAAATTTGGAGCCAAAGTCGTTGAACGCATAACTTAACAACGCATGAGTAACGCCGAGGACAAAGATGGCTACCACATACCCAAAGAGCCCATGGGTCCCTGCAGCAATAAAGTGGACACCATTTTTGTGTGTCCAGTCGTTAATCTCCAGCTGCTTTCGCAGGGGTGCATTGATCAAGACAACAACCTGGGAGAACGATGGATGCCATATAAATGATGAGTTCCGTAATAGATTACCTGAAAACCCTTCACGAGGTCAGCGGTAATTGGCTGCCCCGGACTACCTCCATGGTTGCGGACGAAAACATAGGTATTCAGCTCCGCAAGACGTGCGATTGCAGCGTCTGCTCTCGACTTGCCGAGATCATCCTCGCGAAGGAAGAACTGAAAGAACCAAGCACGTAAGACGGGAGATGAATTTCGAGAAAATTCGTGTGCTCGCCTGTGAGCTCAGATCCTGAATCTGGACTGGTTCAGGGTCATAAACGGTCACTGATTTGACCCCCGCCAGGATGATGTTCTTGGCTAAACTTGCATCCTCAGCGTCGCCCCAAACCGAGTGTATCCGCGTGCGCACCTATCTCAACACCCAGACCGTCCAGCCCTACGATCAGAACATTGGAAGCCGCCATACGTTTCATAGCTGTCAGAAGATTCTTGTTGGTGAAGCTCCTCTACCAGTGTCAATATGCACACCTTCATGGCCCAATACATATCTAATAAAGAAAGGACACGATAAGCACAGTCGCGAGGCACGGACGATAAGACTTGCAATTGGCGGGAGTATAATCCCTCGTCGATCTGAGCCTCGTCGACATCCATAAGGGCACCCTGGTTTGATGCAGACATCCTCTCAGTTTATGCAGCAAAGGGTCTATTGATACAGTGATGGATGATGAAGATAGAAAGGACGAAACCGTTGCAGTAGTAGTAATAGTAATTGTGGTCAAGTGAGTCACCGGCACCGGGCCGGCGCCTCGTGTCATTCACTCACGTAATCACTCCCAGGCAAACTGACACTCGCATTCGATGATTGACAACGACGACCAGACCAGAACCGAGCGTACTACAGTACGAGTAAGTAATAGTTTACTCTGACTCAAATTAATTGACTATCTGAGTGAATCCCATGTCGCGCCCATTTGCGCTTCCCTCTCTGCAATTATATACATGGTCGTCCAATTAATGTCCATTAAGACGGAAAGGCATTTGCCACATGCACTAATAATAACAGAGGATTTAGCAGGCAGAACGAACGGGGAAAAAGTGAAAGGTACTCACTTAAGCAACAACGCGCGTAGGTCTGCACACGGTTGCCTTAGTGAAAGCCCCATTCGGGAGTCACTGACTCCCAAAATCAGGACCATACATCTCCGGCGCCAGAGGGAGGGGGACATTTGTCATGCCAAGATGTCCCATTCACGTTCTCTGAAAGAGCATAACAACCGGTCACGGAAGAAATACGGACGGAGAAGTGATATGGAGATAGGAATTGAAGAAAACTGATGCGTTCGAGGACGCGGCGTAAACGCGAGGCGGGAGGCATAATCGAGTGGGCCAGTGAAATGCATACAGAAACTTTGCGGGACACGTTGGGAGACACAAGGTCAATGCCGAGCCAGACGCATGCGAGATGACTCAAAATGAGCTAACTGCAGGTCTTACGCCAGGCCAGGGCTTCATGTGCGCCGGCGCCGTGAATATGGTTCTGCTCTGGGACGAAGATAATCCCTGATTTAGCGGATGCGAAGGTATGGGTATTGGGAAAGGGAATGTGGATTTGTTCGAAGTAGTCGAAGGGGTGGCAGACCACCTTCCCTCACTGGTCATCCGTGAGAGTTGTAGCTCTAGAAAACTTGGCTTCGGTGTCCCATGCAGCTCCGAACGAGAGGATGCTCTAATGACATCTTTCAAGGACGTTGTAATGAGGGCATGGGATAAAGTTGAAGCATCGATAGTCATCAGTGAATCATTTCCCAAAGAAGAGTGCCAAGATGTGAGGTGTCCCAACCACATCTGCCATTCATTCCCAGAAACTCGTAAGTTATAGTCCAGAACGCTCATAGCAGCAATTTCAAGATTGCGCAAGACAGCCTTGGGAATGCCAGTAATGTCATGCCTTAAGGGAATGTTTGTGAAATACAAAAAGGGGCGGGAAAATTTGCGTACCAAGTCCTGAGCTGGAAGGTCTGATCATTTACCCATTTGTCTGCCAGCATGATCCCTGCTGTGAATACGCGCATCATATAATCTTCGATCAGATAGGCGCTTCCATTCTTCAAAGAATCCCGAAAACGTGTCCTCGCGGTATCTTGGGCGTACACAACAGTTTGAGGCGATATGGGCAGCCGAAATATGTACCACAAAGCGAGGAACACAGCTGAGTGAGGAACAGCAGTCGCGACCAGGATACGATGGATGAGCTGCCGAGTGGACTGGAAGGCAGTCATCGATCTCCAGAGGGGTAGTCGCCTGTATCAAGAAATATTCGGTGACACGTAAACTCATGAGGTTCGGATAGAACATACTCGATCGCTCCGTCTTGAGGCAAGCGGCCGCCCTCCACGAGCGCAAACAGATAGATAGTAATCCAGTCTGCCATAACACGAAAAGCCCTCCTTCCGTTGTCAGGTGCTTCAGATAAACTTCGGATCCTGATTGGACGATCAGCCTCGGTCGGAGCCTGGCGAAGGTACGCGGTAGCGGTGACATGCGGGACGGCCGCATTCACCCGCCATCCGCGAGCAGGCTCGCATTCTCTGGTGAACACCTCCCGATCAGCTGGGGAGATCCTGTCGTTATAGGGGTGGTACGGAGCGAGCACTCTGTGTGCATTTCGGGGCTTGGCATCTGAGGTATCCCGCGAAGCCCTCTGAAGTTTAGTCGTGCGGAGTCATGTGAGCAGTCCACCAGAGCTGGTTTTAGAGCGGAACTACGCGTGAACCCACCTGACGAGCTGATTCAACAGGATTGGATATGGAGGTACTGTCGGAAAACGCCCTTGCTGGCACCTTGCTTGGGACCACCGTGGCCAGTCGGTGGTCGGGCGCAGGCTTGAAGCCTTCTCGGCCAGCTATTTCTTTGACACTGAAGCCGTACGAAGAGTCCAATTGAAACAAGCGCGGGAAATTGACACCACGCTCGTACGCCCCAGGAGGATGGGCACTTCGCGGGGCAGAGTTCCATAAGCCTTTCACGTCAGTATGTAGTCGTTGACCGTTGTTCGCGAGCAGACGGATGAGACGAGAATCGGAGAGATTTGTTGGTGCATCCATTAACTCCTTGAGAAGTGAAGCGGGTGGTTGTTCGGAGGGGGGAAAGTTGCGGGAGGAATTACGAGAGGTATAAATAGGCTGGTGCTCATCCCGGCCTTGCTCTGTTCCCTGCATGGTGTGGATGGGTAGTGTGGAGACCATTGGCCCAGCAAGACTTGTGGAGGAGGCCTGGAACGCCACTGAGGGTAGAATGTGGCTAGTCACCACAGGTGTAACGCCTCGCTTTGTCGGGCTGGACAGCCTTGCCTAGATCTTGTGGTCAGGTAATTTGATGCGAAGCGAAGTGAACTTATGGTTCCTATAGCAAGAGAACCACCCACGGACCCAGAGTTTAGGGCAAGCAAAGGAAAGGAGAGGAAGAAAGAGGGTAAGTGGGTATTTATATGAATAGACGCCTTAACTGCGACCCCTCGGCACCAGCATACGACCACGAGGTGCCATGGATGTACCTGGAAGATCACACGTGCAGCCAAAAATACTGCAAACCACGCAGCTTCATTGCGAATCGATGGAAACCTCTGCAAGGAACTGGCCAACCATTTTTCGAACATCACATTTCCAGAAGGATGGTCGATACAAACATTTCCGAAAGTGGGCAAATGTGGAATTACGAGCCGCACTTATAAATAATGATATGAATGACTACTTGCGGTAAAACTGTCACGCCATCAAAAACATTGTCAAGGCGTGCTGTAAGGCTGCAAAGACTTACGTTTCGGCGGAAATTAAACCAAAGCGATAGACACCCTCGGTCAAAACTGCTCCGGAAGCCCCTGTAAATCCTGCATAAGATGCCGAAACTCAGTGTAAGGCGTGAGCAACCAACCGCTTGTGAGAGTATTCCCATTCCCGGTTCACTATTCGGAAGGCGATGTCTTCATACGGTGGGCCAGCGCTGAAATGAAGGAGCACCGTATCTTCATTCCCTGGTTCTTTTACAATCTTATACGTAGGTGCTTTGGATTTATCGATGAGATCAGGGTAGAAAATGTTGAACTACGCAATAAATTAGTCAGTGTTGTCACTCCACCATAGATCCAGGATGACTCGCGGACCTTATAGCCTTGCACGACTTTGGGGGGAGGGTTATCCGTGCTAGATACCCATGAGAACTCTTGGATAGGGGACAACGTGTATGACGCACTCGTAATGTGTTTGGTTATACTTGTTCCATTCATACCCGGTATGCACGCGGTTGAAATACCGAGGTTTGCGGGGTCGGTACTTATCCTCCCAGTTATAGGCCGTCGGGCGTGCGATGTTCTCTTCGAGGTTGAAAAGTTCCTCTTCCTCGTCCATATCGCGCTCGGCCTCAGCTCGGTACAAGGCCTCAGAGGCAAGGTCAGCGCCACTTGCTGGTTCAATGTCCACGATCTCGGCCGCGGGCTGTGACGCTTTGGTAATGAAGCGAGAGTCGGCAACGGAGCGGCGTAATTTCATCTGAGCATATAATATTAGTCTAGCCCGACGACTGGGTGACTCATGTTAATACTACTCACCAAGCTTGCTTTGTCGTCCAACTCCAGCACGATGTCCATGTGGCGTTCTTCATGAGGCAACTTTGTAATATCAACAAGGCCAGGACTCATTCCTCGTTCGTAAGGCTCGATAATTTTCTCAACCGTTTGCTGACCAACACCCGCCTCGATTGCGGGGGGACGGAACTTTCCCTTCGACGCCACATTGGCGACACCCTCAAGGAGTTCTTCCTGGGCTTGTAGAGCCTCATCGCGTTGTCGCTTGCGCAATTGCTCCAGGCGATTTCGGACGACAACTTCGTGTAAAGATTTCAGCTTTGCCTGAGAGGATGTGAGAAGCACTACCGAGACATATATCATAGCATAGCGTACCTTCGACTTCCAGACTAGAAGTTTCTTCAGAAGCCCTTCCCAATAGTCGGTATCAACAGGCTCCCCACTGGTCAGTTTCGCCTGAACTTGTCTTTGCAAGGCAAGTAAGTGGTCATATGACTTGCCCTGCAAAAGAGATGTGATATCCGCCTCAACTGCAGCGGCTGCCTCTCGTCCAAGACGTTGATCAGATTTGATCCTGTCCAAGTGGTCCTTGCAGACCACCATCATGTTCTAATGGGACATGAGCAAGGATAAGGCGGCATGTTGACATCACTCACAGTCCAAAATTCGATGTTCACCTCGCTCTTTTCAAGGGAGAGGTAGTGCTCGATATCGTCATGTAGTTCATGCACTTGATCTGGAGAGAGATTCTTCGCGACATTGAGAAAGAGCATGTTGAAGTTGAAAATGTAAACTCACATCAAGAATGTTGTATGGTTCATCAAGGTCAATCTCTAAGCCAGCCTCCTCAGGGTCATCGTCCTTATCGTCGATAAGATTGACATAGCGAAGATTGAGAGCCAGGAAATCGATAGCCTTAGCCCGCTTTTCATTGACACGGATAGCAGCGCGTCTGCGTTCTTGCTCGAGTTGAAAGTCTCCGTCTTTAGCAATCCACTCAGCCATCTGAGCGGACTCTGCCAGCCTCTGCATCCTCACCTCCTCCTCTTCCCGTAGGCGCTGCTCTGCCTCTCGTTCGGCACGGCGACGGTTGAGCCTCTCGAGTTCCTCCTTAGCCTCCTGCCTTCTCATGGTATCTCTGCGTTGGGATTCTGCTGTAGACAAACCCATCTTCTTTTCCTTTTCATTTTTCTTGTGCCATCTGAACTGCTGTCCAAGATTGACATCATGAAATGGGTTGTCCGTCGCGCTGTAGATACTCAGTTCAGCGACCTGTCGCATCTCCTCTTCGTCCTTTAGCCTCTTCTTCTCCGCCTTTCGAGTTTTACGTTCCTCGGATTTGTCCCTCTTCCGCCTGCAAATGGATGGTAAGTAGAGAACCAGGACCCAATGGGCATTATGGCGCACTTCTTTCTCTTCTCAAGCCTATCTTCCTCATCGCTAGTCCATCCACCGCTTCTATCTCGACTTTGATGTCTTGTGTCATGTTCGTCTTCACGCCCCACATCACGACGTGTGGATGATTGGTGATCTCTTGAGCGATCCTGACGCCGCTCATATTCACGTTCTTGACTTGGACCGTCGTGACGCCTTCCTCGTGGCGAAGGGCTGCGCTGTCTGTCGTGCCCCATGGTAGGACAGCTCTAATTTGCGCAGGTACTAGTAGTACCAGTGTAGTACCACAGCCACAGAATATATGTCATAAGATTTTCCCACAATATCACATATCCACAATAATAATATTTAATTTTCCCTGAGGACTGAAACTAGAGTGCCAAAGGTAATACGTTTAGAAATTTGGGCTCAGCAGAGTATACGAGCAAAGATACTTGTAGGAGCTGGGGAGACGGCTGTAGGGTTCTGCAGCCGGGAAAGCTCTCGAGACTATAAGGACAACTCCGAGTCTGGGCAAAGTAAAGAAATGAATCTCCATTTAGATCAAACGCCTCCGGCCCACTCAAGGAAGCTTTCCAACCCATAATCACATACTCGACGTAGTGTTACCCAAAGCCACTCAATATTCTGCGCAGTGGCTAGCAGCAAACGTTGTTGCGTCTGCAGAAATTTCTTTATTACTGTACTGAAGCGCGGCCCGGCATAGCAGCTTCCTCGACGCTCGATAGTGTCCGAGTCGGACGGCGCAGTGGCTCTAAACAACTTGCCTTCTCCTTCCACCCTCAACTTACGAGCCATGCGTGCTTTGACAAAGCCATTTTCCCTATCGGCAGTACTGGTTTGTGGTCAGCGCTCTCCGCGTCTGCTGCGTTTCGTTCGCACACAAGCCCAGTATGAATACACACCTCGAGAGGATTACGACTCGTCCGAGTTTTCACGGCCTGCGGGATTGGCCACACCCCGTCAAGTAATTTAATTTCTTATCTCCTGGGTTATATGTCGTTCACCCTCCTGAAGTTAGCTCAGTATCTTGATGAGTACGTGATAGGGCAGCAAGAGGCGAAGAAAGTTCTTTCCGTCGCGTGAGTCCAATAGCACTGGTGGGACTTTGGCTAATGTGGGTCAGCGTGTTCAACCACTATAATCGAGTCCGAGCCAATATACAGGCCTTGGAGGTTGAAGAGGATGAGTCAGGGTGGTCGGATGATTCGCAGGCTGGTGGTGAGCACACAACTCCGTCCCCTTCTTTGTGCTAGTCTCAGTGAACCAATGCAGGTCGGACCGGGGTTGTTCCCGTGCACCTTAATCCTCATCCTCGGAGGTCTCACCACTCGCAGGGGGGCTCGTTACCCTTCCAGCTCCGGTACTCAGCGCCGACCTTCGAGAAGAGTAACGTTCTTGTGCTGTGCGTGGCACCGCTCTCCATGTCGCAATATTATACATGACAATTCTCCTTACAGAGGGCCAACTGGTTCAGGTAAAGATTCTTATTAGCTTTGGTCACATCTCTAAGCAGCCAGACTGCAGGGAAGACTCTTTTAGCCAGAACTCTAGCCAAAGTCCTAGATGTGCCATTTTCTGTGAGTGACGCAACATCTTTCACGCAGGTGAGTGGACGATTCTGTTGTCCTATCAGCTCATGCTGAAATGACTTTGTGAGGCGGGATGTGAGAACTTTTTTCAAATTAGAATCGTGTAGCATCTGATTTTGTGATTAGATGTAGGAGAGGATGTTGATATGTGTATCCACAGACTGGTGAAAATTTCGGTGCATCTCTGATGGCCTTTGTGCTCACCTCGTGCAGCTACAAGCGGCGAATTGGGATCCATTCCGTGCCAGGTCAGTAAATTTTCGCCCTTGCACCACGTGTCTTTCAAAGTGCTTACCTCGTGTTTAGCACAGGCATTGTCTACATCGATGAGGTGGATAAGATAGCGCGTAAATCGAGCGGAGGAGGTATCGAAGGGTCTCGTGATGTCGGAGGTGAAGGTGTACAGCAAGCCCTTCTTCGTATGATGGAAGGGTCTGTCGTCACCGTACCAGCGAAAGGGTCCGCTATCGAGGGACCAGGTTCCCCTCCCGCTGAGGGCCGATCACGGCCCAGTCAACGGAATGCGAACCTCGGGTCACGTACGTTTCTCCCAGACTCTTTTCGATCCACACTTGACCTCTGGGCAGCACTGGCAAAACCTGACATGTACCAGATTGATACATCAAACGTGCTGTTCATACTCAGCGGTGCTTTTGTCGGCCTGGACAACGTCATCAAACGGAGGGTAGCCAAAGGTGTAAGTCTGTCATTATGACCTAGAAAGGACATTTATCGACGCCGCACTAGTCTATTGGGTTTACAGCGGAGTTAGGTTCCAATGATGATACGCAGACTTCCGATTTTATGCCCTTTTTCACTCCAAACCGCCGGCCTCTTCCCAACATGCTGGAGCATGTCGAACCTGCAGGTGAGGCTACATCGCACACATAGAGCGTTGGCGTTTTCTTGATCTTGGCGAGCGATCAGATCTGGTCAAGTACGGGTTCATCCCAGAATTCGTCTCACGTCTTCCATCGATAGCGACTCTCGCCCCGCTCACACCGACCGACCTACGACGGATTCTTACCGAAGTTCGTGGATGTTTAATATCTCAATACGCGGCCC
This sequence comes from Russula compacta, assembly GCA_022376555.1. NCBI lineage: Eukaryota > Fungi > Basidiomycota > Agaricomycetes > Russulales > Russulaceae > Russula > Russula compacta. The sequence goes on from WTXH01000108.1 coordinate 73,001, forward strand.
TGTTCGGTTACTCCGGCGTTGAGATTCGGTTCACAAGCGGCGCACTGGATGAAATTTGCCACAAGGCGGCACAGCGAGGAGGTGGCGCTCGAGGGTTAAGGGGCATCATGGCATGTGTCTCGGTTGATTTTTTCCAACGTTGAATACCAACGTAGCCCCCGTGCAGGAAAATTTGCTACTGGAGCCGATGTATGAAGTCCCGTAGGTCTTCTTTCATTTCTCTCTTAACGGACTGACCAATTCCTTCATTACTGGCAGCGGATCGGTAAGAAGCCTGTTTCCACTGCTTCCTGTGCCTGACGCAGCCCAGAATATCCGGCATGTACTTGTCGATAAGACAGTGGTTAGAGGGGAGAGACCAGCTTTGTACTGGTCGAAAGGAGAAGGGGCCACGTTTTGGACGGCATGGACAGAGACTGAAGCACGCGAGGAGCAATCAACATAGAACACAAAAGCCTACAGTATTGTATTATCATTTCTTATCCTCTGCAGATTTAATCGTTGTAAGTGGGTTACAGTTCCTTGTGCAGTCTGCCCCTATGGCATCGGGGTAGGTTGCATGGTGGTATGTAAAACAACATGTAAAAGACCACTTCCACGTGAGTCTGTTCTTCCTGTAGTTTACTCTCCCCCCGTTTTCTCCGAAGCCTGTGTCACCGCAGTAGGTGGGCTCGTTTCGGTGGGAGCAGGTGCATTCTCTGCCTCGCCCTCGGCCTCAGGCTCGACAGCCTCCTCAGATTTCTCCTTGGCAACAGGAGGGTGGGAAGCAGTGGTCGAAGCACCAGCCAGCTCGGCGTTGTTTTTCCGGGCATCTTCAAACGCTTTCTTGAATTGTTCCGCATCTGGAGAGAAACGAGCCATCAGAATCCGGAGAATGGAGAGGAGAGTTATACCAACATTCGGCGTTGGCGAAGCGGATGGCCAGCGTCTCGGAAGTGGGAGGATCCTCTGAATAGTCAGCCGCGACCTTCCAGACCCAACTTCTGTCCGAGCCGATATTCGGTTGAAGCCTCATGTCGGCGGAGACTGTATTCATGACCAGTTTTTTTCATTAATTTCAGTTCGCTCAAATGGGGAAGGGGTTGGTGACGAACTCAGATGGTTGGCGCACACCTTGAGCGTCTTTTCGCGACGCATAACAAGACGAATCTTATGCGTTTCGTTGTGCTGCAGCAGTCGCGCCTCGCCCGTCCCGCGTTCCTTCCATTCGCTCCCTACAGATTCAAATCGGAAAAGCTTTGCGCGCCTGAGCACCAAGGGAGGTGTGATCAAAAGGGGTGCTTAGAAAACTCTATGCGACTCGACATCGGCGGGGAGAGACACGTACAGCTTGAAAACCACGGTCTCATCCTCTTCATTAGTCTTCGTCACGACCTCTTCTGTGAGCTTGATGACCGGTTCAAAGTGGGGATCATGCTCATCCTCGGTCTGAGACAATTGTCAATGTCCATTGCATAACTAACGCTGGGAGTGGCAGAGTGAAATTGAATGCAGACCTTTGGTGCCAAGGGATTCGTGCTAAGGCTGGCCATGATGGACGATGATGATGATGAGATGAGAGCTGTTTGAAGAGAAAGAATTGGGCAGAGGGAGTTGGCCTGTCGCGCGACTCCCCTCCCAATCAGGGATCATGATTTGGGACAGGACACCGAACACCGCCCTTGCCACCATCCCCCTCGGGTCCTTCCACACGCACACCACACAACACACGACACCCACAACGGCTTGGCTTGGCTTGTCAATGGCTCGCCTCTTGCTCTGGCTTTCCTCTCTCTTCCTCTTCTTCCGTTTGGTTTCTTCTCATCTAATAGAAGTACCCGCATCAAAAAAAGAATGCTTCTTTGAAGATTTGCATGTCAATGATCAGGTGCACTCTGAGCCATTCTTCATCTACCTAACCGACTTACCAATTATTCCAGATGACTGTGACGTACCAAGTTGGCGGAGGCGGCCACTTGGACATTGATTTCTGGGTAAAACCGAGGTCTCTCGCTTACCCCACTGTTCTTACCTGTGTCGCAGATCAGTGACCCGGAAGGCAAAGCTCTTAAGAAGAACATAAGGTACTCAACTGGGACCGTGGCCATCACCGCGGAGAAGGACGGGCGATACGACTATTGCTTCTCTAATCAAATGAGTACAATCGCGGATAAGATTGTGAGGTGCGTATTTGCCGCATTTCACATCAATCCCCTCTGGGTGTTCAATCCTCGCCTGCCAATCAGCTTCAATGTGCATGGTGTCATTTACGTCGGAGAAGATGCAACTGGTGCGTACATCTATTCATCTGCGTGTAATCTACCGCTTATTCATAATGCAGAGGTCGTCGCACCCATTGAACGCGAGATACGGTCACTGGCACATGGCCTGACCTCCGTGAAGGACGAGCAGGAATATATCGTAATTCGTGAACGGACACATCGTAACACGGCGGAGTCCACCAACTCCCGGGTGAAATGGTGGTCAATACTGCAGACCGTGGTGCTGTTCTGTGTGGTCGCGTGGCAGGTCTACTACCTTAAGGTAATTGTCATGTCCCGTTTAGCGCTACTAGCGAACTGACGCGTTTGTGTAGTCCTTCTTTGAGGTCAAGAGGGTCATTTAAAATAATCGTAGTCTTGACATGCTGCACGTATTTTATCACGTACCCCGAGAGACTTCAGCATGCTTCATTCGATATACTGCTACTAGAGCTGTCTAACACAACAATCATACAAACAGCGTGACAAGGCAAAATCATGCAAATGTGATGAACAACTAGATGATGGGAAGGACATGGTGATTTCTGTGATAGACATGTATAAATGCGGCAGACATCCACGAAAAAGCGGGGAAGATTACACAAACCAGTACGAAACAGCTTGAAACAGCATATCATTTCCACGACGGCTTGGCCATCCGGGAGCTCATGTCCACAGACAAATTGATATCTCCCCCGGCCGAGACATTCACCAGCGACGCTCGCATGCCAGGGCGCAGCCTACTCGAGTATCCCATCCCCTTGGATGCAAGGCTAAGGAGCGACATTCGCTTTTTCTTCGCCGGCGACTTCAAATTGCGCGCAACCACCGCAACCACCGGATCCGCATCACCCACAGGCACCCGTCGCACCCCGGTGACAGGCGCAGACGCGCTCTCGCCCAGATACGCTTCCTCGTCTACGTGTGCCGGCGGGCGCAGGCTCGAACGGCGACGCGCCTTCTCGATGCGCATCGGCCCGATGTTCGAGCGTCGGCGGGAGACTTTCAGCGCAGCCGCGGACGAGCGCGGCGTAGCTGGGGGAGCGCGGCGCGCAGGGCTGCTCAGCTTGCGCCGCTCGGCGGCAGACGCCTTGGTGGGCAAGGGGGGCCGTTGCACGCCACTGCCGCCAGCGGTGCTGCTGTTACTGGTGATTGACGGCACGTCGAGTGTGAACGAATTTAGGCTACGATCGGCGAGGGCCCGCCTCTCCGTCGTCGTCGTCGTCGTCGCGCTCTCGCCGTTTTCGTCGTCCTCGTTGAGGCTGCCGAGCATGGGTACTCCGCGCGATTTGAGGAAGCTGGGGTCGAGGCGGCTGCCGCGACGCGGGCGCGTCGCACCCGAGCGTGTCTGTGGGTTATGGGGCGGGAGCGAGAAGCTGAGCTGGACGCTTTCGTCCGTCTTTTCATCTTCCCATTCACTCTCAGTTGCAGAGTTGCGCGGCGGCGCGGAGAAAACGGAGCTATCGTCCGGGGCGGGGATGATGGAGATGGAGGGGTTGCTGCTCTCACCCCATATGAGGATCGACGGTTCGCGAGCTTCGTCCAGGTCGCCTTGACCTGCTTCATCGCGCCACTGGACGACCTTTTTCTCTTTGCCCTTGTCAGATGGACGGCGGTATGGCAGGCTGGGGCCACTGAGGCTATTTCGAAGCGACTTTCGAGGCGACTTCAGATGGTGTTTTCGAGGTGAAGCCACTCCTAGTGTTCCATATGTTGACGAGCGTCTGGATGATTTAGTTCTTGGCTGCAAATCGGTGGGCGCAGAGGAGAGCCTCTTCGGCCTCGTAAAGCCTTTGAAACCCCCGAGAGTTGAAGGGAATGGAATGGCTGCATACGATGCAACAGTATGACCAACTAGCGACTGGAAGTCTTCGTCGTTTCGCTCCAAAAGGGTCCGCAGGGTTGTTGAAACAGCCCGCACGGTACCGTCCAGGCCATCCCGCCCCTCTTCTAACGCTGTCCGAAGTGAGCGGCTGGCATCCCCAAGAACAACCGTATACCTTCCCACCATGCCGAGAAGGTCGACTACCATTTTGGCTTGCTCCGCCATGGCATCCTTCATGGCCTCTCGTTCCGCTTCGGCTCTGGTCTTCTCTATATTGGCTTTTCGCCACTGCGCATCGAGCTTGACGTTTTCCGTGCTAATCTCGTCAAGTCTGTCTGAGCGCCTTTCAGTGACGGCACGAAGCATGGCCTCGAACATGTTGCTAGCATTAAAAGAGCGCTGAAGATGCGCATTCACTGCACTATCCGGTCTTAAGACGTCGTCTTCAGGGGCCGCCAATGCCTGAAGAAGTCCTCTTTCCGCTTCGAGGTCAGCAGTGAGGCCGTCTGGTGACCCAGCTTGTTGGTCAAGCTCATTGAGTCGACAACGGATGGCACGGAGCCTGCACTGCGCCGCCGAGAGTTTTCCGGCGTACATCGCACCGTCTCGGATCGACGTCTGGATCTGTTCTGCACGGACTTGCATGTCGTTCTTTACACGCTCGACCTCTGCCTGCGCCTCTGCCTTCTTCCGACGCACGATTTCGCCCTCGGAGTTAATCTTGCCAGCCAATTTAGCTTTGAGTTCGGCGACCTCGGCATTGAGCCTATTGATAGCTTCGACATATTGGCCAACATGCCGATCTACATTGACCACGTTTCGTGTCACAACGCGTGTCTTTATCTTGGTGGCGCGCTCAGCATATATGAGCGTATTGTGAGTGTCATCAAAGTGCAGGGAAGTTGGCGCGACACAGACAATCATGACTGTCTTGCAGTTCCCACCGAGAGAGAACTTCAATAAGCGCGTGAGCTTGCTATTACGATATGGGACGTGGCGGACGGCGCCGCCGCTTTCGCAGAGGGCATTGATGCAGTTGCCGAGAGCCAGCAGGGACTTGTTAATTTTGGCGCCCTCCACCATTCGCTGTCCCATATTAGTGGTGGCAGCAGCCCGCTCGCTACCAGCCAAGTCAATGATAGAAAGTGTGCCCATAAAGCGTTCTTCCGTCAACGAGGCGGTCCTAGGTGACTGGGTAACATGAACTTGCAAGACTGCGTGTGAGCGGGATGATGTCTCATTGGCGTGTGTCGGGGACTGGGTTCTCCGCGAGTTGCCCATAAGGACAATGTCTTTGACTTCCTCCGCAGATTTTGGTCGGAGTTCTGTTAGACCCACGACCTTGACAGACTTGTCCTCGCGTATTTGCAAACCGCCTCGCGTTGTTGGAACGCTTGGATCAGCGAGAAGGTCCCGGATCTCCTCGTTGTATATCTCAAGAAATGTCACGACCACTTCGGCAGTGTAATCATCCTTACGATCCTCAATGAGTTGGAAGAGACCGGCCATTGTTAGATAGATGACTCCTGGGTCGAAATCTGTTCCACTGATAGTATGTGTCTTGCCGCAACCTGTTGCCTTCGGGGAAAAATAAGCTCAGTATGCACACACCGACTCTGCAACATCGTATAATAAGCTTACCCCGTATGCGAACACTGTCGTATTGAAGCCATCCAATAGCCTCTGCAACAAAGGGCGGGCAGTTGCATCATACACTTCTTGTTGAGACGCGTCGGGTCGAAACACCTTGTCAAACATGAAGCGTCTGTCCTTGTACCGTTTGGTACCTGGTGGTAAGAAACCACGCTCAACGAAGGCCTTGGCTTGATCTGGTTCAGCCGGATCGAAGGTAAGGATGCGGTCGTCGATAATTTGTACAACTTCGCGAACTGAAGAGTAGGATGTTGATGGGCGTTCTGGGATAGAAAGCGCGCCATCTCCTCGAATGGTGGTGTCATAAGCAAGGTCTGGCAGTCTGGCGGCTTCCCAGGATGACGGCGGCCGCACGCGAACTGAGCAGAGCGATGAGAAGAAATCCTTGGTGGAGATAAAAGAAATAACGTGCCCGCGACAGTTATCGACCCAGAGGCGACCATGATTTGAGAGGAAATGGGGGATAGGCGCGAACTTGTAAGGGAAGGGAGAAGAAGGTCAACGTTGTCAAGCCGTGCGCGTTCCAACCGCCAATCACGTGGTCGCGCTTTGATTAAGTGATAATCAGATCTTATCTTGTTTTTATCGATCAAAATGAGTACTACCACCATCTCAGTGTCCTCTCCTGCAGATTTTCATGTACACCTTCGCCAGGGTGATCTATCAGAGCTCGTCACACCTCATGTAAGAGAGGGCGGGTTTCGTCTCGCATATGTAATGGTAAAAGTCGCCCATGACAACTACTTATCACTGGATCTAAGGAGCTTAACCAGCCAAATCTCACCCCGCCCATCACTACCACGGATCGAGCTCTAGAATACAAATCTATACTCGAGAAAATAGATCCGGAGATGGAGTTTCTTATGACTTTGTATCTCTCGCCTGATCTTACTCCAGACGAAGTTCGCAGGGCAAAGTCTGCTGGGATCGTCGGTTCGTCCTTCGAAACGAATCCTAATTCGGTCCTCATGTCCACCTAGGAGTGAAATCATATCCAAGAGGCGTCACAACTAACTCTGATGGTGGTATAGAGTCCTACGAAGCATATTATCCTGTGTTCAAAGCTATGCAAGATGTAGACATGGTGCTCAATCTTCACGGTGAAGTGCCATCAGATGCATCGGGAGTACGTCTTGAGAGCTCCCTGCTGAGTCTCCCGCTGAACTCGGTGTAGAACATCCATGTAATAAACGCGGAGCCAACCTTTCTACCTCACCTAAGGAAACTCCATGCTCACTTCCCGCGGCTTCGCATAGTCCTCGAGCATGCCACGACGCGAGCAGCAGTGGAAACCGTCAAGTCCCTCAGTGCCACTGTGGCCTGCACGATAACCGCTCACCATCTTGCACTCACCGTTGATGACTGGGCCGGGCAATCTTGGAACTACTGCAAGCCTGTCGCAAAATTTCCTGATGACCGAGAGGCTTTGCGTGAGGTGATTCGAGAGGGTAAGATTGAGCCCTCTATGTGTGAGATGCGGATGCTTTGACTTGTTTAGGTCACCCACGGTTTTTCCTCGGGTCTGATTCTGCTCCGCACCCTTCTGTGAAGAAGTCGACGAGTTCACCTGACCATGGTTGCGCAGCAGGTATCTATACATCCCCTATCTTACTTCCTTTGACAGCCCACCTTCTCGAGTCGTTCGGCGCGCTGGATAAGCTAGAGGGATTTGTGAGCAAGAATGGAAGGGCATTTTACAAGAAAGAGGTCACCTCTACCGACGATGGAAAGAATATCGTCCGGCTGCACAAGCGGAAGACTGCTGTGATGAGGAAGTACTCGCTGAAGGCACAGGAGGTTGTGCCATTTTGGACGGGAAGGAATCTAGACTGGGAGATCGATTATTAGGATGTTCATATGTGGATATATGTTCTCACGTTCATTTGTCAAATCAGCAACCTGTGCATCCGCTCAAGTAAACCGGGCCAGTCCTGTGTACTATACTCTACTTGGTTTGGTCCCCCTCCTCACCTGCACCCACCCGTGCCCAACAGGGTGTTGCAGCCTCTCCCAGTTCTACTTTGTCGGTGATTCGATCACTGACTCTGCCTTCATACGTCGTCTTCTGGTTTGGTTGGTCACCTTTGCCCCTTAACGTGGTGGAAATCCAGCCCGGTCTTATCCATCCCCTATGCCGCGACCAAAGAAAGGGAAAGCCAGAGCGCAAGTTCCAGGCCCAGAAGATGCAGGAGGGGAAGGTGGTTTAGGTGTGTAGCAGATCGTGTGATCCATCCCCCTCTTCTAGCCGCTTGACTTCTCTCGCACACTGATACAGCACCTATTCCCGAGGATCCAACTAGCTATGAGGGCTATGGACACTATGGGCAGGGCGGAGAAACATGGCAGAATGAGGAGACAGTATGGCCGGAGGGCGGAGCCTATGATCAAGGTTACGGTCAAGGAGACGAGTGGGCGCATCAACCAGGTCAGACGGAAGCTTGGGAGACGGGGCAATATCAACAGCAAGACTGGACTCAGCAGACGACTTCTCCTGTAAATAATCCCCCTCCCGCTGGGGCTGCCGCCTTTGCTGCATGGGGTCACAATCATCAAGGGGGGTACGGCGCTCCTCGACCAACTCACGCGGCAACACAACTACCGCCTGGCCCACCACCTGGCCCACCGCCTGGACCACCGCCTGGTCCGCCGCCTGGACCACTGCCTCCGGGGATGCCACCATCCCGTTCCCGGCAAGATTCTGGTATGACTAGTGGTGTATCTAGCTGGCAAAATTGGAGTACCGAAGCTATGGCAAATAGCCGACAGTTCGCTCCACCCCCGTCCCAGCACTTTAATATGGGATACAGCCAACAAGGTCGCGTCACATTCGCTAGCCATGACTCTTACGCCCCTTTGAGCGATCGGGGTGAAGTTCCTCCGCAGGCGCAGCGCATGACTTTCGACCCAGCCATGAGCCCTCGAAGTGGCGCATCCAGACAACCTCACCAGCGTTCTGGTCGGGGCTCTGCTCAAAGTTCAATGCATACGACGAAACAATCAAAAAAGAACAAGAAGGAAAAACGAGCTCAGGAGCAGAGCGCGCCCTATGGCTGGGGTGGGCAACAGGAGAACCCGGCGCTGGCCCAAGGGAACCCGGGATGGGAACCGGAGAACTCAAATTGGGGAAAAGAAGGCTATGGATGGGGCCAGCAGGAAGCCGGGCTGGGAGAAAAGCAAGAAGCCGTTTGGGGTCAGTGGGGCTCTGGCGAAGCAGGGCAAGGAGACTTGGATAGCGAAGGGTATACGGACAGCGACGGCTGGAACGACGTCACCGGACGGAGAAATTACCGGGAGACTGTGTCGAGCCCGTTTGTCCCGGCGCCCACCGGAAATTCCCCTTACCCTATGCCCTCAAGAACTATGGCCTATGCCAATGGCACCGCACAAGATCCACTCGAGGCCTTTTCTCCCGGTTTGTCCCGCAGTCGCAACACGATTCATGACTATGCAAACATGGAATTCTTGGAGTCTTACGGGGAAGCCCTCAAGTCTGTTAGGAATGCCTTCTTTGGACGAGAACGTAAGGCCCGCGACCGCATACATTGGCAGTTCCCTTATGACAAAGATGAGCGAGTTTATCGTGCCCTGGAATGGTTACATGACAATGCCCACGGTGTCGGGGCTTTTGGTGTGGGTATTCCCTCCTCGCCTATCATTTCTGCCCTCTCAATGATTTTCAGCTGAATAAGTTCCTACAAACACGGGAGCGTGGTGCTTTGTTCATTAATGCATCGTACGACAGTCCATCAAATGGGGATCCAGCCTTCGACTGGCTCACCTACGAAGACGTCGTGGAAACACGCGATCGTCTCCTCCAAGAATCTGTTGGATTCTATGACCCAGCGATGCAGGTTATCGTGTTCGTATTTCTCCCTTCAAAAAGTGGCAATAGCCTTGCTATGTGGAGACGCAAAGTTTCGGTGCCCAATAGTGTGCGTCTGGCACATCTCCGCGAGATCGATCTCGCGAAGGCGGCATTAAGAAAAGACTACCCTGTGGTGGTTGACGAGATGAGGTGAGATTGCCTTTCATCCTTCCCTCCTCGTGACTTGTAGTCTAACGGCAGCCACGTTCAAGGCCACCTCCTTATCGACAACCGCCTTTTCAAAGTCACAGCGCACCTCCTTCGACAAAGAAAAAGAAGAAAGGATTTTTCCGCCGACTATTCCGAATATTCAAGATCGTGTGGTGACGAAAGCAAAATTCATCATGTCGATGATCGGGACCTCCCATCTTCTCTTAAGACACATCTGACTTCTTCTTGTGACACCTTTCGTGATATCTCGTCTATCATTATATCCTCTAGTTTTTACTTTTTGAGTGTATTGCTTTTGTGCCCGCCTTGTATTGCCGTTCTCCATATACTGTCCAGAACTCGTTCTCAGTAGACAATGACGACCATGATGATTGATGTACTTTTACCCTGCTTTTTCCAGATGAACATGCATTTCTTGGGCTTTCTTCATGAATTCAGTGTTGGTGTCGATGACGTAACCCGATTATCTTTGCATGTGTGGAGTGGCGTGCAACTCGTGCAACTGCCCGTTCGCCCGGCATAGTCAATGATTATTCTCAATCTTACTAACTTCAACTCCTCAATCCTAGCCAATGGCTTCACAACAGACTGACCACGAACCTATTTCCCCCTCTGGCGCCTTGTGCGACCTATCTGCACCCGCATCTGCACCCTTAGCAATCCCCAGGGACAAACCCTCTGGGCCGACGCTTGGGACGCGCTTAATCATTTTTTCTGCTCTGGTTCTGCCCTCGGCCCTGATACCACTTCTCGTCCTGCGACGGAGCGTCAATAACCTACATCTGAAGATTGACGAGCTAAGGGTGTCGACGCGCGCTCTTCATCATGAATTCAAATCCGTCATGTTGGAGCTTTCCGCTAGGCGAGAGCAGCACGAGCACTTGCGGGCTATGATTGCCGAGACGAAGGGGGGTCTCGAGCACTTGCGCAGGAAGACGCGGCGGGTGCGAAGGGCGCATGCGGACGAAGATGAGCGGATGCGGGATCAAGTTCAAGAGCTCGTAGCATCCAATCGGTACGTGCATTCTTTTTCTCTACTCTACTCTACTCGAGTAGGGGTCCCTGAATGATTTCTTAACGCAACCACCGCACTCACTGTGACCGCGCAATGCAGAGCCCAGATCTCGCGGATGCGGGAGTTGGGGACATCTCTCGCTGATGTGGCGGCATTCATGCAAGAGATTGAACTTCAGCAGGGCTTCTCCATGCCTAGATTTGATGGAAGAGGCGTTGAACGGCTTCGGGTTGTCGCCATGCAACTTGAAGGTATGGGTAAGGGTCAGACCGCTGATGGGAATCATGATGTGAGTTTCTCCCGTTGCAATCAAAAAATTCCGGGTCAGTTCATTGTGGACACTGTAACAGCAGAAGAGCAGCTCTACCAAAAACTCACGAGATGGCTGAACAGGGTAGAGTAGAAGTAAATGTATCTCTGTGTAGGAATGCTTAGTCAGCAGTGGGGGTACGAGTTGTCTAAGCTGTGCTGTGTGCTGTGCAGACTGTCACTGTGATATTTGCCAACGCATGCAGGTTCAAGCTGGCGCTTCTGTCAGCATTCCACTTTCCTTTTCTTGTCTAGACATGCGTTTGCCTCTGCTTGCTACTTTCTGATTTCTTAAACCATTCCGTGAACCATGTCAAACTCTTCGGAACCATCCCGACATATGGAACCTACCGCTGATGATTCCACCCCACCCCTGGTCGAGCAGGCGGGTCCCCTCGACCATATGGACTATAACTCTCTGGAAACCCTACTGGCCTCTCACCCCTCACCCCCACAAAACCCTGGCACAGAAGTAACCTCCGAACAGGGCGTCGAACAAGCATTGGAGTCTCACGAGGTTATGGAACTGCAGGCATTCAGCGAACGCAAGGAATGGATCATGGAAAAGATCAAGGTGTGTATCCAGACACCCCTTTCTTTGCTGTTTTGCTGCTTGACGATATCCCCAAAAAAGCTCCTGGAAAGCATGCCTCCCATAGAACTTTTTGCCGACCTGGACGCTGTGCGCGCCTCAGCCGCAGCAGTGTCAGGAATTCCTACCCGGGAGCAACTCGACCAGTGGCTTATCGAGCACGAAAAGATTGAGAGGGAAACGGAGATATTTGACTCCGGTGAACTCAAAAAGTTTAAGAACTTCACCATGGGTCAGTGCCGAGCAGCGATCTTCTCGCTTCCTTCCTTCCTTCCTTCATTTGATGTTGATCCACCGATGCAGCGGCCTCAAAACGTAATTTATCCCCACAAGATACGGACACCATAGAGCTTACGTTGACGACCATATACGAATTCGACAAACTCCTGCACCTACTACGGGACAGGTCTGAGAACTTAGATCTCCTTGGCGTCCGTTTGACCTGGGAGGAACAACGCTGTGCGGCATGGGCAGACCGTCGTCGGCTGTTTTTCGATCTGCAAACCTTCCTGTCCCAGCGCGCGAGATGGTCTCCATCCGTCTATGACTCCCTTCCTCAACAAACAGAGGGCTCTGCCCCTGCCCCTACACTCACTCGTCGAGGCTCTGCCACTTCCCTAACATCAGAGTCTTCCATTTCTTTCCCATCCGGCTTCTCGCGTGGTGCGCGCTTTAAACAAGCCGAGGCTCTCTCCAGGGAGGCGGCCCAGTTCGCTGGCCGCATCTCGAGCTTGCGCCATGGAAAGATCGCGGCTGCTGGGAAAGCGCTGGATAAACTCATCGACAACTCCAGAAAGCCCGTTCCGGATGAGCTCTTGGATGAACAAGATAAGTTAGAAGAACAGGGTATCACCGAGATGGAGAATGTGGGAAGATTTATCATGAGCGTCGTTACTCAGTGGCGAAAGTACAGTTGCTTCTTTCCTCTCTTCCATAGAAATGTGCTGATGATTGCATAGGGCTGATGAATTTTATGTGGAGACGATGAAAGACCAGACGTCGGCACAAAGCCTACTCGATGACATGGAAGCCGCACACCTCGTTCATCCCTCCTCTCGACAAGACTCCGTTGTCTCTGCGCGCTCTTCCTCTATCATCAAAAGGCTTTCCTCTCGCGAGAACCCCTCTTCTCGTGTCTCGGGCTTTCCTCGCCCGACTCATGCCCTCTTTCCAGACCAACCGAGTGCGAACTACTCCATCACGAAGGTGCTTGGCGAAGAATTAGAAGTCGGTCTTTCTCTGGCTCGAAGGCTGGAGAGGAGCACTCTCGAATACCACGCCGCATGTGAAGCCGTAAGAAAAGCCGAACACATGGTCACCTCCTCGAACGAACTTTCCAATGCCTATGACTCCATTCTACACAATATACTCAACGGCGTCGAATCTTCCGATGGGGATGGCAGCCCTCCAGACCTTACATCCGAATCTTGTTTGCGTGAGACGAAGCACGCTGCCTTTCTTGCTCTCCTCCCTCCCCTTCTGCAACGGCTGGACAAATCTGACGAAGAGGCCCGTACCGTCCTCCCTACTGCTAGAGCTTCCCTCCTAGGTCTAGGTGACATCAATGTCGAACCCGGCTTCAAGGATCAATTAGTGTCATCGATTCAGCGCTTAGATGCCGTAAAGGCGCAGTCGGAACACGTCCGTGCGATGATGACTGAACGTGTCAGTCTTCTTCGGGATGCGCGGAGGATCTGGGTCTCTGCAGGTTCCATTCTTACAAGCCTCGGCACAATTCGGGTGGAGCTGGGCGACCTCATGGAGCAACAAAAGTGGATATCAAGCACTGCAAGTCACCTACCACCCACTCCTGAAAGCTCTAACGCTTCCTTGCCTCTGTCTACCAGGACACTGGACAATGCGGCAGAACAGGTCGCGCTTTTGCAGGAGAGGTTTGTTCAAGATGTACACATAGGCATCTCTGCCCTGCCTCAGTCCGTGGCTCTAGGTTTGCGCATGTACCTCGTCAAACGTCGTGATGGGTTACTTGCAATCCTCGAGCATACACAACAGATGATTCGACTTGCCGATAGTATTAACAAACAGGCTCTCGCGATGACTGTCATCCGTGACGAAACTCACGACTTTCAAGCGCGTTTGGAAGATACCAAGACGCGGTTTGACACGTTGGCGGAACAAATATTAGATGGGTCGTCGTCTGAGGATGCCTCCGATAATTCGCGCCAAGATCTTGTTTCTGACGCGATATCCATCCAAGATGCCTGCCAGACATTCATGGATAGTCTTCCTCGACGCGTTACCTTCGTATCCTTGGATGCCTCCAGTACGGGGTTGTCTAACAGGTCAAACCCGAGTCTACGACGTCGCTTCTCTTTTTCTCTGGACTTGACCCTGGAAACTTTGGAGACTCCTCCCCTCCTCGAGCCACCCATAGATCTTCCTCACCTCGATCATGTTGTTCGCACCGACTGTAACGCGTTTGCGCTACATCTTGCAGCTAGCGTATCTTCTCTTCAGCTAAAGCTAGCCAACCTTGACATAGTACTAGACGCTCGCGCTATTGACCTCAAGTTGGAGGCTTTGAGGGATTCCATTGTCCTGGTCGAAGCACGTCATGAGGCACTCCGTGGAACAGTCTTTGCCTTTCCAGACACCTTTGACTCGATTGACCGTCTAGCTCGTGCAGCGGGCGAAGCTGGTCCCGTATTCGACTCACAGCGCTCCGAGATATCACGATCCTTTTCCTCCATTCGACACTTTCTCCACAAAATGGACGCTATGTGCAGCGAATCCCCTGCCAGTAGACATCTATACTTATCGAGATGTCAGACTCTCGATGATATGGAGGCAAAGTTCCACGCTTGGAGTGACAACACAAAAGCGTTTTTATCTGACATTCGGCGCAGAGAGGAGCGGCTTCGGGCAGCGCAACTGGAACAGATCAAGCGGAAACGACTGGAAGCCGAGGCTGCTGAGAAACTGCGCAAGGAGCAAGCTGAAGCCGAGGCCAAGCTCAAAGCTGAAGAGGAACGAGCGAAGGAGGAACGAGAAAGAAAGGAGGCGGAGGCCGTGGAGCTCTTGCACAGGGAACAAGTCGAAGCTGAAGAGCGAAGGCGTGTGGAATGTGAACGCGCTGAGTCGATCCGAGAACAAACATGGAACGAGACTGATCTGCCGTCAAGTCAAGTCTTCCCGAGTGTCGACAACGATACCTTCCCTATCAAAGACGGTCATGGTGTGTCGACTCTGATTTTAGTCTTTGAGCACGACTGAAGACTTCACTAGGTGCATCGGTTCGCCTGAGCTCTCCGACCTAGCCGAAGTTCAGTCCCACGTTGCGGAGCTCCGGAGACGGCTCGGAACCTTGGGTATCAACACTGCAGCTAGACCATCGTCGTCGTCTGTTTCACCACTCTTGACGGTTGGACAACATGCGTCAATGGCTTCCCAGCTCACCCAGGTCTCGAACGAAGCAATGGAATTGCCAGCCTATACGTCAGATAACGTCACGGATGCTGAGTTGAAATCCCTGCGGGACGAGTTGGACGCTTCTCACCAGCTTTTGCCCCGTGCGCTCAGTCTCGCGCGATTCGGGAGCCTCGTGCAGGAATGCGATAATGCACTCAGTGATCTACTAGAACATACTGATAGCTACCCGGCGCCACCATCAGGACCGCTAGCTGCAAGTTACGTCAGCTCGCACATGCTGCCACCTGAGGGGCAGCTAAATGACCGCCTTGCCTTCACGAAGAACCTGGTTGACAAGTTGGGGGGGGAATTTGCCTACGCCGTGAATGAGCCAAAAGCTTCTTCCGAGAGACAACGTATTGCTCAAACGTGGGCTGAGCTTGAATCTATGGCATTGGACCGAATTAATGGACGGAGATCGCGACCAGCGAGTACTTTGAGTTCTGGTCGCAGTTCTGGTCGCAATAGCCGGGCCTCTATTACTAGCCATTATCCAAGGCCTCCGAAGAAACCTAGCCACTATTCCACCTTGTCAGTCAGCGCCTTGACTCACGGACGGGGACATGCATTCGGGCCAGCTCATCCTTCGACATCAAGCAGGAGAGTTTCCCACAAGGCGGATCCCATGCCAAATCGCCCTTCGAGCCGGCTTTCTGTCGTGTCCACTAATAGATCCGTCTCTGGGCCGATGGCTTCGCCTTCTAGACTCTTCAGCTCCACGTTCGCTTCTCGGCAGCGTACTATCAGTCTGTCTTCCGCCAATAACCCGAGTAGTAGAAGGCCGTTGGAATCATCCCACCCGCCTCTTCCCCATGCCAGCCATACGAGGCGTGCGGTTTCTCCTACGCCTTCGAATGCTTCGGTTGTCTCGCGTTCCGCTGTAGGCGCTCGACGGCCATCATATCCAACATGGGGCCGGCCACCTCCACTGCCCTCAAACCCACGTCAGTCGCCGCCGAGTAAACCACCACTACCTCCGAGGAAACCGTACGTGGCCAATCCGAAGAGCAAACTAGATGTGGCGGTTGGCGTCGTTGTCAACAAGCTTCCCGTAGATGTGGATATCAAAGTAGAAGTAGCCCAGGAGACATGGGAGGACCGAAGCGGGAAGTACTGGATAGGAGCCGATGAACCGAGACTCTGCTTCTGTCGCATTCTCCGTTCTCAGACGGTCATGGTACGTGTCGGTGGTGGTTGGATGGAGCTATCCAAGTGGGCTTTTTTATTGTTCTCAGTCGTCTACTTATTATTGAGGCCAAAACGGCAGATTTATACAAACTCATTTCGCCGACATGTTCCGACTTCTTCCCGAGCCAATGCCCTATCTGGGCTCAAGAGAAGAAAAGTGGATTAGCTCTTCAACGCTCTTAGAAGCTCCGGAGTTGATTACTACACCTCCTCGTGCCCCTAAAACACCGGAGCCCAGCAGCGGCGGAACGTTACTTCCCTCATTTGCTCTGTCAACTCCTGGCGGGAGAAGTCCCCATTCTATCAAAACACATTCCTCACCTGGCTCTCCTTTGACGGCTCTCCAGTTCCTCAGACGTGTCGACGGAGAAGACAGCTTCCTCCGACCTGCTACCCCTCTCAAGGGTTCTACACTGCGTAACCACGGTCGAGCCTCTGTTCCGCTTGGGCCAACAAAGTCTCCTAACCGCGCACCAGTGTGGAAACCGTAAGCGCAGAGGGTCACCACCACGACTCGCTTTTCTTTTGTATCTTTGGTTTGACTTTGCTTTCGAGGAAATATTTATCATTCTCATCCGTCTCTTTCGCACTTCGCAAGACACTGCAAATCGCATTTTGGGATCGCATATACCTCGTAGATTAACCCGTGCTTTATTTCCGACTCATTTTTCACAGTCATGTACGATATCATGGACTACTTACTTATTGATGATACTCATTGTATGGGCTATATATAATGCCTTTTTTTTTGAAAGCGCTTTATTTGGTAATAATAAGTAGATAAGTGCTAGGCAGTTGAGTGAGCGCATGCATCGACCAATGTTGCGCTCACGTGACGAATCCCGCGTCATTCGACACGACGCGTATGTTACCAGGGTCGGTCTTATACTTGAGTAGCTTGAGTACTTGAGTGCTTGAGCCTCTGCCTGCATTCATGGACTTTGATTTTCGATGCAATCGGCTTTCATGCCGGAAATCGCTGACTGACAAGGCAGTCGTCGTAAGCAGCTTCAATAGGTCGTTGACTTGATATCTGGCACCTACTCATACACAATGCCATTTCAGACGACGTGTGAGATCCATGGAGATGCGCTCCGATATATGCTAACACTTACGTTACATATAGGCTCGCATATATTCTGCGGTATGGACTACAGCAACGACATCACGGCTGAGAGGGCAAGTTTCTGACCGACGCGTCCATCTCGCGTTTGTTCCAGTGGACTGCGCGAACGAACTGTTCGGTGCATCCCGGCTTTGCCCCGGTGGGCGATCCAATACTTGCTGAACTTCTAGTTTCGAGAGTGGTGACTGACCCTTGTCCGCGAATCTCGACAGCATGCGAAACGTCCCTTACAGAACCGTACGTCGTCCCCCCTCTCTTGCGGGCTTTTCATTATGCCCTGTCCTGACCTGAGAGCCGGGAAAAAAAAAGCGATGACGTCGTGGTGAGAGAAGTGGCAAAAACGCTCTTTTTGAACTGCGTCGAAAAGAAACGCGTGAACGCACGTTCACACACAGGTTTCCTCGTTGCATCCCTCGAACGATTACAAGACGGTACGCATATGTATATAAATATATGCGCGCACGCGCGCAGAGCGTGCGTGTCTCTAGGCTGTACTCAGCTGAGTCGCGGTGTTCTCTTTTTTTTTGGCTAGTCCGTGCTGTCTGGCTTGAATCCAGCGACGATACTGGAGATCTGCAGCCGCGCCATATCTTTCTGGCAGTACCAGATTCATCAGGAAAAGTGAGCTACCTCTTTTCAATCCTCCCCAAGGAACACGCTCGCCGACGGACGGCCGGGCGCGGCAACGGCAGCTCCTTCCAGCATGCTGTAGTACGGAGCATCAACGATAAGAACGCGCATTTGCAAAAGCAGCTCGAGAACCTCGTGAGAGAAGGTACGAGTTTCCGCGCCACTGATGGAAAAGAAGAATAAAAAGTGTGTAACTCCATGTGACAATACGGTCACCAGCGGACGGCGAGATCAACCTGTTGAGCAGCAAGTTATCTGGTGACTTTCAAAAACGCCTTTGGCATGCTGCTGCGATAGCTCGGTGACTCCTTTTCGTCCCTCCATATACAGACCTCGAACGCGATTTGGATCTTGAGAGACGGAAAAATCGTGATCTTCAGGAGACGTCAAGGGAAAGGGATAAGGAATACCAAAAGCTGAAGGTTTGAGGTCCATGCACTGTCGCGTGACGAAGAGCTCCCCCTTCTGCCCTCTCACAGGCGCAGTACGACAAGCTCAAGCGCAGAGCGCTCCTGGCGCCGACCGTCGGCGCGAACCAACCAGGCATCAACCTCCCAGGCGCACCTGAGCTACACCACGGAGTCGGCGGCGGCATGGACATGAGCGGGGTATGCGCCGCCCCCAGCCCCCCCTTCCCATTAGAAGATTATACATAGATGATTGATGGGTGGATTGGATGATCGATCAGATCCTCCCGAGACCCGCAGTAGCGATGGCAAACCGCACCACGACCGCGGGGCAATTCAGCACCCCTGGCGGAGGACCGCCTTCCTTGTGGAGCCACCACCACCCACTGCAGCCGCACGTTTCCTCTCAAAACGCCACCCCGGTGCGACGGCCATTCGTCACGAGCGAGCGGTCTCTCGCCACTTCGGAGCGCTCGAACAGTGCGCAGGAAGTCGAGGAACTTCTAGGAAGCCAAGGTCGCTTGCCGCGGAGGACCAACAACTATCAGGGCGGGTGGGTAAACATGGGCCAGGCCCAGCAGCACCGGGGTAAGCCATCTCGCCCTTGCATCCTCTCCCCCCCCCCAAACGAACGATCTTCGGAACTGTGCACAGCATTTGCTCCATCGTCAAACCGGCGGCAATCTGGAGTGTTTAGGGTTGGGGGTAAAAACAAGTGAGCTGGTCGTACGTCCTATGGTGACAGCTCTGCTGCCTTTCAGGATCCGAGGAAAAAATGGCACAATGGACTGGAAGGCGGATGTGAAATCATGAGTATACAGTTACGATTATTTGTTGGTGTTTTACGATACTCGTAGTACGTACACACGGAATGTGCATATCACATCAGTCCGAATTTGGTAAGTAAGAAGGTTGCAAGACGAATAAAATACGAAAAAAAAAAACTGAAAAGCAAAGTGCCAGCGAAAAAGGGGTGAGCGGAGGAGGGCAGGTAAGGGTGGGCCGCAACAAGATCAATCACGGCGCACGGATCCATTCTTCTCGTCTTCGAGGTACTGCCCGATGGCGAGGACATCCTGTCCCGCACGACGCAGGTAACCCGCGAGGACGTCCTTGTCCGCGTGTGGGAGCAGATCAGCCAGCCGTTCAACTTGCCGCGTGAACTCGGTACTTGCCGGCGGGTCGGGCTCAGGTGGCGACGGGCCAGTCGACCGCCCGAAGAAGGACGGCCGCTTGAGCGTGTTGCTCCGGCGGCGTACGGGCGGCGATGGCGAGGTGGTCTCGGAGCTCGCCGACGACGATGCCAGCATGAGCGTCCGCGAGCGTTGCATGCGGTTAGGCAGGGCGCGCGGTCCGCCTGGCACCGACGGCGCGCTGGTGATCTGCACCGGTCGGGGGTTCGGCGCCGTCGTCGTCGTCGTCGTCGGTTGCTTGATGAGGCGTAGGTGCGGGGCCGGTTTGATGCTGATGCTGTCTTTCCTCGTACTCAAATTTCTCCCGAGGGAGAAGAAGCCGCCAGATATCTTGGATCCAGTCGAGAGGGACGTTGGATGTGACAACTGTGATCCCACCGTGGTAGTAGAGTGTCGAAAATTGATGGCAGGAGGAATCCCGGCGAGTGCTGGATAAGGTAAAGCAGGTGGTGGAACATTTGGGGATGGAACGGTATCAATGTCACGCTGCGACAGATCCGTGGCGATATAGGCATCAGCTCGCAGAGGAAATGTCACTTCAGACGATATGGATGCCCTAGACGGCCGTAGGGCCAGAGAGCTATCCGAATTTTGCGATGGGGAAGCGGGGACTAAGCGGGTTTTTGAACTACCTGGGAGATTGTGGTACAGAAAGAATATAATCGGTACGAAGAGAGAAAGGAAGAAAAGGAATTTCACAGCCCACCTCTTTCCTTCATGGAAGTGACCCATTCACCGAGCCCACAATCATACATAGACAACTCATTGATCTTGTTGGCATATCCGATCGCTCTCTCCAAAGCGGATCTCTTGTTCAGAATGTCTCTAAATCGCATGGCGTCTGGAGACCTAGCTCGGATGCGATGCCTTGGCGGAGTTGGCGATCGCGTGAAGATGCTTATTGGGGATTTTATGGAGGGCGTTCGGGGCAAGGATGAATATCTTTTCAGGTTGGTTAATAGCCCCACTTTTCGCTTGGGCTCCGGAGGGCTATCTGCTACAGTAAACTCCCTTATGCTTGGATATGACCCGTTCAGCTTTTGAGGGGCATCCTGCCTCTGATCCTCAAAAGCATGGCGACTACCTTCCGAAGAAATACGACCAGAGTCGTTTGAATTGCTAACCAGGGTATTCTCTCGGGGGGAACGAGGTACGTCCGAGCTCGGACTGAGTTTGTCATTAGCGGGCGGCGCTGAGTCTAAAATCTCCGCCGGAGGATCGGGCAAATGGTCCTTAGACGGCAGTTCCGGGGCAAGACTAATTGGCTTGTCGGGGAGGGAATGCTGCCTCTCTGCTGGCGTGATAAGTGTCGACGGTGAGAATGCGCCTTCCCTGGTATGGTGGACAGTAGAGTCAGGCTTGGTCGGCTCATGTTCTGGTCTGTAAAAGGCAACGACGATCGGGAAAAGATTGATGAGTGAAGAAAAGGAAATACTCACTCTGGAGAGTACTCTGAATCTCCGGAAGATGATCCGGCGCTCACGGACGGTGTAGTGGTAATGTGAATTTGATGAATGGATGCAGCCGATGCCTTGGAAGCTAGCCTAACTGTCACCGAGGCAGGTGCTGCAGCCCCCGGAGGTCTTTGGGAATTCAACGGCGAAGGCGAACGTAATCGAGGCGGCCGCGGAGGGGGCGGAGCATTAAAATCGATATCAAACATAGCCCTTGGGGGAGGTGGGAGGGGACCGGCCTTGGAGTGAACACCTGGCTGGTAATATAGATACGAGGATGGTGCGGTGGATATAGACGATGCCTCAGCAAGCAAAGACTGTCCTTGCTCGAGGGTAGGAAGAGAATGAGCCGAGTGTGGCTGAGTATGGATCCCGTGGCCATCCATAGCCAGAGAGTGACTGTGGAGGGGTTCTACAGTTGCAGACATGACGGTGGGACGTACATGAACCGCGTCGGAGGATGCAGTCTGGGTTAAAGAGACCGACTCAAGGGAAGTCGTGTCGACGGCGGTAGATGAAGATGAAGACGAGGACGGTATCTGGAATATAGGCGGCTGGTAATCGGATGGAGTGTCTTGGAGTGCTGCGAGGACCTGCGGCAGGTCGAGACGCGTCACGGTACCAACGATGCCAATGTCGCGCGACGATGTTCTGGAGTGTTGTATTGAGGGCGCGTTCCGGGATGTTTCCTGCTTTTCAGAGGAGAGGGGTGGAGGAAACCTGGGGGTTGAGGGGGAGTGAGTGGAAGGGGCAAGAGGGGAAGAAAAGTCATGCAAGGAGAACAGGTTGGAATCCGGAGGGGCGATAAGCGCCGAACCCGAAGCTGCCAATTGTGCGTCGACGACTAACTCCCGGCGGCCGGCCAGCGGCGATGGCAACGTGGCCTGTGCAGGAGTGGGAGCCGAGGGGGAATATGGACCTGTTTGATGAGATGTGTCCACGACTTCGAGCGGAACAATGGCAACCCTCCGATTTTCTGCGCCGGTCTCCACGTTGTTACTGTGCTTGCGTCTGTGTACGGCAGCACTACCAAAAGAGTCACTCTTCGTTTTTGTCTCGCCGGGGAAGCGTGATAAAGGTGAAGAAGAGTGATTGGAAGCACCGGCCTGCCGCGTGCTTGCCTCAAATCCCGTCGTATTAGGCTCCTGGCCGCTGTCCTCTTCGCCCATATACGGTTGGCCAGCCAGATCGGACTGGTAATAGGATAATATCATCGCCTCAGTGTCTCGCCTCAATGCCCGCGGTCGTGATGCGGTCATCGCCTCTAATCGACCGACATCTCCGGATGAGCGGTCACGGCGGGCCCGGGGAAAACAAATAACGTGCGTACCCGCAACTTGAAGCACAGTGTCAGTAGCCATCGTCGGCTCTTCCCTCTCGGTCACAACAAAGAGCAAGGTGGGAGAAAAAGACAATGGCAGTTCGAGAGACGCCAGCAAATGATGCGAATTAATCGTAATCGCCCCTCTCTGTCACCTGAGATACAAGACAACGATTGATGGTTATTCATACACCGCACAAGGTTCTGCTTCTGCTCTTCTGTCCCCCACACGTGTTCACTTCACCAATCCGTATTTCCCGAACTTCGCAATGGGATCTTCTTCCCCTTGTACCCGAACCCATCCAGCCATGGCCACACCTCGCTGCGCCTTTGCTCAAACCTCTCAACCGCACCTACTTTTTGTAGCGTGAGCGCTATGTCATCCAGCCCGTTTAGCAAACAATGTCTTCGGAATGCGTCCGCTTGGAATGGTATCGCGGGCTTCCCGTTCGCTCGCCGCACTTCCTGCCTCTCGAGATCAACCACCAGCTCAAAACCGGCTTCTGCATCCTCAGCGAGTGCCCGACATTGGTCATCGGACAGCACAACTGGCAACATGCCGTTCTGCATCGTATTGTTCCGGAAGATGTCCGCAAAGCTCGGTGCGATAATGCAGCGGATCCCGAAATCATTTCTGCATCCCCATGGCCAGTCAGCACGCCAACCGAAGCGCGCAGTAAAAAAATGGGGTGGTAACTCACAAGCTCCATGGCGCATGCTCCCGGGAACTGCCGCACCCGAAATTCTTCCCGGTGCAGACCAAGATCCTTGCCCGATTATACGGTGCACGGTTTAACACAAAGTCAGTGTCCTCGCCTGTATGTGGGTCCTTTCGCAATGTGTAGAAGAGCGCATTGGAAAGACCGGAGCGTTTAAGCGTCTTCAGGAATTGTTTAGGGATGATCATGTCTGTGTCGACATTTTCAATGTGCAGGGGAGCAGCGATACCAGACACGATGGTAAACTTGCTAACACTGGATGGCGTTTCTGCAGGGGGTAGGTTCTTTGGGATCGACGATGCCTCGGATGGCGCTGGCTTTTCTGGCTCCGGCGGCGGCAAGACTGGATCCGTCAAAAAGTCGAACGCGCTCGCCACCTTCAGGTTGGCACTAGAACCAAGATCCACGCCAAAGAACTTTCGCACGTCCGTCAACTTGCCTGTCATGGCCGCGGCAGCGGCCATGGCGGGGCTGACAAGGTGCGTACGGCCACCAGCACCTTGGCGACCTTCAAAGTTACGGTTGCTGGTACTAGCACACCGCTCTCCGGGGAAAGCTGATCGGGATTCATACCTAGACACATGGAGCAGCCTGCCTCACGCCAGTCGAAGCCAGCTCGCTTGAAGATCACATCGAGACCCTCGGCTTCTGCGTGCTGCTTAATAAGACCAGACCCCGGGACAATCATCGCCTGAATGTTCGGCGCGACCTTGGCGTCAGGCCCTACCGCCAAAACAATTCTAGCCGCGGAACGCAAATCTTCAATGCGACTATTTGTGCAGGAGCCGATGAAGACCTTGTCTAGCTCGATTCCTCCATACGCGTATTTGGGGTGAGTCCCATGTACTTCAGCGAACGCTCAACCGAGGAGCGTTTGACGGAGTCTGCAATCAGTGCGGGGTCCGGGACGGCGCCTGTGATGGGAGCCACATCTTGTGGAGAAGTTCCCCAAGTGACCGTTGGGATGATATCCTCTGCACGGATATTGACCTCCACGTCAAAGTCTGCCCCCTCGTCAGACTTCAAGGTTTTCCAATAAGCGAGGGAGCGGTCCCAAGCTTCGCCCTTCGGAGCCAAAGGCCGGTTGCGGAGATAATCAAAGGTGACGTCATCGGGAGCGACCATCCCTGCACGAGCACCGGCCTCGATGCTCATGTTGCAGACGCTCATACGCGCTTCCATGCTGAACTCACGGAAAACCGAGCCTGCGTACTCAATAACGCAACCTGTGCCTCCCGCAGTGCCGATGACACCGATGATATGGAGGATTACGTCCTTAGAGGTAACGCCCTCATGGAGTTCGCCCTCGACGTTGATACGCATGTTCCTCGCCTTTTTCTGCAGCAGAGTCTGGGTTGCAAGGACATGCTCGACCTCTGATGTCCCTATTCCGAATGCGAGGGAGCCAAATGCGCCATGAGCTGTGGGAGAGACGATTAGAATATATGAGCTGCATTGACTGGAACGTGTGTCGCTTACTTGACGTGTGGGAATCACCGCATACGCAGGTGATACCAGGTAGCTTTTGAAGAATCAGCACGATTTGAAACCGAGGAATTAGACATCGCATACAGTGAAGCCTTGTTCGGGTCCGATGATGTGCACGATACCTTGGAAATGAGCATCAGAACAAGCGGTGCAAATTGGGCGCAAATGAATGTGCGTTTACCCTGACGTCTATCGGTCATGCCGAAATAAGTAAGGCCGAATTCCTTGACGTTCTCCTCCAGAGCCACGCACTGAGCACGGGAGTCGGGCTCGGTGATAAACGATTGGAGAGAAGAGAAGTTCTTCCTCGACGCGGTGCTGGAGTATTCCCGTCATCGTCTAGAGTGTGCTCGGTTAGAGCGGGAAAACGTACGGCACGTTATGGTCTACAGTTGCTAAAGTGCAATCAGGACGCCGCACAGGCCGACCAGCATTCCGCCTAAACTCCTGATGAGGAACCATGCATGATACCGGATAGACGATACTCGATGCACAGCGAGATGACACTCACAATCCCTCAAACGCTTGGGGGCTCGTAACTTCGTGCACGAGGTGCCTAAACGGACATGACGATGCGTCCGACACGGACAGCACGGAGGTAGAGTATACCTACCGGTCGATATAAATCAGGGCAAGCCCATCATCCTGTATGTCACTTGTAGACCGACAGAGATGAGCATTGGACCCACACCACTGCTGAGGGTCACGTACACGAGATGGTCATCCCATATTTTGTCATACAATGTGCGGGGTTTAGGGGCAGAGCTAGACATGTTCACGGGGGGGGTGAATATGATCTGGTGAGTCTAAAAGAACCGCGCTATTAGTCTTTTTATAAGCCTTCGAACAGTCCGCTATCCCCTTCCTTCCCCTAGTTCATGAACAATGTCTCTGTCAATCTCGGCTCGGCCGACCGACTCGCTCCAACAGATCCCGAGCGCCGAGAGGAATTTGGCCGATCGGTCCCGAGCCCGATGGCAGCCGTGGGAATTATACTATACAGTTATTCAGCCACTACTTTGCTCGCTCGTAGATGCTAAAGTCAAGTGCACCAAAGACACCACAAGTGCACAAGTGTAGCGATGGCCAAATCTAAGAAGTGCGCCCGCGTCGTGGATCTCATCTTCTAGTCAGGGGGCTTATATTGACCTTCAGTCATACCAATCACAATCAGAGCAAAAAAGCTCACCGCAATGGTATCAAGAAGCCAAAGTCTGCTGGTCGCACACGCTCGTTAAAGGGTGTACGTTTCAGTTTCTATCTTATGCGCTGGATGATACTTAGTGCTTTCTTCTATTTTAGGTAGACCCGAAGGTGTCGTTCTCGTGCTAATTTCCTGCCTTGACATCACTCATTCTACTCTCAGTTCCGACGCAACGCCTTGTATTCCCTCGTGGGCTCGGTAAGTTCTATCAATGCTATTGTCGTATCTTCTCTCATTCTACTGCAGCGCAAAGCACGGGCGGAACAGAAAGCTGCGTCATGATAAGAATTGGGCTATGGGGTATTCATTGGAAATGTCTAGTCCAAGATCGCTTCGTTTGTCTGTAACACAACCACGTCTTGCGTACGTTCTATGCCCAGGCAACCATGCAAACAGAAAAAGAGGCAAAAACACTCATAAAATTGTCCATCCGTTTCATGCCCATTTCTCAACTATTTTTCCGAACTCAGTGTGAGCGGAGCAACGTGTCACATCGAATACACTCCCTTATCCGCCCTCTGTGGTCGACTCCCGGATGCCTCTATTTAATGCGGCATTCCTTTCCAGGGTAGCGCGCAGTCGCAATACCTGTAATACCTGTGAGCAGGAAAGTGTGGGTTGGTATTGATAGATATACCGCTGCATCCTCCACTGGCATGGCCCCTTTCGCCATATTGTGTTTACCTGGCCGTGGTCTTCTTGCAAATGGCCTAATTGCCTTTGTGCCATCTTGTTGCTCAAGGAGTTTGAGGCATTCCTCATCGGTCGCAACGTACCCTTCCAGCAGCGCGAAGAACTTATGTCGCAGTACAGCCTTGATGCGTTCCAGAGCACGGCTGGTAAACCACCCGTCACGCTCCTAGAAAGCAACTTAACCCGCCCACTGCACGAATTAGTTGTCCTGTGCTTACGTTGCAGCTTTCGCGAATATCTTCCTCCTCATCTATCATTCGTTTGAGCATGGGATCGATGATGTCGCATAACTGGAATGCCGCTGTTTCTGAAGAGAGGGTAACACCGTCGAAGATGTGCGATCTGTCGTACTAGAGTTCAGTGATACACCGACTGTAGACCATTGCAACGACCTTCTGTCATCGCGAGCTTGCTCGGACAACGACCGGTTCATGGACGCAACAGAAGTGCGACTCTCCTGCCGCCTTGACACCACGGAGGCGCGACCAATGGGGTGATTGAGGTTTCGGAAATATAATTTTTGATAGCTTGACATTCTCTGTTAACACAATGAAAAGTCAGGGTGACACATGCTGACAATCTTGCCTGAGGATCTTGCCGCGGGTCGAAGCCAAATCGAACCATGGCATCCCTCCATGGGCCGTCTCCAAAAACATAGCAGGTTACGGGCAAAAGGACTTTCGAGCTGATGGTCATAAGTTGACCCGAATACCGGACCATGGAGAGGACTGTGACGTACTTGTGAATCTCTCGGGCTTGGGCTGGGGTAAATTGGTTCAGTAGCGCGGCGCGAGTCCATACCGGCCGAGTACGAAAGAGCTTTAAAGTTGCAATCACGCAGTCAGCTGAATGATGTACACAACAAGACGAAATTTTTACCTCTTCCAGCCGCTGGGCGAGGGTCTGATCGTACTGGTTGCGCACTTCTTCGACGTTTGATGGCGGTTTGGTCGGGATCTTCACAGAGTGATGATGATGTACAACATTAGACACCCGGACGATGAACCCTGGGGGGGGCAGACAAACGAAAGATCCGCTCACCCCTTTCTCAGCAAACGAAACCGACGTTGGCCCGAAGCCTTTCCAACGCGCCTTGTTGATAAGTCTCTTCTTCTCTTCGCCCGTGCTCTCGTCTACGACAGTGGTAACGATGGACATTGGGTTGGCTTTGAAACTGAGAAACGGAGCCGACGATATCGTAGAAAGCAAGTAAGTAATAAAATTTTGGTGCTTGACCGACCCTGAACGGGGCACGCACTTGTAGTTTTGTGGTATGCCTTGTCGGCTGAAAATTGGGGGTGGGAAGAGACGCAGATTGCTTCGTTGAGTCGAGTGCTGGGCATCGGGGTGCAACCGCCCGACGAGTTGGGGGTCGATGTGGACGTCCATGGCAGATGGGTCGTCGGTGGTGTAATCTTCCGTTTCTTGGGGGAAACGATACTCCCGGATGCCCTCCACTGTTATCGTCAGAAAAAAAAAGCCAAATTGAACGGCTGGAGGAGTACGAGAAAGGAGAGAACCCAAAAAGGTACTGACCATCCAGGGCCGTCATTGCCCTGCGAAGTTTCGAGAGAGGATCGTCCTGAGCGGGTTGGTACTGAAAGTCGGCCATACCTCGTATTAAAACGGCCCTTCAGCGCAAAGTGTTGCTAGTGGGGGATCGACAGGGCAATGGCTGCTCACTGCGAAATCTGGCTGTCTTTGGTATCACGCCGACAGCAATGGCGGTGTATTCCCCGATGATGGTCTGCGAACCGTCATCGTCGCTGAGAGGACGTTTAAGCTTCCTCTTCACCACTCTCAGCAGTATATTGTTCGTCGTGACGATGTCGCCCGGTAAGGGATGCGAAAATGGGTTGTCGGGTCTGAGATTTAGCTCGAACAGAGAGTCTTCCTTCGGCGCGCTTCTCCTGAACGCTCTGTCTATGGACGACTGGCCGCCAAGGGAGTGGATGGCTTTGCTAACAGATTCGGGTCGAACATATCCGGGATACTCTATGGAGTAGAAGTGAGTGGTTCGCAGCTCATGAGCTGGCGCACATTTCTGCGATTCTGTCTGCATCGATGTGGACGCCTCAGCTGCGCTATTCGAATCTTCCATGTCAAAGATGAGATGTACGGCACATCGGCCCGGTACTGCACTTTATACAGTGTAAGAGACTAAACAAATCTTTGCAGGGCATTCCGAAAATTTGTCGTTCCAATCCGAGTCTTCATAAATCGATCTATACTATGGTGAGCCAGGAACAACGTATATATAGTACGCATTTCTTCATGTAAGGAAATGTGAGCGAGTGGAAGGGTGATGGGCAACAGACGTGCTAACAGCAGCAGACGCGCTTTGGTACAAAAGGGGAAACGCGCATCATGGTGAGTAACCAACAGCTTCCTCAGATATGTTATGTTTGAAGGGGGGTGGGCAGTTGAAGGTGAACACGACGGCGAGGAGGGGGTGTGGTGTCAACGCCATGTGCGACGGCCCTCTGTTTGTGAGAGACCAACTGTTTCATGGTGAGGTGCCCCTATACAGAGCATCGGTTTCCTCAGACATGTTTAATAGGTCTGTGCGAAGTGGAAGGTGAGCTATTGCACGAAACTCTACGCAGACGTGCCAAAAGGAGTGTCAAAAGACAGCGCTCTCCATTACAAAAAAACATGATGTTTTTCACCGTAAGGAGAATAAGATACGTGACAACTGTGCACGCGCTATGAGTCATCCTTCCTAGCCTGAGGCGGTTTAACTTGTTGCGTCAAAGCCAAGAGTTCCTGCAACGCGTTCTGAGAGAGAGAGAGAGAAACGAAAGGGTGAACACCACAACACCACATCGGCGTAGTTGCTACGCGCAACAAACGAGAACGGCATACCTCGGAGTTCATCTTCAGGCCGGCCGCACTGAGTTCTGTCGTCACCCGCTTGACTGCCCTCGTAAATCTCCGATTTGTCACGAGTTTGAACATCTGATACGGGGAAGGTGGGTCCTTAGCGTTGATGTCGAGACCTTTCAAAGGGTGGGGGTGGTTAACGCCCGCGGATGAGACAAGGGCGGAAAGAGGACTGCACCCATCTCCTTGGTCAATGCATACAAATCCGAGAGGGCTTTTAGAGCATTCGGACTGTCTTCGAGCTTCTTATACAGTGGCGTGTCCTTGATAGAGTTGATGAAGTCGTCAGACACCTCCGCCGTCAGTCGCCTTGGTGTGGTCGAGAATGTACGGAAGAAGGCATGGCGGTGCGTAGGCCGACAGTGTGGTGTCCTCGATAAGACGAGGAACCTGGTGGCAAAACGTAGGCTAATGACCCCAAGCATGGTTTACGCGTTTGCGGTTGTCCGTGGGCAAGTCTAGGCATTGGCGGCAGTCCGGACCGGACCGCGCAAAGAGGCTGGCACCCGCACCGCGCATGCGATGACTATTCAATTGATTCAATTCTCTCTGAGAATTAGGTACTTGTCCTCTTTTCCATCTAGCCGTGCGTGTCTGTGTATCTTGCATTTACACAGAAAATACAATGTACCTTCAAGGTTGATATCCCCGACATGGGCCACCTCGATGGTGGCCACGAGCGCTATGTACGCGTCGCGTGGACAAAGCCTGGCACTCTCACAGCCAATGTTTCCCTATCACAGATAAAAGCTCAGAGCAAGGTTCAACTGCCACTCTGGCTTGCATTCATTCTCATATACTCGTACGTGAGGATATCCCAGCCAAGCGAGAGAGAAAGGAGGTGTACTCCGAGCTATAGCTCGTTGGGCCGCCAATGCGGAGCGCCGCACCACCGTGCTATGCAATCGCTTCCAGTATCTCCATCGAGGTGACACTGTTCCCGCGAATAACCTGTTCGTATATATATCAATGAGCATATCGAGGTAGAAGAGGTCCATACAACGTACGACAGTACCAATCGGGTGCCTCTGTGCGGGAGTAGTCTCTTCTTGCGCATCGTCGATGACTAGATTCAGGAAAAGATCGTAACCGCGCAATGTCCCGCTAACCTTGCGGCCGCCTTGTAAATGGACAAATAACTTTTTATCCATAAACTAAGGATATAAAGGGATCAGCATAAAGGAGCATTGGCTAGGTGCAGGGTACTTGTGTAACCTTTTTGAGTTCTGGCTGCGACGCCTTGGACATTGTCGTTCTCCGTAGACTGCCGCGTTGCGTTTCCTCTCCTTTTGGCCTCTTTCGGCTCACGCCACTCAGCTCTCTGCTTAACCAACATCCACCACAACCCTCTACATCTATCACACTTTCTATCACCTAATAGGCCGCTAACTGCTGTATTTTATCACGGATCTCTGGTGCGTGCGTCCATCCCCTAATCACTAAAAATTTCACAAGCGCTCAAGACGACACGTTTGGAAGGACACATCTATCCATTTCCTCATGGCCTCTCTCTCAGTTCCACCCTCCACCGGCCCCACTCCAACTCGACTAGACTGGGCAAACACACCCGAGCACCGTCGTACCCCCCATAGCGTGAACAGAAGTACCAGCCGAGGTGACCGTAGTCGAGGGGGGCGAGGGGGACGACGTGGGGCCACCTCCTCGCGAGGGGAGAGGAGTCATGGCTCCCCTCCAACAGAGAAGGGCACAAATACACCAACTCCAGACCTAGTTCCAACTCAGCCAGCCCCTTCAATGGTGTCTCCCCCTTCACATACTTCTACTACAAGCAAGAATTCTTCTTCGCCCTCTCAACCGCCGCCTGGTGTTGGCGTTGACCTCAAAGAAAAACGCAAGGCCGGCCCTCGACGTGCTCCACAACACGCGGAAGATAAGCTGCCTTCGTTGACGATACAACCTGCGTCCCCGACTGTCACCTCATTCGGCTCGGCACCACACTCTGCGCCCACCACCACCTTTAGGCCATCAACACGCCGCCGCCGATCACACAACAAGCCTTTAGGGGCCACTATATCATCAGAGAATTTGACAGTAGAATCACTAACATCTGCTATGAAGGCGCGCAAGTCGAGCTCAGGACCATCATCTCCACGCCCTAAGGATTCTGTGTCAAAGAATGCTCCACCACACTCTTCCGTTAATCCTACCGTGGAAAGTTTCTCGACAAAGACAACGATCGATTCGCTGGTAGAGCACGTCCGGGCTTTGGCCATGGACCACAGGCCTTCCACCCCTGGCAGCCATATCGACTGGGCTGACGAAGATGACAGCCTTCCGGATCTTGACGATTGGGGCGTTCCGCCTAGATCTATCGCATCTGCAGACCCCAATCCGTCCACAACAGAAAGTACCGAGAAGGCCCAGTTAGAGCTCATGTCCCCGATTCTGGACGACTCTTTGAAGCAGCTCCCCCATGGGTTTGACAAGACCACCCCTTCACCCTCTGTTGGCTCTGGTTCATTATCTCCGAATATCGCGAATCAGGCACCGGTGCTTGCAGTGAACGGGGAGTTAGACGATGAGGATGCAGCTGGTGTTGCTGGGGCGCTGTCGTCGTCGTCGCCTGTTGGATCTGACCAACCAGAAGACCAATCGCCAGGACTGTCTGAGCCATCACCTCAGTCAGGTCCAGTTTCTTCCCCTCCTCCAGAGCGGGTGCTAGCTTCGAACACAGGACCCCCCAGGGATACCCCACCTCACCTCGCTGGTCCCAGCTCCGAGGATTCAGCGCCGGCTTCTTCTGTCACACCACTCATCCAGTCAGGCAGAAGCTTGGCCGATTCTATTCACGCTCCCCACCGCGCCGCGCACGCACCGTCTGAGGCACATGCCACTCAATCAGAGGTCGACATTAGTATAGGGGTTTCTGCCGAGTCCGTCCATGCGTCCGC
The DNA here is from genome assembly GCA_022376555.1 of Russula compacta. Classification (NCBI taxonomy): domain Eukaryota; kingdom Fungi; phylum Basidiomycota; class Agaricomycetes; order Russulales; family Russulaceae; genus Russula; species Russula compacta. The sequence goes on from WTXH01000108.1 coordinate 105,318, forward strand.
ACCCAAATCCGATGAGTCCGAGTCTGGTCCCCCTGAAGGACCGCGCTCAGCGCCATTACCACGCGCTCCCATGCATGGTCGCTCTCACACACTCGGCCGCCCATCGCCATTCTCCGCCGGTGCCAAGCGTGGCTTCTTCTCGGGCTCCTCGACACAGGCGGGAGTGGGGGTTACTGCCGCCAAAGGGCCGCACCACGGACGTACGCAGTCCTCCCCCGTGACGCACCGCCGGCAGCAAAGCCGTCCGGTCATCACGATGGACGCCATGACGAGACTCGCGAAGACGTTGGGGACGGCACTCCCCAAGAGGGAGGTGGCTGGGACGAGCTCAGCAACGTCGTCCGAATGATGGCGACTACGCTCTCACTTAATCTTCACTCGACACTCAACTTGACTCTCAATCAATCTCCATTACGTTTCATTTCTTGGCTTTCCTTCGGCTCTAATACCCTGCTATTTTTTGTGCCATTTGATTCGCTATTGCTTGAATACTCATGTACCACTCTACTTCTTGCTTTCGCAGCTGAATTTGCGGGGGGAGGTGGACGTTTTCAACAATTTGAAATGTAACCCCACAAGCTACAGAAATAAATCAACGTCATCTCACAATGTCTCCACTACTCTGAACTGAAGTAAGACAGCTCGAGACCGAATGACTTGATCGGTTTGGCGCCGCTCGACAGGTTGGATGCAACGCCCAATCCGACCAGAACATTCTTCAACCGGCCTTCCCATAGCAGCGCAATGTCCTGCGCCGAACAGAGGTGTCAAGATCCCTCATTAGATCATGATCTGCGGAGAAAGGAACCCACGTTGGACGTCGAGGCTCGAGCTTTCACAACGCCAGTGACATCGTACGGCGACGTGGGCGCCTCTGAGAACGACGACGGGACCGCAGATGTGTCGTCGACCGCCCCGTTCGAGACAGGCTTTGACCGCGACCGCCGGAGCCACCACTCGGCTCCCAAAGTCCATTCGCTTACGTAGCTGTAGACGTTCAAGTCGAACCGCGTGCTCAGAGAGAGGTCCCTGGACACCTGCGCAGTGTATGCACCGGACATGTGGCCCATCATGGGATTGAAGAGCGCGGCGATGGTGGTCGGCGGTTCGGAAATCGGGGAGGGGGAGGGGGAGACAAGATGGCTGGATGGGGATTGCGACGACGGGAGCACTGCCGGCGATTCTAGTTGCACGTTCGTGGCTTGCAACGACGGCGCCGTCGCATCTGGGAGGGTGGTGAATCGGATACCCATCGACACTGTCCAACGCAGTAAGGGTTAGGTCCGCGCTGGTTCATCATATATCCATAGGCACGACTGGGTACGACCAACCTCCTGCGCTCCTCTCCACAGCGCTGAAGTAGATCTCTGCACCGGCAGAGATCCTGCCCTTCAGGCCTCCCTCCATCGCATCCTCCTCGTCTATCCTCTTCATCTTCGTCCCGCCGCGCGACGTAGCGGCGGAGGTCCGCTCCGACTCCTCGATGTTTCCAGGCGGCGGGGCGAGCTTCCCAAAGTTGTGCAGCATCCGCATGCCGAACATGCTGTCCTCGGCGCTGTACGTGTACTCCGTGCACCAGCGACCTGTGTCATGCTGCAGACTGAACATCATGTTGCTCGGAGACGACGCGGTGCGGGTCGATTGCGACTGCTTGAGGTCGGCACGAGGATCGGAGATGGCTGCACGATGCCTTGTAGAGTCGATGATAGCCTTGTAGAGTACAGAGCATCAAGGCGACCAGTAGGAACGTAGAGACGACCGTAAAGAAGATAGTCTGAGACACACGATTGAGTCCTTCCGTTCTGTGGGTGGCCCGAATTATATATGCGCACTCACGTACCACGGGCATCGACACGTTCACCAGCGAGGAACACTTCCTCTCTGAGACTGGGCCTCCGAGGCTGATCATAGACCCTGAACCGATCGAGCATGTCCTTGAAATGCACATTTTTCGAATTCTTGATGTCGAGCTCGCAAGAAGTGAAGATATAGCCAACAGAGCCATTCAGCGAGGGAAGAGCATTCATTGAGTACGTCGTCTGGAATAGCGCATTTGGGGATTTCGATATCGAGAGATGCAGGCCGCGGGGAACAGTAAAGTCGAGAATCGCTATTGAGGAGAAATTGCTTCTGGTTTGCGCCCTCGGAGGACGAAGAGAGGAAAAGAGGTGGGGGCGTACCATTGGAGGACCTCGTAAAGTTGGCGTACAAGTTGTCTTCATTCCAGCCAGTAGCCCTGTAATAGCTACGCAGGACATAAGTCGCAAATGGGTGCATGCGGGCGCGGGCAGGTGAAGGCGACGAGCGCGTGCGGGTCAAAGTGCACCCGACGGGGATGTGCTTTGACGGAAAGGCGAAAGTTCGGAGCGGCGAGGCGAGGCTGAAATGACGACGGTGTTTCCACTCCCGAGCCCCACATTGCCCGAGTTTACGACTCTGCTTCTCAAAGGGCAGTACCATGCCTCGGCACCCATTCACCTTTGCTTGACGCACCTCGCGAACCGCCCAGGGTCCAGAGCCGTCCTCTTGACGCCATCACGCAATAACTTTGTCGCCACTTTGCAAGACCTCAACGACTGAGTTCCGTCATCACCCGGTTGAACCGCCCTCGTAAATCTCCGATTTGTCACGAGTTTGAACATCTGATTACGGGGAAAGTGGGTGAGACCTTTCAAAGGGTGGGGTTGGTTAGCACCCGCGGGTAAGACAAGGGCGGAAAGAGGACTGCACGCATACACATCCGAGAGGGCTTTTAGAGCATTCGGACTGTCTTGTCCGTGGGCATTGGCGGCAGTCCGGTCCGGACTGTGCAAAGAGAGCTCGTACCCGCACCGCGCTTGCAGCCATGGAAGACGATTACTATTCAATTGATTCCATTCTCTCTGAGAATCAGGTACTTGTCCTCCTTTCCATCTAGGCGTGCGTGTCTGTGTATCTTGCATCTGCACAGAAAATCCAATGTACCTTCAAGGTTGATATCCCCGACATGGGCCACCTCGATGGTGGCCACGAGCGCGATGTACGTGTCGCGTGGACAAAAGTCTGGCACATCATCTCTCACATGTTTCGCTATTAGATAAAAGCTCAGAGCAAGGTTCAACTGCCACTCTGGCTTGCATTCATTCTCATATACTCGTACGTGAAGATATCCTACCCGAACGAGAGAGACAGAGGTGCACTCATCCTTCCCTCTTTTGTGCAGAGACTACGCGGATTTTGCTATCCCACCTTCGTTCAGCTCGCGCGTGAGGAACGCACTTAATGCCGAAGCTAAGAGCGTGAGGCTTTCGGCATTGGTAGGCGCAGGTGGCCTTTGGTACGGGTTCGGAAAGATAATCATGCAACTGTCAGCCTCTATACATTCACGTCGAAACTCTTACACGACTGATCAACGCGTTGTCACTCCCGCGCTTTACTTATCTACAGCCTCGGCGAAGTGCCAGCGAATGAGATGTCAGAATTGCTTTCAAAGGCGCGTTCCGAACGTTCTCGGTTTGTGGTCCCTGACTTTCTTAACCTTGACAAACATATTCCCAGCAGACGTTTCGAAGCCGCCTCGTCGAAGTCATCGACCAGGCGCAGCATTTTGCTGCACTCGGCCCTGCAGGAGGTGGGGTTCAATCCGGTGACGCTGCGCTGATGTTCAGGGAGGGTCTCGAGGTGACCGAGAGAGAGCGTGAGTGTCCAGTATGTTGTCTCCTTCCGCTGTAGGCGTGCTGAATCGCTCCCGGTGAAAAGTATTTTTACTCGCGCAAGAGAGCGCAAAGAAGACTAAGCAATGGTACGAATCTACGGATAGGTTAAGGAGATAAAGGCGGGGGACCCCCTTTCTCGAGCCGCGGGGGGGGGTATCACTGTGACTTTTTGGTTTCTGGGTTTGTGCCCTGCGATGTATTACCAGGAGCTGGTACTACAGTCGTCTTTTGTAATTCGTTCACGAACCTATGTCGTTGTCACGTATTATTAGTGAGCCAGCGTACAACTGAGTTTGCTCACCATTTTATGCTCACCCATAGAGCAAGTTCGATGAAAAGTAGTGCAACTAGGTGGACGTTGCCACCAGTGGCAATAACGAGAGAAACGAGAGTCAGGGCGAGCAACGACAAGACGCCGTCGACGACGAGTAGAAACGTCGGATGAAGGGACGACCCAGGCGCGAGGATGTTGGAAAGGAAGTCATTATCCGACAATTGAGATGTCTCCTTGTTCTCTCCAGCTGGCTCACCCATCGAGGTTCGTCTGAAGAGAGGCCTAATTGGGAAGCTCACACACATTAAGCATAAGCGCATAAGCATTAAGCCTCATTGACTAATCGACATCCGTATAGTAAGTTACACATTATATTATACAACATCCGTCCGTATCTCGGGAATCACACAGATATGGCAGCGGGATGCGGCGGCGGCGCAGGTTCAGCGTCGTATGCGGGAGGTGCGTCGCCCAAAACACTTTCATGTCCAGATACGAGGCGCTCGTATGCAAGCGTCCTTTCCAACAGATCGTTTGGCTCCTCCCCGAACGGCATAGGGAACGTCGCGCTCGTTTCGACTTGTGACGGGTTGCCCTCGCTCATGCGTCGTTTGCGCTCTGCCTCACAAGGACAAGCGGGCGTATGGGATGTCACCATTGCGCTGTCATCGAGCGTCTCAGAGTAGCGCGGGAGCGCGGTATATTCCGCACGCGCGTAGCACTACAAGTGAGACTATGTGTCAGCAAGGGGCCCAAGGATGCGGACGAGGGGGACATGAAGAGGGAAAACGTACCGAGAGGATGTGCACGGGCATGCGCACGGCGACCTCGAAAAGCTTGCGCCTGCCCGTCTTTGAATCCACGTGCGCGTCATCTCCCCGCGTAACACGCATCGTGAAACGCAAAGAGTGGGTGACATGGACGGCGCTGTCTCGGCTTCTATTTGTCGGGTGAAGCACCCCGCAGTCAGCCGGGAGGCGCACGAGTGCACGAACGGGCCAAGGACCAGGCCCTAAGAGTTGCGATACCATCTGCGATGCACCTGAGCTTGGGGGCTGGTGGCCAGCGAACGGTGAATTCTCATAAGCGAGCGGGTCGCTTGAGCTGAGCGGCAGCAGCGGCTTTGTCTCGTCGTCGTCCTGCAAGCTCAAAAGGGGAATGGCGCTAGTAACATTGCGGGTCATGTTCATCCCACTGGCGTAACTGTCGACACGCTCTAGATGAAAATATCTCAGAGGGCGACTCGCAGAATACGGAAAGGTCGCTCACCCTCTAGGTCGATCGCCAGTTTATACATCCGAATCTTGGCCAGCGGCATAAATACCATCTTGACCCTGAAGGATGAGCCAATCGTGAAAACTTTTCCAGAAACCTTAAAAAGATACTGCAGCTGATCCTCCCAAGGCCTTTCTATGAGGACATCTCCTAACGTCTCGACGTCTGTATCAGCGGGTATAGAAACAACCTGCACGTCGCGGGTTGCCGTGAGGTTTGGGGTGAACACGCCCGGCCGCCGAGCTTTGGCCACGAGCTTCCACGTTACAGAACCGCCGTCACACGCTAATGATGCTGGCATGTGTGACGGGATCTCGAAAGAAATCGGGAAAGTATACGTTCCTATGCCTGAGAGTTAAAAAAGCAACAAGGGCGAGCTTCTGAGAGCGACGGACCTTTCCTAAATTCTTGCCATCCGTCTCCGACCTCCTTGTGCTCCTCTTCTAGTCCAAGAGCTTCTCCCATCCTTCCCAGAGCATGGTGTGGAAACAAGGCATGGCGTTTTGCAACGCTCTTTTCCCGGCCATGCTCCCTTCCGTTGTTGAACTGCGGACTGTCTGAGCGAGCCTCTTCGCGCACTGGCGAGGCTGGACGCGAGCCCCGTCCGAAAATGGAGCCAAGGTTTAAGGATGTATGTGATCTGTGGCTTTTCACAGGGTGAGTATCAGGTGCTGGGGAAGCAGTCGCGCTCCGTCCTTGGCGGCTGGACGGGCGAGACGATGTCTGGACTTGTCCTAAACTCGCCGCACGAGAGTGTCCATGTGCCTGAATGTCTGTCAAAGAAGGTTCAGCGACACAGATGTATTACAGGTGGAGAGGTGTAGCCTACGTGCAGGCACCGGCGTCTCGACATGCGGGATTGAGGAAGTCGAGGTACGAGGAGATTCGGCCAATTGGATCGAAGGGGGTGTATGCGTCGTCACTTCCTCTTCTGATGTCGGGGGAAACGAAAGCGGCGACGAAGTTGTTGGGCGGTTGTGAATATGGGCCACGGGGTCGCGTTGGAAAACTAGGTGGTCTGCACTTGAACGTCTTCGGACACGATTTCTACCTCTTTGAAGAGTATCACCGGGGACGTGAATAGGGGCAGGAGGCGATAGAGCATGTTCTAGCTCAGGTGGCGGAAGAGGTGGGTGTTGTGGAGGTTGAGATTGTTCACTCTCGCTGGCGTAGTGGGATTCGCCGGGGTCCACAGAGAGAGACCTTCTGGCAGAGGGCGAGGACACAGCGCGAAAGAATACTTGGGTGGCGCTAAAAATCTTGCGTTCCTCGGAGGTGCCCAATCCTGAGACAGGTCAGTTGAGAAAGAGCCCAAGGAGGAGAAATTACGGGACAAACCCTCAGACCAAGAAGCATAAGATATCGCCTGTAATTCTACTTCAATACTGGAAATCCTGCTAGGCTTGGAGAGGTCCAAGGCCAGGAGGCCCCTGAGGATGGATGGAGAGGCGATTGTTCCCGGTGCAGGCTGTGTTCCTGTAACATCGAGAGTGCGAAGAAAGACCAGGGGCTCCGTGAGGGTGATCGTCAGAGAGCTTTTGGAAGGGGTTTGTGTCAGCATGGGAGGGACCCTGGCTGTAACTGGGGTTGAGATAAGGGAAGTACATGAGTGCGAGAGGGCGTTCTTATTATTTACAATGGAACGGAAACGACGCCTGATCCCGTCCTGGAACCGGTGCGTGCCAGTTCTGTCCGGATCCCTCCGCCTATCCGCATGTCCGCAACCATTTAAAAATCAGGGATCGGTGATCAATATATTACAGTACACACGACACGCCCATCCCAACTACCGCATAAAAGTAAAAATGACACCTGGTCGATCATTGAACACTCGACGCTCCCCATTCATTCGATTCCATCTCAAAACAACCTCAGCCCCATCATCATCTCCTCGGACTGTTTCTCGTAGACGTAACGAGTATGTGAAAGATGAAGGCGATGCTTCCTCTATGTTACGTGAGCATACCAAATGAATTAAGCAGGGGCATCGTCCTGTGAACGCACCGGATTCGAATGTGCCCTGCCATTCAAAGTAATGATGTATCAAAAACGCCACTCGATAAGGCGGATCGTTGTGCCCGCCCAGTTGCGCCTCAGTCGGCGCCTGGCTGGGTGGCTTCAAGACAGGCAGGCTCAACCGATCCAGCCTGGAGTCCATGAGGACGAGACTCACGGGAGGTCTGCGGAACCTATCGGTCTAGAGATCTAGAGCTTCAAACAACACGACATACCGAGTCGCTTGCTCTGACCAGGATCTCAACATAGTGAGTGCATGAGCAACCAGAGACAAGTACGAAGCGAGACTGTGACTGCTCAAGTGTATCAGCCACACACGCCCTGACCCGGTGACCGTGGGCTAAATGTAATTACGAGCCAGAGGTCTCCCCGTCAAGAAAGTACGACGAGAGTTCGTGAAGCAACAGGAGACAAGGCGATGCGATCTCCAGCCGAGACGGTGCCGTTTCAGGCTGGGAGTTCCTTAACATCGAGAGAGCCAGTGAGGCGTGAACCGGGCTGGGCGGGTAGCTAAAGTGGCAGATGCTTAGTCCGTGGTGCCCAGGTGCCCATAGAGACGAACCAATACAAACAAGACGTCTACTCGAGACAAAACTTCAGAGACGGCGCCGTAGCCCCCGCATTCGTTGAGCCAGTCGTCGTTGAGGTCCTGCAAAGCGGCGACAAAGTTATTGCGTGATGGCGTCAAGAGGACGGCTCTGGACCCTGGGCGGTTCGCGAGGTGCGTCAAGCAAAGGTGAATGGGTGCCGAGGCATGGTACTGCCCTTTGAGAAGCAGAGTCGTAAACTCGGGCAATGTGGGGCTCGGGAGTGGAAACACCGTCGTCATTTCAGCCTCGCCTCGCCGCTCCGAACTTTCGCCTTTCCGTCAAAGCACATCCCCGTCGGGTGCACTTTGACCCGCACGCGCTCGTCGCCCTCACCTGCCCGCGCCCGCATGCACCCATTTGCGACTTATGTCCTGCGTAGCTATTACAGGGCTACTGGCTGGAATGAAGACAACTTGTACGCCAACTTTACGAGGTCCTCCAATGGTACGCCCCCACCTCTTTTCCCTCTCTTCGTCCTCCGAGGGCGCAAACCAGAAGCAATTTCTCCTCAATAGCGATTCTCGACTTTACTGTTCCCCGCGGCCTGCATCTCTCGATATCGAAATCCCCAAATGCGCTATTCCAGACGACGTACTCAATGAATGCTCTTCCCTCGCTGAATGGCTCTGTTGGCTATATCTTCACTTCTTGCGAGCTCGACATCAAGAATTCGAAAAATGTGCATTTCAAGGACATGCTCGATCGGTTCAGGGTCTATGATCAGCCTCGGAGGCCCAGTCTCAGAGAGGAAGTGTTCCTCGCTGGTGAACGTGTCGATGCCCGTGGTACGTGAGTGCGCATATATAATTCGGGCCACCCACAGAACGGAAGGACTCAATCGTGTGTCTCAGACTATCTTCTTTACGGTCGTCTCTACGTTCCTACTGGTCGCCTTGATGCTCTGTACTCTACAAGGCTATCATCGACTCTACAAGGCATCGTCGCAGCCATCTCCGATCCTCGTGCCGACCTCAAGCAGTCGCAATCGACCCGCACCGCGTCGTCTCCGAGCAACATGATGTTCAGTCTGCAGCATGACACAGGTCGCTGGTGCACGGAGTACACGTACAGCGCCGAGGACAGCATGTTCGGCATGCGGATGCTGCACAACTTTGGGAAGCTCGCCCCGCCGCCTGGAAACATCGAGGAGTCGGAGCGGACCTCCGCCGCTACGTCGCGCGGCGGGACGAAGATGAAGAGGATAGACGAGGAGGATGCGATGGAGGGAGGCCTGAAGGGCAGGATCTCTGCCGGTGCAGAGATCTACTTCAGCGCTGTGGAGAGGAGCGCAGGAGGTTGGTCGTACCCAGTCGTGCCTATGGATATATGATGAACCAGCGCGGACCTAACCCTTACTGCGTTGGACAGTGTCGATGGGTATCCGATTCACCACCCTCCCAGATGCGACGGCGCCGTCGTTGCAAGCCACGAACGTGCAACTAGAATCGTCGGCAGTGCTCCCGTCGTCGCAATCCCCATCCAGCCATCTTGTCTCCCCCTCCCCCTCCCCGATTTCCGAACCGCCGACCACCATCGCCGCGCTCTTCAATCCCATGATGGGCCACATGTCCGGTGCATACACTGCGCAGGTGTCCAGGGACCTCTCTCTGAGCACGCGGTTCGACTTGAACGTCTACAGCTACGAAAGCGAATGGACTTTGGGAGCCGAGTGGTGGCTCCGGCGGTCGCGGTCAAAGCCTGTCTCGAACGGGGCGGTCGACGACACATCTGCGGTCCCGTCGTCGTTCTCAGAGGCGCCCACGTCGCCGTACGATGTCACTGGCGTTGTGAAAGCTCGAGCCTCGACGTCCAACGTGGGTTCCTTTCTCCGCAGATCATGATCTAATGAGGGATCTTGACACCTCTGTTCGGCGCAGGACATTGCGCTGCTATGGGAAGGCCGGTTGAAGAATGTTCTGGTCGGATTGGGCGTTGCATCCAACCTGTCGAGCGGCGCCAAACCGATCAAGTCATTCGGTCTCGAGCTGTCTTACTTCAGTTCAGAGTAGTGGAGACATTGTGAGATGACGTTGATTTATTTCTGTAGCTTGTGGGGTTACATTTCAAATTGTTGAAAACGTCCACCTCCCCCCGCAAATTCAGCTGCGAAAGCAAGAAGTAGAGTGGTACATGAGTATTCAAGCAATAGCGAATCAAATGGCACAAAAAATAGCAGGGTATTAGAGCCGAAGGAAAGCCAAGAAATGAAACGTAATGGAGATTGATTGAGAGTCAAGTTGAGTGTCGAGTGAAGATTAAGTGAGAGCGTAGTCGCCATCATTCGGACGACGTTGCTGAGCTCGTCCCAGCCACCTCCCTCTTGGGGAGTGCCGTCCCCAACGTCTTCGCGAGTCTCGTCATGGCGTCCATCGTGATGACCGGACGGCTTTGCTGCCGGCGGTGCGTCACGGGGGAGGACTGCGTACGTCCGTGGTGCGGCCCTTTGGCGGCAGTAACCCCCACTCCCGCCTGTGTCGAGGAGCCCGAGAAGAAGCCACGCTTGGCACCGGCGGAGAATGGCGATGGGCGGCCGAGTGTGTGAGAGCGACCGTGCATGGGAGCGCGTGGTAATGGCGCTGAGCGCGGTCCTTCAGGGGGACCAGACTCGGACTCATCGGATTTGGGTGCGGACGCATGGACGGACTCGGCAGAAACCCCTATACTAATGTCGACCTCTGATTGAGTGGCATGTGCCTCAGACGGTGCGTGCGCGGCGCGGTGGGGAGCGTGAATAGAATCGGCCAAGCTTCTGCCTGACTGGATGAGTGGTGTGACAGAAGAAGCCGGCGCTGAATCCTCGGAGCTGGGACCAGCGAGGTGAGGTGGGGTATCCCTGGGGGGTCCTGTGTTCGAAGCTAGCACCCGCTCTGGAGGAGGGGAAGAAACTGGACCTGACTGAGGTGATGGCTCAGACAGTCCTGGCGATTGGTCTTCTGGTTGGTCAGATCCAACAGGCGACGACGACGACAGCGCCCCAGCAACACCAGCTGCATCCTCATCGTCTAACTCCCCGTTCACTGCAAGCACCGGTGCCTGATTCGCGATATTCGGAGATAATGAACCAGAGCCAACAGAGGGTGAAGGGGTGGTCTTGTCAAACCCATGGGGGAGCTGCTTCAAAGAGTCGTCCAGAATCGGGGACATGAGCTCTAACTGGGCCTTCTCGGTACTTTCTGTTGTGGACGGATTGGGGTCTGCAGATGCGATAGATCTAGGCGGAACGCCCCAATCGTCAAGATCCGGAAGGCTGTCATCTTCGTCAGCCCAGTCGATATGGCTGCCAGGGGTGGAAGGCCTGTGGTCCATGGCCAAAGCCCGGACGTGCTCTACCAGCGAATCGATCGTTGTCTTTGTCGAGAAACTTTCCACGGTAGGATTAACGGAAGAGTGTGGTGGAGCATTCTTTGACACAGAATCCTTAGGGCGTGGAGATGATGGTCCTGAGCTCGACTTGCGCGCCTTCATAGCAGATGTTAGTGATTCTACTGTCAAATTCTCTGATGATATAGTGGCCCCTAAAGGCTTGTTGTGTGATCGGCGGCGGCGTGTTGATGGCCTAAAGGTGGTGGTGGGCGCAGAGTGTGGTGCCGAGCCGAATGAGGTGACAGTCGGGGACGCAGGTTGTATCGTCAACGAAGGCAGCTTATCTTCCGCGTGTTGTGGAGCACGTCGAGGGCCGGCCTTGCGTTTTTCTTTGAGGTCAACGCCAACACCAGGCGGCGGTTGAGAGGGCGAAGAAGAATTCTTGCTTGTAGTAGAAGTATGTGAAGGGGGAGACACCATTGAAGGGGCTGGCTGAGTTGGAACTAGGTCTGGAGTTGGTGTATTTGTGCCCTTCTCTGTTGGAGGGGAGCCATGACTCCTCTCCCCTCGCGAGGAGGTGGCCCCACGTCGTCCCCCTCGCCCCCCTCGACTACGGTCACCTCGGCTGGTACTTCTGTTCACGCTATGGGGGTACGACGGTGCTCGGGTGTGTTTGCCCAGTCTAGTCGAGTTGGAGTGGGGCCGGTGGAGGGTGGAACTGAGAGAGAGGCCATGAGGAAATGGATAGATGTGTCCTTCCAAACGTGTCGTCTTGAGCGCTTGTGAAATTTTTAGTGATTAGGGGATGGACGCACGCACGCACCAGAGATCCATGATAAAATACAGCAGTTAGTGGCCTATTAGGTGATAGATATAGAGGGTTGTGGTGGATGTTGGTTGAGCAGAGAGCTGGTGGCGTGAGCCGGAACCGAAAGAGGCCGAAAGCAGAGGAAACGCAACGCGGCAGTCTATGGAGAACGACAATGTCCAAGGCGTCGCAGCCAGAACTCAAAAAGGTTACACAAGTCCCCTGCACCTAGCCAATGCTCCTTTATGCTGACCCTTTTGTGTCCTTAGTTTATGGATAAGAAGTTATTTGTCCATTTACAAGGCGGCCGCAAGGTTAGCGGGACATTGCGCGGTTACGATCTTTTCCTGAATCTAGTCATCGACGATGCGCAAGAAGAGACTACTCCCGCACAGAGGCACCCGATTGGTACTGTCGTACGCTGTATGGATCTCTTCTGCTTCAATATGTTCATTGATATATATACGAACAGGTTATTCGCGGGAACAGTGTCACCTCGATGGAGATACTGGAAGCGATAGCATAGCACAGTGCTGGTGGTTGCTTATTTCGTATTTGATCATGGTGAACAACCCGGTCATGAACTGCTAGTACTTGTATACACGACAGCCTCCCTTCCTCACCGTCAGCCTTTGTGATCTACGCAGAGGATTGTTTTCTTTCCAACAATGTGGCTTGTGTATATATATCACCTTATGCAGCGTGCACAGCGTGCGACGACGTGTTTTTACTTTGCCTTGCTCCTCGTGAAGACCCCACTTGAAGAAATGGCCCCGTGCTCTCCTCTACTCATCATATCCATGGAATGCGCCTCTATCACGAGAGCGCAATGTCGTACGTCCGTTGGTCGACGTTGTGTTCTGCAACGGATTCACCAGCGGGGATAAATGATTGCGGTATCACGATTTGATACATATATGCTCACTCCGTTCATCTTCGAAAGCCTCTAAGAAGAGGGTATAATCGTGAGTTTGTTCTGTGACAACTGCTGTACTAGGATAGTTACATTGAATTTTGGCCAGGTTCGTCGCAAGATTGGGAAGTGATTATAATGATTATAATAATGTCTCAGCCATGATAATCACTTTATAATAAATTATTATTGCATTCACTGTGGGCAACTTTACAATGTAATCCAAGAATTCTGGGTGATTAACCAATCAGATTTCGACATTTTTCCCAACTGAATTGGATTATATTGTGAGGCCCACAGTGTTTGTAATCTATTAATAAAAAGGCTTAAGCCTTCAAGAGAATTTACTATTATGGTAAGTTGGTATGGTTAGGGTTAGGAATACTTTACGACAAAATAAGGCCCGCCCAGCCCGAGGGCCGGTGCGGGACAGGAAAATATTGAGACGGTGCATGAACCAAAAGCCCATACAAACCACGAGTTCCCCCTGGGGACAGGGTCGCCGTGCTATGGGAGGCCCTCATGGCCCATAAACCCAGGTATATGAAGGGGCCTATGCCATCAAGGTAAGTATGAAGAGTCAGGAGTGTCAACCGACGCCCTTTTAAATTATCTGGCAGCGCGCACTGACCATTTTATTTAGGGCCGGCGTATTTCTGCTGCAAAGTGTACTGCAGTCGGCCTCACCTCACTTGGCACAGATCACTGCTCAGGTCACTGATATATCATTGACTCGGACGATACGATGGTACTCAATTCTCTCCCAGAACGGTGTTGGTATTTGTCTGAGCAGCAGTAAATATTAAGTGGAGAAACCTCCATAAACGTAAAGAATGGAAATGCGATAGTGTGCGCGATTTCCCTCGCTACCTAGGACCAAAAGGTTTCGGCAAATGCATTACTTTTTGTCCTTTGTGTCAACGCATCGACCCCTTTTGCCCAGTTGTTTATTATAATTAAAGCAAGGAATAACCCATGCCAATTAATAACTTGACAGGCGCAGCCTGAACTCGGATTCTGATATAGTAGGCCCTGATTCATACTCAGGATCCGATTTAGACACATAAATCACGGCATATGCTAGCATACATTTCAAGCCCACCTTGACCGCGACGCCAAGGGGAGGGCCGGAGCAAGGGTAGCATTACATCCTCCATGAGCAAGACAGGCAGTACCTTATCAATCGTCCTAGATGGCATCCAAGCCAGGCTTAGCCAGCCACTGGCAAGAGAAGCAGTGACTCGCGTGCGAGCAGGCGGACGGCTCCCCTCAGTACTGTCAATACGATAGCAAATTTGAGGTCCGAAGCGCCGTTCGTGGTGGTGACCAGGCATATTTCACTGCTAAGACAATGGCGGTGCTTGATAAGCCACCGTTGACTCACCTATGTTTAGACGAGATCCGTATTCTGTATTGTTGTTGCCACGTGCGGCAAAACGAACCCAGCTATGACCGCATCATCCAAGCACAATTGTGCCAAACCACTTCGGATGCTTCGACAACCACCAAGAGGGGTTCCGCTGCAAGTCCAGGGATGCCCATACCCGAGACAACAGGCTCATCCCATATGCTGGGTTTACCGGGAGAGAACGTCCTGGATCACTTCCTCCTTGGCGTCGAGGGTGTGATACTGGCAGGAGTTGGACGAATGGGCATGGTCGTAGTAGAAGACCCCCCCCCCCCCCATAGGCTGGATATCCATTGACTAAATAGCCCTTTGAGTGAACCAGTTAACGAATGATGGTGTCAACAACAGGTTCGAGAGTGGGGAACAAGGTCCTGGGGAATTGTTGAACGATTCGTAGAGCAGTACCCAGTGTAGATATCCTCGGTTGCCAAAGATGGGAGTGCGCTATCCACCGTACTGCCAGTCCCTATAGGAAGGTGGTTGGCTTGTGTGAGTTTGAAATCCGTCCACCATTTGCCAGAATCGTGCTCGGCAGATCCCACACTCTGCACTGCAGTATCATTATCTTAACAGAAAGAAGGTGGAAGATCTGGTTAATGGCAGTGTTAGCCATGTCAGGGTAAAAATGTCTTGCTCAAATTTGGGTTACAAGTACCCAAGGACAGCATGTCTTGTATT
>WTXH01000109.1:0-119418 GCA_022376555.1 Russula compacta
GTACCACCAACGTGCCCTGTCCCAATCCGGCCAGGTGAGAACATCATCATATGACTCTTCAGTATCCAATGAATAGAGAGAAAAGACATCGAGAAGCGCGTTGTCGTTGAGTATGTGGACTGGTGTAATGGGCTGGGGTCAGGAAGCGTTATCATTCCACCAGTTAATGAAATCACCCACTGGGTGCATGTTGATGGGGTCCTTCGACGGGAAAAAGGGAAATGGTGGTAGAAAAGCAACTAGGCATACTGTTCAAGTGGTATAATTGACTCGGGGGATGTAGTTAAAGGCTGTGTTGAGTTGGATTGCCCAGCTGCCTACAGTGCCAGTGGTTCACGGTGCGGGGTGATCTAGCCAAATCTGGCTAGCGCTGAGTCGCTGACCGACGGCACTCTCTTTCCTGAGGATTTCCTGAGGATTCCGTCTTCTGTCTCCGTGAATGGCAGGGTGTTGCTTTCAAGCTTCATACAACTCTGAATACCTTATTCCTCCGGAAAAGTATACACTCCCGTATTTGTCTGTCTTTAACTTGTCACCAACCTGCATCTATCCCCTCTTTCCTGCACTGGCTCATGCTGGATCTTCCTCTTAGCTCGCGACCGTAGTGCGCGTATCCTGCAGCCTTCTCGGTAGCCACTAGTCACTGCTGGTATCCCTATGTCGTTCTCTTATGCTCTTCCTCCTCTTTCCGGGACTGTTTTTATTGTCTCCTTTGGATGATGACCCTCTTCTTTACTACCCGAATTCAGGCTACTGTGAGATACGAGATGCACACGATGTAAATAAGAGCAGGATTACTGCCCCCTTTCTCTGACTCTCACCTTAAAACCAACGCACCGTCTGTTTCAACACCGAATCTGACTCTGCCATCCCCGAAACGGGTCCCCAAGATGTCATCTCAAGTTATTTAGGACGTCCCCTCCACGGCCATCCCATGTCACCATCCAAAGGCATGCTCCTACTAGGAGGTTCACAGACCTCCGGTGACTCTTAGAATCCTGTATTGCGCTTCGACAGAATACCGACTGTTGTAACGATTCGGTCTGCGAGTTCTCGGCATAGCGGCCTGCTTAACTTTCATTGGAAAAGCCTATAGCCGTTGCTTCTCGAGATGTGATTGTACATGTTAGTGGGCAAGGATGCTTCAATGGGTTTCCGCCCCTTGCCTCCTGTTTCAAGTGACCCTACTTTCCTTTTCTCTTTATGTGTGCAAGGACGATCGATATTCGACTTTATGTATCCACGCATTAGGTTGCACCAACCATTCGCTCGCCTTCTGATCTATCCGATAGGAACAGTTTTTCTGTCAATGACGGCGTCTCGTTCGTGGGCTGTTGTCTGGGTTCATCGGCGTGGCTCTCTTGCGTTTGCCGACTGAAAGCAGGTTGTGCTGTACAAGCACGCTTCTGCCACCACACACGCTACTCCCGACCCGTCTGGGTATCTCGTTTTGATTCATCCATTTTGTTTCATCCGACTAGGTACATACGCTACTACATTTACATGTATGCTTTATATAAGCTCACAGTCTATCTATCTAATTTCGCTGTGCAGCGCCCACGCATGCAAGGGACTATCATCCTCGCTTGTCATCACAGTACTCAATGCATCCGACACTCATGGTCTTGCCCGACAATGTGCAGCAGCATGGGCTTGGCGAGCTGACTGCATTATGCAATTTAGATAAGCCTGCGCGAAAAAATTGATTCTTCCCTACTTATCTACGCTTACCCTCCTTCCCCTTTGTACTGTCTACTACATGGGGAAACCAACATAATCATGGTACATCTGGAGGAGTCAACGTAAGGAGGATCCATTAGATTTTACATATACACCTAGTTGCGAGTGTCTTACCTGCAGTCGTGCGTAATTGCG
Source organism: Russula compacta (assembly GCA_022376555.1). Taxonomy (NCBI): domain Eukaryota; kingdom Fungi; phylum Basidiomycota; class Agaricomycetes; order Russulales; family Russulaceae; genus Russula; species Russula compacta. The sequence goes on from WTXH01000109.1 coordinate 1,876, forward strand.
CATAACTTACAGGATATCGCGGTAATTCACGCTGCACTTGCACTCCTACATACGTCAAAGTCAAAATAAATATCATATAGTCTCCCCCTAATAATAAGTACGACAATGACTAGGAGAGGCTGACAAGTACGCGTAGTTTCCTTGAAGGTGAGCAGTGTAGATAATCTGCTGCGAGTGAATCAAGAAATCGTCGAACCCGAAGGGAATTCATAGATAGAGATGAAGAAGAATGGAGAGATGAGTAAGATATGAGACCGAAGCAAGAAGACACATGGAAAGCAGGGACAAGACGAAAGCGAGAGGGAAAGACGAGGGGAAGAAGGCGAGACACTGGCATGGAGGGGGATGTGTGCAGCTTCCGCGACTGGAGGACTGGATCGTCGCGAGACGGCTTGGAAACGAGGTTGTTAAAAAAGAAAGGACAAAAGGCCAAGAAACGCACGCAAAAGCTTTAGAAAACACCAAGAGAGATTCCCATATGTCCATTGGCGATAAGTTTCAGGGGAGTTATACATGCGAGCGATGTTCCTACAACTATCCGTTCTAAATCTGAAGTAGAGCTGAGATGTGATAGAAAGAAAAGACCCTACGAGATGATGCTAAACGAGGAAAGGGTCAATAAAGGGTCGATGAGAAAGTGAGGAGTCAATACAGGAGACCAGCGGAGTGCAATGTGTGTGCATTGAGTACCTGCGATTTTCGAGTATACTAAGTAGAGGTATGAGTTAAATAGAATGACAAGGAAAGGAAAGAAGGGAAAACGGAAGCGGAACCGAGACCCGAAGTAGGGCAGGCCATTGTAATCGTTGGGTCGCAATTCCGCGGAGATCTTGAAGGGAAGGACCCGGCAGAGGTTGCTGCACGAATGTGGTGAGGACTATTGAGTCAGAAGGTCGAGGAAGGTGTTTGAAGTTTTTGTCGTGGTAGCGGGCGATTGACATGCTGCTCCATCCCGTTATGCGCGCGGCTCGTAGACTCACCTTACAAGAAGGAATATCTCGATCAGAGTCGATGAAACTACTAAGGTGAAAGACTCGGGAAAGAAAGGCGGTAAATGGGAGGTGTGTGACGATCTGAGGCTGCATATATACTAGGCGGGTGTTATGGATGTGGCATCATTGGAATTTTGGTTTAGTTGTAAGGAGAGCGTGGGTGTGAGTACAGACGATAGACTGTGAGTCTGGTAAGTCGCATACCGAACCCGTGTTGTAATGCGGTCACGCTAGGCTTTGGTTGGCTTGGCTGCTCGCCATCAAACGAACCACGCACCGTAGCTACATGACTTCTGTGGAACGATAGGAGTTCGATGATGGATCAGGGCTACGGGGTGGCCTGAAATCTGGCGTGCATCAATGAATGAGGAGAATTCGTCGCCAGCATCGCCCCCCGCAGAATATTCGAGCTCCTTCAGCTCTGGCACAAGGCCCAGAGACCATTCTCCATCGTCCAATTTCAGAGAGCGAGACAGCTCTGTGACGAGGCTGTTAGACACACGGAGGGTCAACACCTTGTTGAACGACCTGAGGAGTCTGCGCCACTGTGTTGGGTCGACCTCATTATGCCCCTTCAACGACAGACTATGTTCCTCGTATTCAAGCTTGAGATGCTCCACCGCAGAGAACACTGGGCTAAGTGCATTAAAAATCTGCGCTACGCAAGCAACCTGCCAGTCGAGGTGTCTGCAGCCAACATGCACATAGAAGGCATACATCTTGGCCCCCTCACGAGGATATACCCCCACGGCTACTCCGGCATCATAGAACTCGAACCTGGCACTGCTAAACCTGAAATTCTCTATTGAGCTCATGAACTCCAGGAGGCATGTGGCAGAAAAAGTGAGCTGGTTGAAGTACAGGATTTGGAGCTTCTCGAGGAGAGGGGTAGTAATTCCAGGAAGCAGTGCTTCCAAGTAGGCGCTGGCACCTTTGAACCCAAACCAGCGAAGGTTTGGAAGTGTGACGTGTGTAATGATCGGCGTATCCAACAGTTCCATCTTAACGTCACGGTTAGGAACTGGCGAGTGAAAGGTGATCCCAAGTGTCTCCAACTGGGGCATGAGCGAAAGTCGTTGGAGCAAGTTATTCGGGCTAAAGTAGGCAGACGGATGAATGTTTTGGAGCGAGAGTGTGACAAGTCCCTCGGCGGTCGTAAGTAATGGGGATCCTATGGGAAAGTCGAAGTTCACCAATATGAGATGGCGTAAATTTGGAGCATGAAAATTTTGGGGAAGCGTCAAGCTCTCATGGTGCTTGGCCGGTGGAGCAATATACAGATACTCCAGTCTCGGAAATTCGCCGTCCATAGACATGATGAGTCTCTGCAAATTTGGAACTGACATCTGAAGGCGGATGCGGCGCACGCGATCACGGCACTGGAGCGCAAGGATTATTCCTTCCTCATCCTCTACAGTAATGTCGTGATCTTCGTCAACGTGATCGATTATGAGAGGAAGGCAAGGCGAATGTGCCAGCATGACCACTATGGGCGTGCGATATGTACAAACGAGGCAAAGTCCAAGGTAGGATGGCGATCCGAGTATGATGTATCGCCATCTTCGGCAAACGTGCACGAGCTTGTACCACCAGCGTTCGCGGACCCATTCTCCCCCTTCTAAGATACGGTCATCGTCAACCTCATCGACGTCTAAAAGAGCTGGACGATAGAGATAAAATACGTTGAGAAGCGAGTCATTGTCGAGGATCTGGATATCATGGGGTCTGGTTGCCGTTGGCCGTACTTACTCATAAGCTGATACCATGACAGGATTCGAGAAGGGGCGTACCTCCAGAGTGGTAGGAGCTCAGTACTCAATGCAATTTTGCCAGTTCTTTTGGCAGATCGAAGACGAGGGGTGGGGGATGAGGGAAGCATCTCAGGATACCGGGGAAGTAAGTATCCGGGATGTAAGTATTGACGGTTGTGTGATGAAGCCAGAAGTTGCTTTCCTGAGTGAAGTCGAGATCCGGAGGCAGTATTAGTATTTGGGCTTGCTCCTTGGTTGGGCACTAGGCACAGCTAAGCGCCTTCAGTGTTGGCTTGCTGTGTAGTCAGGCCAGCCCTGGGAATTCAAACGAGCGGTCCCCGGGCCGTTTACAAGCACCTTCACACAAGTTGTACACCCCCTCCATACTTACACACCCCACATTCCTCACCTTAAATGATGCGTCAAAGTTCTACAGAGTTACCATCTGCACGATGTACCGGATCATCACCGGTCACGCCTTCACAGGTGCCTACATGCAACGTGTTCTCCCAAACACACACAAGGACAAATAGCTTGCCAGTGTGCCACAACGAAGCCGCGGACGGTCCGGAAGCCGGGATAAGCCACCTAAATGGCTCCATTTCAGGGTCGAGAACAGAACGGCATCTTCTCAAGTTCAGGGGTACTCCATTAGGTTATACTGTACCGACGATTACTACATAATATGTCCCCAAGTCAGGTACCATTTATAGAGAACTGGCATTGTATGGTGAAGCGGCTTCGAGTACTACACTCAACGTTGCGGGGTCTATTCGCAAAAGTTAGACACGATAGAACTGTACTATTACATGCATCAGGAAAAAAGATCACTGTGCTTCAGACGCAAACAGAGTATCAATGTTTGTAACCACAAACAAGGCGACGTAAGTATACAGGTAGGTGATATAGTGATAATCATGAAGTGGAGTGAAGTTACCATTCGAGAAATCCAGGTACAGGGTGAAAATACGAGGGAGGGGTCGACGATACCTATTATACGTCCATGAGAACGCCATCTATGTGGGGTGCGTTACGCATGACGGTCTTCGTAGCGACGGGGACGTCATAATTGTGGTGGGGATGAGAGCTAGCATGGGTGTGGGTCTCAATCAGGACGATAGATGAACGCGTTCAACATATGGTATATGGGAAGCAAGTCCCAGGTATCGTAGTCGCACGAAGCCGAGGGGTTTGTCGTGTATCGCAGCCCATGACTATTGCCAGACGAGGCATGTGTTAACAGCGGACCAGGTTTACGGGGTGGCCTGCAATCTGGCGTGCATCAATGAATGGTTGGAATGCATCGCCAGTAGCACCTCCCGCAGAAACTATGAGCTCCTTTAGTTCAAGTAACAGCTCGTGAGGAAGTTCCCCATCATCCGATTGTAGACAACGAGAGAGTTCCCCGACGAGCCCATCATCAACGAGAAGGGTCTTCACATTGCCAAATGACATAAGAAGTCTGTGCCATTCCGTGCGGTCGACCTCACTGCGTCCTTCTGACAGCAGATTAAGTCCCTCATCTAGAAGAGTGAGATGTGTCACCGCGGAGAATACAGGGCTGAGAGTATTGGATATTTGCGCCACGGAAGATACCTGCCGATCGAGGTATCTGCACAGAACTTCCATGTCGAGGGCATACATACTGGCTCCTTCACAGGGATATACCCTCACGAGAAATTTGTGGTCATAGAAGTAGAACCTGGCACTAATGAACCTAAGGGTCTTTGCTGTGATCATGAATTGCTGGAGGCATGGAACGAAAAAGGTAGGCTGGTCGGGGTAAACAATTTGAAGCTTCTGGAGGAGAGGGGTCGTGATCCGAGGGAGAAGGACTTCCAAGTAAGCACTAGCACCCCCAAACCCGAACCAGCGAAGGTTAGGAAGCGCGACGTGCGTCGTCATCGGCGTAGTGAACAATTGCATCTCAACATCACGGTTGAGAACCGGGGAGTGAAAGTCAATCCCGAGCGTCTCCAGCTGAGGCATGAGTGCAAGCTGTTGGAGCAAATCATTTGGGTGGAAGTAGGCGGATGGGTGGATAAATTGAAGTGAGAGTGTGACGAGGCCCACGGCGGGCGCAAGTAATGGGGATCTTATGGGAAAGTCGAAGTTCACCAACATGATGTGGCGTAAACGTGGAGCCTGAAAGGTTTTGGGAAGCGTCAAGCTCTCAGTATGCTTATTCGGAGGTGAGACAATCAGGTATTCCAGCATCGGAAATTTGTCGTCCAGGGCCATAAGGAGCTTCTGCAAATTCGGAATCGACATCCGAAGCCGGATGCGGCGCACTCGATCACGGTGCTGAAGCGCAAGGACTATTCCTTCTTCTTCCTTTGTGGTAATGTAATCGTTGTCAATGTGGTCGATAATGAGTGGAAGAGGAGGTGAATGTTCCAACATGTTTGCTACGGGTGTGTCATCTGTACAAACAAGAGAAAGACCCAGATAGGACGCTGACCCAAAGATGAGGTATCGCCATCTTCGACAGACGTGCGGGAGGTTGTACCACCAGCGTTCGCGGCCCCATTCTCCCCCGTCCAGAATATGGTCATCGTCATCGTCATCTTCGTCTAAAAGAACTGGCCGACTGAGATAGAATATGTTGAGAAGCGAATCGTCATCGAGTAAGTCGATAAACGTTGTGCTATTGCCCCTGGCTGTGTTGACCCACAAGCTAATAAAACAGAATGCGAGAAGGGATCGTACCTCGGAGACTCACGACTCTGTGCACTTTGGCCGATCCTTTCAGCGGATTGAAGGTAAGGGGCGGAAGGTAGGAGATGAGACATGTCCAGTGAGAGTGATGATCGTCACGGTTACGGTTTACTAGGCTTCAGGCTGTGCAGCTGTGTCAATCTGGCAATCAGTTGCCGTATTCTGCTCAGGGCCGCTCTCAGCGTCTTCCTCCTGCTCGGAGGGTCATCTGGACCACCAATGAGTTATACATTGAATAGAAATCATCTTCGGCCGTTGTCATTGGATCCAAATTGAGAATCATGGATGGGTCTGTTGTCGCTAGTAATAGATACAATATCTAGTGTTGGAGCAGGGAAAAGAAACCATGCAGCACACCCATGTCGCCATTTCATCTTCGTACTCAATGTCACGAAAACCCCAACAGAAGTCCGCTCGACCATTGCACGCACCTACCCATCAGTTCGATCGTCGTCGTACTCCCGGTACGACTGCACTAATATGCTTATACGTCCTCGATATCAACCTATCACATACGAACAACGCCGCTACTTGCCCCATTTGTCATCACCTTTGCCGTCGCCTCTACCACGGCTGCCATCACTCAGGCACGTGAACTGGGTGAGAGAGGTGCGGGGGAAACCACAGAGCGAAAACTGCAAAGGCTTGGGTGCGGCTGGCACAGGAGACGGCGACATGGATCCGAGAAATGGAGCCTGAGTGAGGTGACGAGCACCACCGAGCGCGACACTATACTGTGGTTCGCAACGGCTGTAGCACAGATGACCGACTTCTGAGAGAGAAACGGAGAGGTGTCTGTTATGGCATGCTTGCGGCACGTCCCTATGCCGCTGGTGATGGAACTACGGTAAGGCAAACATCATCGGAGAAGCGAGTGAATAGCTTATACGGTAGCGGGGTTCTCATCAATGTCATCAAATGACGAATGGCACACACCCTTAGAATCCTCTCTCACACCAAGCAGGCGGTCCGTAGTCATCATCACCAGTTTATTCTTAGCACAACTCTGGGAACCATCTCTTCACCGGACTGTCCAAAAAGGCGACACGACACAGCAGCTGATAATATGGAACAGGGTTGTGCCATGGGCATGGGTCGCCGTCGCCTCCGCCTCCGCCGCCAAAAGTCCAGTCACGTGACCGTGATGAAATCCGGTCTCTAAACCCAATCGTCTTTCAAGCACTGGAATGGGAATGGGCCTTGTGCTGTCATGCCGCCACGCTGGGATGCTATTAACGCGACTAGAGGCTCTTCGTATTGTGAAATGTCCACGGTTTTCTACATGTAACCTCGTGATCCTGGATCTTTCCATGTTCTCGACAACCCCTGTTGGCTGGCGCTACTTTCAGTTCTCGTCACCAGTCGCCGGTCATGCCACCCTTTATTTGCCATCCATATTTATTTCAAGCCCTTCCCCTCAGGACAGCATTGCATTTGTACCTCAAGCTCGAGCTCAAGTCAGACTACAATATATATAAATGATGCACGAGATCTTTTCCGTACACCTCGTGAACGAGATGATGCCACCGTATTGTATGTTGACTGATATTTAATGGCATTGAAAAATTTTCAGAACTAAATTGCCAAGTTTGTCAATTGTTAGTCCTAAGCTCTGAATTTACGTCCATCGTCGTGACTGCAAGCCCAACAACGTCCCCTTTCCTGTGCTGAGAACCATGCAGGCCTTCACACGTTATTAACACTGCTTCTCCAGGTTACCATCCTTATACTGGTCACTACAACAGCATCAGAAACAAAGTTCACTAGCGATTCGGCAACACAGAGCCCTACATGGATCAGGAAATAATGGCACTATGGCTCAGACAACAGCGTATTTGTGACCACGGACAAGGTGACGGAAGAGTACGCGTGAGTGATACAGTGATTATTGGTTATGATACATCTGAGGGCGTCATCTGGGTGGAAGGTGTTCCGCGCCACGATCTCATTGGTGATTGGAATGGTCGTAATTGTGGGGCATTTATGCTAGCGTGAACGTGGGGATCTCAGTGGGGACGCCAGATAAAAGGTGCTGTAATGACATATAAGAGCACATTCTAAGTATCATCTCCACACAAAGCCGAAGCACTCGCCGTATACCACAGCTCACGACCATCGCTAGATAAGGCGTGGTCGTCAAAGACGGACCAGAGTCACGGGACGGCCTGCAATCTGGCGGGCATCGACGAATGCGGCGAATGCGTCGACAGCTTCACCTCCCGCAGAATATTCGAGCTCTTTTAGCTTGGGTAACAGCTCCGGAGGAAGTTCTCCATCGTCTAATCGTAGACAACGAGAAAAGTCCCCGACAAGCCCACCCTTGATGAGAAGGGTCTTCACGTGAGGAAACGACCTAAGAAATTCGTGCCACTGAGTGCGGTCGACTTGATAGTGTCCGGTCAAAGATGTAGCATGTTCCCAACATTCAAGAGTGAGATGCTCCATCGTGAGGAATATTAGGCGGAGCGATTTGAAGATTTGCGCTATGGAGGGTACCTGCCCGTCAAGTTGTCCACACTGGATATCCATGTACGAGGTATACATCCCACCCTCCCTGCGGGGATATACCTCCATGGCAACTCCTACGTCGAAGAACCCCAATCTGGCATTCTTGAACTTCGGGCTCTCTGTTCCACGCATAAACTGCAGGAGGCATGGGATAGAATTCTCGAGGAGAGGGGTCGTGATGTGAGGAAGAAGCGCTTCTAAGTAAGTGCTAACACCCTGGATCGCAAACCAGCGAAGGTTAGGAAGTGTGACGTATGTCATGATCGGCGTATGTGACAGTTGCCTCTCAACATCATGGCTAGAGACAGGAAAAAAGGCGAGCTCGAGTCCCTCCAGCTGAGGCATGAGTAAGAGCAGTTGAAGCAAATTATTTAGGTGGGGGTAGGCAGATGAGCGGGGATAATGAAGCGACAGTGTGATAAGGCCAACAGCGCTCGTAAGAAATGGGGATCGAGTTGTAAACGTAAAAGCTTTCAGTATAAGGTGGCGTAGATCCGGTGCTTGAAATGTTTTAGGAAGTATCAAACTCGTATCGGGTCTGTGAAAAGGCTGAAGATACAGACATTGCAGCCTCGGAAATTCCGCGTCTACGGTCGAGACAAGCTTCTCCAGGTTTGCGACAGACATCAGAAGGCGGATGCGGCGCACGCGATCACGGTGTTGGAGCGCGAGCAGTATGCCCTCTTCATCTTTGGTAGTCACCTCACCAGGACCTATTATGTGATCGATAATGAGTGGCAACGGAGGTGAATGAGCTAGCATGTCTGCTACGGGGGTCCTACGTGTGCAAACGAGGTAGAGGTGCAGGTATGAAAGCGATTTAAGTGTGAGATATCGCCATCTTTGGCAAACGTGCGTGAGTTTGTACCACCAGCGTTCGCGGACCCATTGCCCTCCCTGCAAAATACAGTCGCCGTCAGTCTCATCCTCATCTAGAAGAACTGGTCGATAGAGGCAGAATATGTTGAGAAGCGAATCATCATCGAGGGAGTGGATGGATATATTTTGTGGTCTGTTGCCAGTGCGCGTGTTCACTCATCAGCAGATAAATATAGCAAAGGGTACGTACCTCCGGTATGGGGAATCACGACTAGGTGCAGCTTAGCTAATTGTACCGGCAGATTGAAGCTGAGGGGCGGTAAGTGGTAAATGAGACATGTCAAGGGGGAGTACTAGGTATCTTAGAGTGGTCGATGCTAGATTTCAGTTTTGCCAGAGAGTAAGGACAGAAGGACACACCAGCCACGCAAGAGGGTCGTCCACGCGGTCACGAGATCCAAGTCACGTTAAATAGTGTTTACATCCATTTTCGCCTTGCGGCATCGCACCGGTTCTCAGTCCCTTTCTCCCTGTACTCTTGTTTTTCTCCTCTCCCCCTCTTTTTTTATCCTTTCATTACTAAGGGACTTGCGCGGCTCGGAATGACGGTTATGATCTGACTTTCGCACACGTAGAAAGACAAAGATCTCAAGACAATCAATCGCCTTCTTCCAAATTGAAGCCTTCGGAAGTTCCATCTTTGTCTGACTTTCAAAGAGTAAACTCCGATGGTGCATATTGGGGTGAATAAACTCAATCCTGGAAGGTGCGTTTTCGATCGACAGGCTGGCATTGAGGGGAGAATGCGGGAGTGTTCCACTTGGTGATCTGCGCTCTCTGAACAGCGTCGATGTAGATGATGAATCTCAGGAAACACTGTAGGAGCAGCCATTCATCAGTTATCATACATGATCTTTTGTAATAACAGGCTCGCTGATATCATAAAGAAGAAAGCTTGGACGACGACGGAAGCAAAGAGAAAAAAAAGGAGAGCCTAGGAACTAGTAGGATGATAGGAAAGGGCAGATTCACTTTTTCATTGATGTCAGGAGGTAGTCAAACACGCATCGCATCAAGCTTATCCTTACACCTCGTGGGGCAATTCTCCCTCCTCCTAGTGTTATCGGCAAGTGAAACACGATCCACAGTTTGGACGTCTATCGTCCCTGTCCTTGTTCCGTCCAATTCAGCTGTCACAGTCAGATAGTCTTCACCCATAATCTCCACTTCACAGGTTTTCATCAAGAGCCCATTTCCTCCCCAACTACCAACGTTCCAATCTTGGCCCCAGGCATCAAGAACGAAGGACATTGTATCTCTAAACCTGTACCTCCTCTGGTAGAAGACGAGGAGTGATCGGGGTGGTACGCTCAAGGTGATTGTGATGGTCTTTGCCTCGGTAGTTTCCGTCGTTTTGAAGACCCTCTGTTGGTGCTCGATCGTCACAGACGTTCCATCATATTTGTGCTTCAGGGAAAATCCATTGTTGACCTCGCTGCCGTTGGTTATTCGGAGTCCGGTTGAGCACGAATGAGAGTATGTCTGTGTTGCATCCGTATCATTTCTGCAAGACATCCTTGAGACCCAGGCGGTCTCAATCAGATACGTGTCGACGGCAGCATATAGAGCTTCCTCTCCAGGGAGATAATAGATTTCCTGTCGGCTGGACTTGACCAGTGCATCACCGCCCCTGGGCTTACAGACGGTGTACTTGTACAAGTCGGTCTGCCAGACAGCGAGACGTGAGTAGACAACCCCGATGTTAGTAGATAGCTGCATTTACCATGCTACCAGATTGATATTTGCGATGTTCGGGACAATGGGTCAGCCAAAAAAGAAAAGAGCCGGCGGTCCTGTTAGGCGGCGAGCAGAGGACGAGGAAGCTGTCAGAGTCGAACGTCGGCAGGAGCGGGGAGAGGTAAAAAAGGTATGGGGATCTACAGGGCGTCGAAGGACGGAAAAAGGGGGTCACGAACTCTAGATGTCGTGGAGAAGAGCGTGTCGAGCAAGGAGTGAGGAGCGGAGATCTGGAGACGATATCGAGTTGAACCCTTGCCCAAGCATAGTCATCTGGATCATCGATGCGACGAGGAGCCTCCGGATACGTTTTATTCTTGCACAGAATAGCCAGATCTCCGTGATAGGACTTGGTCAACAGTCCTATACCCTCTGGTCGCTGATATCCATCACCATGATTTGAGTGCGAGAACTTTCCTCTACCCTCGTACGTTGATCTTCTGTTCCCCTTCAAAGCAGCCAAGATATCATTGAAGCACCTAGGAGTTTAGCTATTGCACTCATGAAATGGCTAAACCCAATCAGCGCTTGTTGCTCGTCAACGTGTCCTATTTCCTCTCGTACGCCTGCGCGCAGTCCTCCTCACCAGACATCACGTGTTCCGAGTCTCTCTCACGATGTACTCCCGCTGTCAGACCCCCCGTAGAAAGTATGTGTGCATCAGAAAATTGTGGGAAAACTTTTCAAGTTTTGCACTTGAGTAAGTAAATAAGTGAAAAAGTAAAAAAGTTGACATTAACTCATCCTAATGGAACGTACCATGTAACAAAAATGGGAGATGGTAGGGAGATGAAATGAGGGGGTGGGTCCAAGAAAATCTCGCACAAAAGACAGTGGCGAAGTGGAAGAGAAGGACAAGAAGCAGGGGACTGGCGGGGAACGAAGATCGAATATGAGAAAACCATAACTTCGTGCTGTCCTTTATAGCAGCACTACGAAGGACTCTGTATGGTCCCACGATCCTTTGGGAGTTCAAGAGCGTAGCGGTGGGGTGGATCGTCCTTTACAAAGGAGAAGACAAGTATCATGCCACCCCTGGCCAAGCAACTCGCTGCGGAGCTCACTGGGCAGGGCAGCTCACAATTATCGCTGGGTGAAGTATCATCAACCGTGGACCAGGGCTACCGGGTTGCCTACAGTCTGGCGTGCATCGATGAATGCGGTGAATGCGTTGTTAGCATCGCCTCCTGTAGAACACACAAGCTCCTTCAGCTCTGGTAACAGGTCCGTCGGTGATTCTCCATTGCCTAATTCCAGAGAACGAGAGAGCTCCTCGGTAAGTTTGTTGCCCACTCGAAGTGTCTTCACATTCCTAAACGACCTAAGGAGTTTGCGCCACTGTCCTCGGTCAGCTTCACTGAACGGCATGAAAACCCCACCATACTCGAGAGTAAGAGACTCCACCGCAGAGAATGCTGTCCCGAGCTCATCAAAAATTTGCGCCGCAGATGCTATCTGCCAGTCGAAGGGTATGCAACCAAGTTCCACGTGGAGAGCGTACGTCCTGGCCCCCTCGCGGGGATACACCCTCGCTAAAACACCCCAGTCATAGAACACGAAGGTGGCAATGCTGAATCTGAGGGTCTCTGTCGTAATCATAAATTGCAAGAGATGTGGAACGGAAAAGGTGAGCTGGTTGAAGAATATGATTCGGAGCCGCTCGAGGAGAGGGGTAGTTATCCGAGGAAGCACCGCTTCCAAGTAAGCGCTGACACCCGAGAACGCAAACCAGCGAAGGTTAGGAAGTGTGACGTGTGTCATAATCGGCGTTTGTAATAGCTGCCTCTGAACATCATGGTTGGGAACAGGGGAATGAAAGGTGATTATGAGTGTCTCCAACTGAGGCATGAGTGGAAGTGGTTGGAGTAAATCATTTGGGGAGAAGTGGGAAGAAGGGTGGATCTCTTCAAGCGAAAGTGTGCGAAGGCCCACGGCACTCGTAAGTAATGGAGACCTAATTGGCAAGTCAAAGCCTATTAGGATAAGGTGGCGAAGATGTGGAGCTTGAAATGTGATGGGAAATATCAAGCTCGTATTGTCCTTGATCGGAGGTGCAATATATAGGTATTCCAGCATCGGAAATTCTTCATCCATGGCCATGATAAGCTTCAGCAAATTTGAAATGGGCATCAGAAGGCGGATGCGGCGCACACGATCGCGGTGCTGGAGAGAAAGCAGTAGGCCCTCTTCATCTTCGGTAGTCCTGCTGGGATATTCCCTGACATGATCGACGATGAGCGGCAGGGAAGGTGAATGTGCCAGCATGTCTGCTACTGGCGTGTCACAGGTACAAAGGAGAGAAAGACCCAGGTGGGATGCTGACCCGAGTATGAGGTACCGCCACCTTCTGCAAACGTGCGCGATTTTGTACCACCAGCGTTCGCGGTCCCACTCACCCCCTTGTAAGATGCGGATATCGTCAACTTCATCTTCGTCTAAGAGAACAGGTCGATAGAGATAAAATATTTCGAGAAGCGAATCATCATCGAGGGTATGGATAGATGTGCTATGTGGTCTGTGGGCCGTGGGCAGCATTTACTCACGGTCTGGTAAGATAGAGCAAGAGCAGGAAGCGTACCTCAAGCCTGAGTGTTGGGACACATTGATTAGCGCACTTCTGTCGAGCCTTCCTACGAATGGAAACCAGGTGAGCCAATGAGACAACATGCCATGCAATGGTAGTAAGAAGTATTGACGATGTTGTGGTCGATAGCAGCTCAGCCGGGTAAAGTCCGACCATGGGAACTGCCGGCCCCCGCCATGTGCTCTGCGCGTGCGCAGAGGGCTGTCACCGCGCCAAATTGAACCGACCTAGATTGGATGAGCTGTCGTGGTGATAGGATGACTGCCAACACTCTCATACTCCTACCACATGCACACCACCATCTCTAGTGGTCTCTGATTTACCCGTGCGTAGAGTGTGACTCACATAGACCGTTTCTTCATACATGCAGGCGAGGCCAGCAACGCTGTCCAGATGTCCAGCTAGCACTCTAGCCACGTCTATCCTTACGGTTTGTCCCGAAGCTCGCCTCTGCGCTCGCTCTTCTCAAGGAATATGGGTTCCTCTCGTTTCCTCTGACCACTCAGGCACCAGCGGCCCGGCTCGGATAGACCCTCCTTCACCCCCTGCATCCTTCATCGTCACACTTACGCCGCAGTGAGCAGGGATGGCCGGGTTCTCCTCCTCTAACCGCTGCCTCTGCCTCTGCCTCTTTCTGCTGCTCCGCTCCCGCGATTCCTGACTCGGGCGGCTCTCACCTCGTACACGCGCGCATTTTCCTTCCCTACGTCGCAGTCCACTTTAACTGGAGCTTTGACCCCCTCCTTCACGTGTATATCGCAGCAGGGTGATAGGCTACTCTACGATGCAGTGTAAGGAATACCTCGGAGCCACGTCCGGATCGGATCGGGCCAACTACGTCGGAGCGTTCGTCAAACACACGTGCAAACCTGCCAGTCGCGCCTATCACCTTCAACCCTCCATCGCCTCTGTTCCCTATCGAACTCCGGCCGCCTTATTCGCTTTTTCAACCATCAACTATCGACGCAAGACGCCGCATTACCTCCCACGTCCTTAGTCTCATACCTGTCCTCTATATTCCCCTTTTTCTGCCACCTTTGCATACTTTTAGCATCAACGGTCAACGCTAGCTACGGTCACATGGCGCAAGTACGCCATTAATACATTCCTTTATTCCTACTTGACATTCATACTAACTACTTTACCACTCTTTCGTTCAAACTACAACGCGTACGGAAATACTGCTAGCCCCTCTTTGAGGACTCTACTAAAACCATGTATATAAAGCGACGTCCTCTCGTGAGGACGGAGGGGCATTAGTCAGTATCCGTCAGTAGGGATCAGCCTCCACATTTTATAGCGTGTTTCCCCTTTTCTTTCTCTTCTCCCGCGCGCTCTCGTTTTCTCGTTCTGTCTCGGTACTCGCGATTATGGAACCGCCGTCCACGAGGTGCCTCTTTCTTGTCTTTCTGCCCACAATCTCTAGTGCCCCTTTTGATCCTCCCATTTCCGGACGACCGCCCCACCCTCGCAGCCGCCATCTATACTACGGCAGCCATCCTTGCATCGGAGCACGATTGCGCACGCGGATCGCGTCGTGCCTGCGCCACCTCTTCGCGCAACAACGACGCTGCCACACATCAGGTGCCTCGGCGAATACCCATGTCGTGGAAGAAAAAGATGAAAGAGGCAGGTTGCTTGTGGCCGACGGGCGCTCCGACGCGGCTGATCCGCTCCGATCCAAGCGTGGATCCGAGGAGCACCTTACAGTATTCGGCATTGTGATCATTGTGGGTGTGACGGAGGGGAGGAAGAGAAATAGACCGGATGACAGATGAACGGTCTGGTAAATTGCATAATGGGACACGTATCTCGGATGTCACGCCCACCAGAAGCCTAGCCACTAGCTATGCTGCTCGGCGTTTATGGACCAGGACTACAGGGTGGCCTGCAATTCCGGCGTGCATCGATGAATGAGGTGAATGGGCAGCCAGGATGGACCATCTCAGGAGTGAATGGACCGTCGGGATCGATATCCAAATGACATGTAAGCTCCTTCAGCTTAGGTAGTAGCTCCAGAGGTGGCCCTCCATCCAACCGGAGAGAACGAGCGAGCCCCGAGTCTATGACAAGGCCATCCTCACCATCTACAACAAGCGTCTGCACATTGTTAAATGACCTAAGAAGTTTGCGCCACTGTGACCGGTCTGTTTCATAGTGCCACAGTGACCACTTATCATGTGATTTGTAGAGGAGGGTGATGGTGAGACGTTCCACCTCATAGAATACTGGGCTGAGACCTTCGAATATTTGTGCTACAGAGGATACCTGCTCGTCGAAGCGTTTGCCGTCGACTTGCATGCAGAAAGTATGTGCGCTCGTCGCCCTACGGGGATATACAAACACGGTAACTTTGTCCGCATCGGACTTCAACCTGGCACTGCTAAACTTGAGGTTCTCTTCTCTCCTATGCGCATGAACTGCAGGAAGCATGGGACAGAAAACGTGCGCTGGTTCGAGAACCCGATCTCGAGCTTCTCGAGAAGGGGGGTGGTCATCCAAGGAAGAACCGCTTCCAAATAAGCACTGACACGCCCAAACACAAAACCAGCGAAGGTTAGCAAGTGTGACATGTGTCATTATCGGCGTAACCAATAGTTGCCTCTCAACATCACTGTTGGGAAAAGGCGAATGAAAGGTAATCCTGAGTATCTCCAGCTGAGGCATATGTGAGACCAATCCGAGCAAATCGTTTGGGTGGAAGTAGACTGATGGGGGAATCCATATGAGTGAGGGTAACTAGGCCCACGGCAGTTGTAAGTAATGGAGATCCTATCGGAAGGGCAAATTTTCGAGTCCAAGGTGACGTAGATTAGCTGCTTCACATGTTGTGGGAATACCAAGTGTGAATAATGCTTGAAGCCCGCCCCGATATACAAGTATTCCAACCTCGAAAATTCCTTGTCCATGGTCTTGATGAGCCTCGCCAAGTTCGAAGGCGACGCAACAAGGCGGATGCGGCGCACGCGATCACGGTACCGGAGTGCAAGTAACACGCCCATTTCAGCATGGTTAGTATCCATCCCAGATAGCGGTAGAGGTGTGATTAGGCATCGCAGAGGTGAGTATTGACGAAGATGTGGTCGAAGACAGACGTTGGCTGGCTCATGCTGGCCTCATGTGGCTGTGTGTGTTCGCCGCGGGCTATGTCACCATGAGGCAATTCTGCTGTTCGCTGTACCCCCACATCTTGACTTCGTCGAGTCTATCAGTGGATTCAACAGGATTGGGTTAGTTAAACAGTACTGTAATCCATACAATGGCCGCCTTGCAATTGGCTCCACGCGGATCGCTGCAAGGAGGAGCGCCCCTCCGCGGCCGCGGTTCGAGCGTCCGACGCACGTGACGTATCCACCATCCGTTCTACCACTACCTCTACTACCGAGCCGTAGCTGTGACCAGCACGACAATAAGTTTACGAGTGAGCTGGGGAACTGTATGTCAGGGAAAAGCAAACCCGAATAAAGAGCCCCGACAAAAGGATGAAGTGGATCCTATAGCTATGACGGGTCTTCGCAGCCAAGACGGCCGAGATCCGTAAGCTACTCTCAGTGTCAAGCTCACGTTTTACGATAATTGAACAAGTTCGCGTCACGTCGCAGTATAATCTCAGCGCTGCGTTTGTCATTCAGCCTGCATCGCGGGACATTGTCAAGCCTGGCAGGAGGTGGTTATGGCAGTGTATTTGTTATAGGCGGCGTAGAGCGTGTATGGTATGGGTGGCACAGTTTCACCATTGTTCTGCATGATGTTTGTTGCCATGGGTAAGGACTTACCGGCCTTTCCCATTATGCGCACTTGGTCATCAGTGAGGCGCACGCAATGTGGATGTACGGGCCTTGGGATTGCGGGACCATCACGCTGCTCGGGCTGGAAGACTGTGACAGTGCGCTCGCGCGATTACATGCCTTTGGAAAGACGCTCGATGCGTCTGGTGTTACATCAGGTCTCTATGTGCATCTATGCAATTATTGACGAGTTTCGATGGACGGTGAGCAGCAGCCGTATGGTTGGTGAACGCGTTTATTCGCTGAACATGTACACCACTCCTCTGAGAAGTGTTGCTATAATTGCTTCCTCGTACTCCTTCGACCTCCTCGAGGATGGTACAGCTAAAAGGACACTTGCCCCTGTCCCGCCTTTCGCTACCCGGTCCTATGCCGAATTCACACACTCCGTTTGAAAAACTTGCGCCGCGGGATCTTGAGCACCCGACATCTGCTCGGAGTACCTCCGCCCTTTCGTTGCTACATCCCACTCTAACCAACAGGCGACGCCGATTATACCGCTTTTGACCACGATAGGGACCTAAAACCATGACTGCACTCATCGTCCTTCCTCGCTTCACCCTTTTAGCGGCGACCACACCACACAAAATTTCACCAAGTCAGGGGCATTTTGTAGACTATTGGCACTGACTGTTGCAACAGCTTCGAATGTCCGATTGCCAACTTCGCAAGTTTTTGCCCAAATGATAGACACAAATACAACAGGACGACATTCATACATACACCAGGAAAAGGCACCACTGTTCAGATCATCTGTGACCATGAGTATCGTGATATCGGCATAGCTAAGGTTATAATCAGAGAAACCAAAGTGCATGGCAAGGAAGATGAAAATGTGAGGTAGGTGACGATGCGGGCTTGGATGCACTAACAAGGGTGTTGTCAATATGGTGTGTTTGCCATCGTGATTCTGGCGGGTATAAGATTAAGTGAGGGGGTGTGTGGTCCGAATGACAGATGAATGGCCTGCTTGGTTAACTGCATGCGGGAGACGGGTTTTGGGTATTGTGGCCACCAGAATACAAGCTATCAGCTACGCCTCACGGTGCAGGGCGGCTCATGACCATCGCCGAACGAGGCGACTTCAACGATAGACCAGGTCTACAGGGTGGCCTGAAATTTGGCGTGCATCGATGAATGCAGTGATGGCGTCGCTGGAGCAAAACCCTGCGGAAAATATGAGCTCCTTCAGCTCTGTTAGTACCTCCAGAGGTGGTTCTCCATCCAATCGTAGACAATGAGACACCTGCATGGCAAGGTCATTATCCACACGAAGCGTCTTCACGTTGCCAAACGACCTAAGAAGTTCGCGCCATTGTGTGCGGTGGGCTTCATTGTTCCATTCCAACGATATTGAGTGTCTCCCATACTCGAGAGTCAGGTCCTCCACTGCGGAGAATACCGGGCTGAGAATATCGAATATTTGTACTACTGAGGATACCTGCCAGTCGAGGTGTCCGCAGTAAACTTGCATGCAGAAGGCATGGGTACTAGTCCCCTCACGGGGATATACAAACACGGTAACTTCATTGACATTGAAGTTCAACTTGGCACTGCAAAACTTGAGGTATTCTGTTGTGCGTATGAACTGCAGGAGGAATGGGAGAGAAAACGTGAGCTGGTTGAAGAACCCGATTTCGAGCTTCTCGAGGAGCGGGGTGGTCATCCAAGGAAGAACCGCTTCCAAGTAAGCGCTAACACCTCCAAATGCAAACCGGCGAAGGCTAGGGAGCGTAACATTTGTCACGATTGGAGTATTGAACAGATGCCTCTCAACATCATGGTTGGGCACTGGGGAGTGAAAGGTGAGCTTGAGATTTTCCAGCTGAGGCATGAGTGAGAGCCGTTGGAGGAGATTATTTGGGCTGAAGTAGGCAGATGGGCGGATTTCTAGGAGCCAGAGTGAGACGAGGCCCACGGCAGCCGTAAGTAATGAAGATCCTGGAAAGGTGAAGTTTCTCAGGATAAGGTAACGTAGATGTGGCGCTTGAAATGTGCTGGGAAGTATTAAGCCTATATTGTGCTTGGTCTGAAGCGCGATGTTCAGGTATTCCAGCCTCGGAAATTCCTCATCTATGGCCATGATGAGCCTCTCCAAATTCAGATCACGCATCTGAAGACGGATGCGGCGAATACGTGAACGGTGTCGGAGTGCGAGCAAGATACCCTCTTCATCTTCGGCAGTCATCTCAGGATATCCTCTCACATGATCAATGACGAGTGGCAAGGGAGGTGAATGTGCCAGCATGTCCGCTACCGGCGTACCATGCGTACAGATGAGACGAAGACCTAGGTGGGATGCCGACCCAAGGATGAGGTAACGCCACCTTCGGCAAACGTGCGCGAGCTTATACCACCAACGTTCGTGGACCCATTTTTTCCCCACTAAGATTCGGCCGTCAAAAGTGTCATCGTCTAGAAGAACTGGCCGATAGAGATGAAATACATGGAGAAGGGAATCATCATCGAGGATGTGGATGGACGGCCTAAATGGCTTGTTGTGCGGGGCCTTATTCCCTCAAAATCTGATACGACATAGCATAAGCACAGGGCATACCTCCAGTGTCTGGGCACACGATAAAGTGCGCTCTAACCGAGAAATGCATGGGAGGTGACAGTGGAAGTCGGCCATTGTAGGGAGGTGAGCATTGACGCAGATGTGGTTGAAGGCAAACGTTAGCCAGCCTTATGTAGGCTCAGAGGCTATGCACATGAGAGTCAATATAGGATTAACATGAGGCGATGAACTCCACCTTGCGCTGTGCAGCAAGCCGGCCGAAGCCAGCTATCCAATGTCAAACTCTAAGCGAACCCGGACCTGAGCACTGCAGTGCAATGGGAGCGGGTGGTGAGTACTGTTGAGGTGGCAGTGGCAGTGAGGAAAAATGGAGAAAGAGACGAAACGGGCAAATTGTGGCTAGATCCAAGTACTGTAATCGAGAAAGCGTTCTTCAAACTGTCCTTACATCCTCATAACTTCATAACTTACATCTTCATAAATTCATTCAAAGCTGCGGCTTGACGGCTTGGCTTTGCCTTCTTCACAGGATCACGGGCCGGGCCAAAGCTGTCAACTTGGCTTGGCCTAGGCTCGGCCCATTTCGGCCTGGCTTGGCCCGGCTCACGGCCTGAAGCCGGGCCGGGCACAGCACTATGTGTACCTGAATGTAGGATCTTCCTTCTGCGAACCAATCGAGTTCACGAGAGAAAATCGGGGGTCCGAGTGTCTATGCCAAATGGCCCAATAGCGAGTGAAATGAACGAGTCGGGCACAAACATGGATGTCTGAAAATAATAATGTGTCGCAGCCACTCCGGTCACGGTGTACCCATTAGAGGCAGACAGCGTAGTAGCTTGAGCACTATTGGGTAGTCCGACGTCGTTCCATCCGTGAAGTTACGTGTTACCAGACACACACTCGACGCCAAGGCTCGCACAGGATCTCTCACCGGCGCAAATTTCGCCGATGTCCTTGAGATACCTCGAGTTTTACATACGGCTCATATGAGATAAGATTGACGACCCCGAGAACACACTCCAAGAACCAGCTCCACCCGCCTGTGCCGCGCATGCGGGCAGCGTTTTATCGTGTGCAACGGTCTCCCGCTCTGCTAGACTCACGAAGTACGCCCAAATGCCGTCGAGCAGTGGTTGCAATCGCTGAGCCAAGGAAAACGAAAAACCGGTAGAAGTGCAGAAAGACGGTCGCCTGCCGGATCGCTGCGCCGCCGCGAGTCACGTTGGGACTGAGGCTACCAAGTGGCATCGGACATCGCTGAGACTGGGTGAGGCACCCTCGAGACTCGGACTCATTCTCAAAGCTAGCGGGTATAATATTGTCAGATAAACACCGTAGCAATAAAATGTGTCATTGCACGGACCAAGTTGGAAATGTTCATATCCAAGTTAGACCTGAACAGAATACATATAACCACAAACAAGCGACCTACTTGTACGCATAGACTTCATAATCAACCATACAATCTGAGAGATACCAAAGTGCAGATGAACGCAAATGAAATGTACTAATTATGTTACAAAGCAAGTTAAGCTAATAGACATCCATCAGTTTGACATCCAACCGTGACAAATGAGAAGATCATGGCCATCATGGGACAAGAGCTGGAAAGACAGTGGGAGGTAGTCCGGGCGATAGATAAACCACTCGTTGAGTCGGATATGGGAGCTGTGTCCTGGCATCGTTGTGGCGTCAAGCCTGCGCTTGGCGCTCAGAAACTTTCATGCTTATCGCCAGACGAGGCCCATTCAAATACGGGTCAGGGTCACTGGATGACCTGCCTTCTCGCGGGCATCGATGAACGAGTTGAATACCTCGCCAGCATCGCTGCTCGCAAAGTATTCGAGATCCTTCAGCTCGGGTAACAACTCCATAGGTGATTCTTCACCGTCTGGTCGTAGGCAATGAGCCACCTGCGTGACGGGGCCGTTATTGGGCACACGAAGTGTCTTCACATTGCCAAACGACCTAAGAAGTTCACGCCACTGGGTACGGTCAGCTGCATTTTCCCAATCTTCCGATCGTGTAAACTTGCTGTCATAGTGGAGAGAGATATGCTCCACCGCAGAGAATGCCGTCCTGAGTGCGTCATAAACTTGTGTTGCAGAAGCTACCTGCCGGTCAAGGTGAGTGCAGGGAACTGCCATCATGATGGCCAAGGTACACATCCTGACCGCACGATGAGGATATACCAGCATTATAAGTTGCCGGGGAGAGAACAGGAAGATGACACTGCGAAACCTGAAAATTTCTCTTGTGCTCATAAATTGAAGGAGGTGTGGAACGGAAAAAGTGAGCTGGTTAAAGAAAATGATTCGAAGCCCCTTGAGTAAAGGGGCGGTCATCCGAGGAAGCAGTGCTTCCAAGTAAGCGCTAACACCTGTGAAGGCAAACCAGCGAAGGTTGGGAAGTGTAACGTGTGTCAGAGTCGGTGTATTCAATAGCGACATCTCAACCACATGATTTGGAACAGAAGAGTGAATGCCGATCGTGAGTATCTCGAGCTGAGGCATCAGTGACAGCCGTTGGAGCAAATCATTTGGGCAGAAGTAGCCTGATGGGTGGATCCATTCAAGGGAGAGTGTGACAAGGCCGACGGCAGGCGTCAATAATGGAGATCGTATTGGAATGGCGAAATTGATCAGTATGAGGTGGCGGAGATGTGGTGCTTGAAATGTTTTGGGGAGCATCAAGCCCATATCGTCCTCAGCCATGGGCATGAGATATACGTACTCTAGCATCGAAAATTCGTCGTCTATGGCCAGGAGAACCTTCTGCAGATTTTGAATAGGCATTCGAAGGCGGATGCGGCGTATACGATCACGGTGCTGGAGTGCAAGCATTATTCCCTCTTCATCTTCTGCAGTTAATTCGCGAGCTTTGTCGACGTGATCGATGATGAGTGGGAGAGGAGGTGAATGTGCCAGCATGTCTGCCACTGGCGTGCCATATGTACAAACGAGGCAAAGTCTCAAGTGGAATGCCGATGCGAGTACCAGGTATCGCCATCTTCTGCAAACGTGCGTGCACTTGTACCACCAGCGTTCGCGGACCCATTTGCCCCCTGGTACAAAGACATAGTCGATCTCGTCTTCATCTGAAACTGGCCGACAGAGAAAAAAGATGTGGAGAAGTGAATCATCATCGAGGATGTGGATGGATGGTCTATGTGACCTGTTGCGCACGGATCGTGTTCAGTCACAAACTGATAAGGCGCAGCAAGTGCCAGGGCGTACCTTGAGTCAAGGTGTTGGGACTCGTCATTTGGCAAACTTCGGCAAAGGCTCCCAATAAATGGAGGGCGGATGGTGGTAGACAAAGCATGGCCCATGGCAGCAGGTGAGAACGTGTGAGTATCGACGAGGACGTGATCCAAGGACAGATGTCAACAGACCTGGTCTGTCTGTGGCTCCACTGGAGTCCTCCCCGAGATGGAGGGCGCAAACCTCTGCCCTATAACAACGTATACGTACTTTCCTCATCACTCTCCGAGTCTCGACTTTTCATTCATACGAGTTGGTAATGAATCATATCGGGAAACTGGCCTGCAGCAAGCCCAACAACCATTAACCACCATACCGTCATCGTCATCGCAAAAGCAAAGGCCAACAAGTCCTGCGGCACAATCGCATTGTTATCATATCACCATCCCCATCCACCGTTCACCGTCCTTACTCACGTCCGTGACAGTGACGACCAGTGATCAATCGCGACTCTCGAAATCTACCCTTCTTCGTATTGACAGCACCGCTTGTACTACTTTCTCCCTCCACCGTCACTTCTACTAGGACCACCGCTCCCATCAGAACTGCCGCCAGCACTACCGCCCATGGGCGCCATGGGCCACTCTACATTCATACCTGCCGTCGGGTGAGGCACCTGCGCTAGAGACGGTCGAGGCTGCAGTGGATGCAATGATCCAACCGAATCTGACGATTGCTGCTGGTGGTGCTGTTGTCCCTATCCACGTTGGATGGCAGCCTTGGCAGCGCAGATCGCCGCGGGGCGATCCGCCTTCGTGGATGGCCGGGATGCGAATGTTGCGAGCATGGTCTCTAGTGCGGACAGGTTACTTGAGGGGGTGACCAGAAACGAGGTGGGAGAGAAAGCAGATGCGAGGGTGGGTACTGATCCGGACGAGGACGACCTGGAGGGTGATGGCGGTACAAGCACCATCATCGGCTGGGGTGCGCCAGGTGATGTGTAAAGCTGCAGTTCCGGCTTATTGGGAAGGGGGTTGGCTGCCGTCCGTTGGGACGGACTTGCCGCATGCCCCGGTATTATCAGAGTCTGTGGTTGAGATGACGCGGGGGAAGGCAGCGACACTAGTGAATGGTCTATCACGTCATGCCCTCAAAAATGCATACTGCCCGTCTTTTGCCGTTTAGTGGGTGGGTCAACGCCCGTAGAGACCGTATCTTTGGTGCTACTCCAGTGTAGCGTAGATGGCGGCTGCGATGGTGGGCTAGTCGTCCTGATAACAAGGGAGATGAAAGAAAGAGGACTCTTGGAAGCGTGAGTGGGAAATGAGAGAAGAGAAAACAGGGACAGTGGTTCCACGGTCGTGAGTGCCGAGACAAACGAAAAGAAAGATAAAACGCGTAGTGGACAGCGGTTCCACCGACGCGGGGCCGAGACGGACGAGAGACGGAAGCGCACGAAAGGAAAAAGAGGGGAAAACGCAACTGGGATTCGCGACGACGGATCCTACTGATTTCTTCTATCCCATCCTCAAGGGAGGAGGCTCTTAAATACAAGAATGTTCCTATAGATTTCCGGAAGTATCAACAAAAAACAGAATTGGTACGCGTTGTCATCGTGGACAAGGAATGGTAAGAAAAACGTCAGTAAAGGGTTAAGAGGGAGCTAAAGATTGTAAAACGCGGGCGTACTGGCGTTGTGCGGTTGCGACCGCGTCGATCATCGTTGCCTAAGTGAGAAGAAAAAAGAGTAAAAGAAGAAAGTGAAAAAGGAACGTCCGGGCTATGAAGACGGGAGACGATACGCTTAGCTCGCAGGAGGTGGTCGACGGTCAGGAGGTGGAAGGACGGCGGCGGGAGCTTGAAGAAAGAGCATCTTAAGGGCGGAATACGCTGTGATTTGCTCGCTATTGTCTTGCGCCGGTACTGTAGCTGGGGAGAGACGAGAGAAGCGGTGGACGCGAGGCTAGGAATTGAACTGTCGCGTGGCTGACGGGCGCTCCGACGCTGCTGATCCGCTCCGATGCGAGCACGTGGATCTGAGGTATTCCTTACACCAGTGCAAAGCCGCTTCACCTAATTTCCCAAGGCAGTCTAAAAATACGAGATAGTAGCCCATCTGCTCAGACTTCCACATCAGATCCTTCCTCTCTTTGCGTGGTGCCATCCGAAGCGCTTCCAATGCATCCGGCAGCCGTGGCGCTGACAGCTTGTTCTGGAACTCAAAAACAAGCAAAACAGCACTTTCTAAGGACATGTAGGCATCTAGATACTCAAGCGAAAACCTTTAAGTGATCCAGGAACATAAGGGCTGCGATGCTCGCGCGTGTACAAAAGACGATGAGATGAAAAGTTTTTTACAAAGAGGAAAAGGTGTGTGAGACTGCACCGCGTCAGGCGGCGGTTCGGGTCCCTGGCGTCACGCTCCCCTGCTCGCCTTCAAGGGTCAACATGGCGGCGCCGTGCACAGATGCGGTGCCGCCTCTAGTGCGAATGGAAGAATAAATCCTTAAAGACGGAAAACTCAACTTGAATCCAGAAAAACACAGGGGGGACATGAAACGATGACGAGGCTCTCAACACTAGTTGAGCCATCGCTCCCCCAACACGAGAGCGCGAACCCCTGACATCTAGCTCCGTTGGAGCCTCTCAAATTCCACCAGCCTAGGACTTGAAGGACGGACTTTTGAGGCCTGCAGCTCCGAGGCTTGTGCTTTGAGAAGGAGTTGTGAGCCGTGAGCCACAGCTTAGGCGGATGAGGAGTCCTCTCCTGTCAAGACAGCGAAGGAGGCAGAGGCCGCTGCATAAGAACTTGATGGCATCAACTAATTAACTGGTCATGCGTAGGCGTCGAGTGCATCGAGGACGATGAGGATGGCATATACACTGGACGACACCAAGGAGGGTTTGGGTTTTGGATTATTTTTGCGTTGATCAATTGTTTTTAGGTAATTGAGGTTATCGATTATAATTATCAGTTGTGAACCTTGAATGGCGGCCTTCGCCATGCGGTTTGCTGCGAGACGGTCGATGTTCGTGAACGGCCGCGATGTGAATGTTGCGGGCATGAACTCCAGTACACACAAGGTGAGTTGTTCTGGCATATCTGGCTCTGGCCACAAAAAGCTCGCCACTGCGCTCGCGTCTCGCGAAGATTGGCAACATCAGACCCCACTGCCATTATATCCAAAC
This sequence comes from Russula compacta, assembly GCA_022376555.1. Lineage (NCBI taxonomy): Eukaryota > Fungi > Basidiomycota > Agaricomycetes > Russulales > Russulaceae > Russula > Russula compacta. The sequence continues at coordinate 27,743 of WTXH01000109.1, forward strand.
CGCCTCGCGCAACCCCAAGCTGACTTCTCCCAACAAGTACTTCTCCCTCTCGACCTCACCGCTCGGAGCACGCGATCTTTGACTCGGGCGGCGGCTCTCACCCCCACACATATTCAGCTGCGCCCACGCGATGCCCTGAGGCCCGCCTCGCGCCTCACGCAGATCTTCCACTTTTCCGCCGCGATCCTCTTCGACTCAGGCTTCGGCCGCAACGCCAGTTTCTTCGTATCTTTACCGCAGCAGGGTGAGGTGTCACTCTGTCATGCAGCCATCTACGCTTTGGCACGTGCTCGTCCCGCTCCCGCACAACGACGCCGCTCTCTGGGCTGCCCGGGACGAGTACCATGTTCCAAGGGAAGGGGAGAGCAGTGTGTTTGTCGCGGTCGAGAGCCTATGCAGCATGGATGGCACCGGTTGCGCCGATCCGGGCGATCTTCGATAGCATTGGGCAAGGCCTTCCACGTTACCACACAGTGGGTTGTCTGCGAGGCACACGCGACGGGGACATACAGGCCGAGCTGCGTGGGCCGGAGGACCATGTACTCCCGCGGTTTCACACCTGCCGGCAAAGAACTTGGGACGTCCGGTGATGTGTCTGCTCTCTCAATGGGGCTATGAGGCTATGGATGTGCTAACGAATTTGGACTGGGTAGCCTACAGTTGTTGACGAACACGCTGATGTAGGGCTACTCTAGCTCATTATTACTCGTCTCCCGCCTATTTACTTACGCGAGCTCCCTTAGTGACACTGCCAATACTCTACCGCTATCCCACGCTCCTTCCACCCCCTCGTAGATTGCACAGCCAAAAATCGCTTTCGTCCTCCATTTTGCTATCTGGACCCATAACGACACACTCTCTTTACTCCAGCTACAAGGGTTCTAGCACAGGTTCTGAAGTACCCAATATATCTCCTGGAGCCCCTGCGCACTTCCTTCACCGCATTGTCGATCTTGCTGCATATACTCTCCCTGCATATCCCGTTCTCCAACAACAACCGGCAACGCCGAGGCTTGCGGCACAAGTTGTTGAGCATTCGTCCAAATTCTTCGAGCAACCTCGTGCCTCCCTCCTCGCCAGCCCCAAGCCAACAACAACCGGCAAAGCTGACCATACCATCTTTCACACCTCGTTCTCCGAATAGACAAGGCTACAACTAGAGAAACTAAGGTGTGTGGCGAGGAGGATGGAAAATTCGAGGTAGGCAACGAGCCGAGCTTGTATGCACCAACGAAGGGCGCTATCTGCGTGGTCAGCGTTGTTATCATTGTGGATATTGAGAGCTGGCGGAGGGGAGTAATAGACTGAATGACAGATGAAGGTCTGGTATATTGCATAATGGGACATTTGTTTCGGGTATCACGCCGACCGAAAGCCTAGCTACTAGCTATGCTGCCCAGTGCGGGGGGGAGGGCGCCTCCTGAACCGACGGGATTTACGGACCAGCACCACAGGATGGCCTGCAATCCGGCGCGCATCGATGAATGCCGTGAATGGCTCGCAAGAATTGACCGTCCTAGGAATGAATGGATCGTTGGGATCAATATCCAAAGGACATCTAAGCTCCTTGAGCTTAGGTAGTAGCTCCAGAGGCGGTTCTCCATCCAACCACAGAAAACGAGAGAGCTCCGAGCTACTGACGAGGCCATTGTCATTGTCCATACAAAGGGTCTTCACATTATTAAATGACCTGAGAAGTTTGCGCCACTGTGACCGGCCTGCTTCATGGTGCCACGGGTTATATGATCGGTAGTCGAGGGTGAGGATGAGATGCTCCACCTCATAGATTACTGGGCTGAGAACTTCGAATACTTGTGCTACGGAGGATACCTGCTCGTCGGGGCGTCCGCGGTAAACTTGCATGCAGAAAGTATGTGCGCCGGTCGCAGGGCGACATACAAACACGGTAGCTTTCTTCTCATCGAACTTGAACCTGGCACTGCTAAACTTGAAGTTCTCTGCTGAGCACATAAACTTCAGGAGGCAAGGGACAGCAAACGTGAGCTGGTTCGAGAACTCGATTTCGGACTTCTCGAGGAGGGGGAGGGTCATCTGAGGAAGAAGCGCTTCCAAATAAGCACTGGCACCTCCAAACACAAACCAGTGAAGGTTAACAAGTGTGACGTGTGTCATGATCGGCGTAAGCAACAGTTGCCTCTCAACATCACGGTTGGGAACAGGCGAGTGAAAGGTGATCCGGAGTGTTTCTAGCTGAGACATATGTGAAATCAAACCGAGCAAATCGTTTGGGTGGAAGTAGACTGATGGGGGAATCCATATGAGACGTAGATGCGGTGCTTGGCATGCCTTGGGAAGTACCAAGTACACGTTATGCTTGTACTCCGCCCCGATATACAAGTATTTCAACCTGGGAAACTCTTCGTTCATGGTCATGATGAGCCTCTCCAATTTCCAAGGAACCGCCATAAGGCGGATGCGGCGCACGCGATCACGGTACCGGAGTGCAAGTAACATGTCCTTTTCATCATCTTCAGTACTCATCCCAGGATATAGATATACGTCGATGTGATCAATGATAAGTGGCAAAGGAGGTGAATGTGCCAACAAGTCTGTTACCGGCGTGCCATGGGTACAAAGGAGGGAAAGACCCAGATGGGATGATGACCCAAGTAAGAGGCATCGCCACCTTCGACAAATGTGCGCAAGCTTGTACCACCAGCGTTCACGGTGCCATGTCCACCCTAGTAAAATTCGGCTGTAGAAATTGTAGTCGCATAATGAACGGGCCGATAGAGACGAAATATGTTGAGAAGCGAATGATCGTCAAGGATGTGGATGGATGGATTACGTCGTCTGCCGTCCATAGCCGTGTTCAATCAGAATTTGATACGACAGAGGATGAAGATGGGGCATACCTCAGAGGTTGGGACTCATGACTTGGTGCACTTTGGCCGGGTTTTTCAACAAATGGAAGGTAGATAGCGGTAGAGGTGTGATTAGGCATTGCAAATTAACAAGGATGTGGTCAAAGACGGATGCAGTTGTGTCAAATGTGTCATCATGAGCAATGACGTAAGCTGAAATCAAATTCCCTTGGAACTTTTGAAAGTAGGCACAATAGCCGCCTTCGAGGTGTCCAGCGCACGCGACGCACCCACCTCTATCCCCTCTACCTATACCTATGCCACCGTGACAAGCACCAGCGGATGAGGATGATGTCTGTTGCAGTCGCGGTCCCCACATTGAAGAAGTTCAAGGCGGGGTGGTACGCGATACGGAAATTGACAAACGAACCAAATTACATTTATGGATATCCGTGGTACAGTAAGTGATATGCCCTGGACTTTTCTATGTAGAAAATTTTTGTAAATCCATTCAGTGTAAGCCAAAACTGGCTGGGTCTCCTTGCTCCGCAAGGATTCTCACACAACGGGAAGGTGCATCTTTCCATCATCATTTGCATCCTCTTTGGTACAGTACACCTTGAAAAGTCTACATCGTTGAGTGGATGAAGCTCGTCACATTCCCCGCTGGCTACCCGCAGATTGCGAACGAATGGACGAACCCTTTTAGTTTCTTTCCAACCTTAATAGAATCTGAACGATCGAACTCGATTTATGCTGTCTCGACGATGAACTCTTTCTCATTCCTAAGTTGAGACACTACCTAAACCACGAAGGACGCTTTTCCCTCAAATTTTGTAACATACCCTTGCACTTTTTTGTTCCACCAACCGCCGCAGGGGCGGAACACGAGAAGATATACACAAAGAGGTCAGTATCAGTACTGGGGTAAATTTTGGAGCAAGCGTGCCTCCTTGCTTTCGTGGTCAAATATGTACCTAAAAGGTAGGATCTTTCTTCTGGACCAATTTGGTGCACGAGGGAAGGTAGGGGATCTCTGTGCCGAACAGACCGATAGCGAGCGAAGTGAATGGGTCGGGCACAAACCTGGACGTCTGAAAATAATGTGGTCTCAGCCATTCCAGGAGTGACCATAGAGCCGGACAGCGTAATAGCTTGATAGGCGGCGGCTGCGAGAGAGGGTTCGCCGTCCAACAGAGAGGGGGAAATAGAACCAAAGGGGACAGAAGACGAGCTTAAAGAGAGTATGAGCGCGAAGACGCGAGACGAAGCACGCACCGTAGACAGCGGTTCTACGAGCGCAGGGGCGGGATAAGAGTAAATAGAGCAAGTCGGAGTCGGACGCGTCGGTGGCCAGCGGTTCCACAGAGAGGCACGCCGATCCCGAGGAGTGAAAAGCACACACGGGAGAGAGAAAACAGAGGGAAGTGGGACAATCTAGACTCGCGTGAGGACGCTGCTTATATACACGAGTTTTATTAAATATAATCCTAAAGATGGTAAATGAGCGGAAGGAAAGCTAAAGGCGTTAGTAGGGGAGTCACGAGGGGGGTTAAGGAATGTATTAGAGGGCGTACTGGCGCCATGTGACCGTAGCCAGGGAGGCGATGGGAATGGATGAGAGGCAGGAGGAGGTGAGGAGGTGAGGAGAACGTTAGGGGGAGAGAAGGCGAATCCGGCAAGTTTGACTCGTGGTTGGGACGTCCGATGTGACTGGTTCGCTCCAATCCGAGCGGGGCTCCGCCGAGACATATCTTACACCTCATTGGCCTCATTCCCAAAGTTAGCGGGTCTAATATCAACAGATAAATATCGTAGTAATAGAAATGTGTCCTTACATGGATCCAGTTGGAAATATTCATTTATCCAAGTCAGACCTGAACAGAATATTGATAACCACGAACAATCTACTTGCACACATAAAACTGCATAATCATCATACAAACTAGCAAGGTTACAATATGACCAGAGATACCAAAGTGCAGGGAAAGGGAAATGAAATGTACAAAGTATGTCACAATCTACTGTAAGCTGGCAGTGACAGACGTCCATGACGGCATAGTCCATATGAGCGGCGTTTGGCATCACAACCTCCTCAACCGTGTAACAAATAAGAAGATCATAGTCACCCATGGGGATAAGAGCTGGAAGGACTGTGGGAGGTAGTCCGGGCGATGAATAAACGTCACGTATGGGATGGTGAAAATAGAGGCCGCAGGCACGGGCGCGCTCAGCCGCGAACAGGCGAGCGGCGACGGCGAGGACACGAGAGGACACAATGCTTGGAATTGAATTTTGCGCAGGTCCCTTTTGTCTGTACTTACATTGTTCCTACTTGCTATAGTTCTTAGCAAAGTGGATATGAGACGAAGAAGTCCGAGGGCAAGGAGTGGAGCGAGAGATATGATTCAGTTCCCGCATCTGGGTAATCTAAGTATAGTGAACGAGTGAACGCGCGGAAGATGGGGAACTCAGGGGAAAGTCTGAGGGAATCCTATCGGAGGGGGCAGACTGTGTCGCGCGTCCTGTACCAACGCCGAAATTTCAACATGGGAGCCGTGTTCTAGCATCCTTGTAGCGTCAAGCCGTCGCTTGGCACTTGGAAACGTTCAAGATTATCGCCAGACGAGGCGCGTTTAAATACGAGTCAGGGTCACTGGATGACCTGCCTTCTCGCGGGCATTGATAAACGAGGTGAACACGTCGTCGCCATTATCCGCCCTTCCAGTGTATTTGAGATCCTTCAGCTCGGGTAACAACTCCATAGGTGATTCTTCATCGTCGGGTCGTAGGGAATGAGACACCTTCGTGACGAGGCAATTCTGGACCACAAGAAGGGTCTTTACATTGCCAAACGACCTAAGAAGTTCACGCCACTGGGTACGGTCAACTGCATTTTGCCAATCTTCCAATGGTGTGAAGCCACTCCGGTACTGGAGAGTGATATGCTCCACCGCAGAGAATGCAGTCCTCAGTGCGTCAAAAATTTGAGCTGCAAACACCGCCTGCCAGTCAAGGCGAGTGCAGAGGACTTTCATGCCCAAGGTATACATCTTGGCCCCATAATGAGGATATAACACCATTGTAAGTGCCCAGGGAGAGAACAGGAACGCGGCACTGCGGAACTGGAAATTTTCTCTTGTGCTTATAAATTGCAGCAGGTGTGGAACAAAAAAAGTGAACTGGTTGGAGAAAATGATTTCAAGCTTCTCGAGTAGAGGGGTGATCATCCGTGGAAGAAGCGCTTCCAAAAAAGCGCTAACACCTTCGAAGGCAAACCCGCGAAGGTTAGGAAGTGTGGCGTGTGTCGTAGTCGGTGAATCCAATAACTGCATCTCAACTTCACGATTTGGAACAGGGGAGCGAAAGCCGATCCCGAGTACCTCGAGCTGAGGCATCAGTGACAGCCGTTGGAGCAAATCATTTGGGTGGAAATATGCTGATGGGTGGATCCATTGAAGGAAAAGTGTGACAAGGCCTACAGCAGGCGTCAATAATGGAGACCGTATTGGAATGGCGAAATCCCCCAGTATGAGGTGGCGGAGACGTGGTGCTTGAAATGTTTTGGGAAGTACCAAGCACGTATCGAGCTTGGACGGACGTTTGATATACATGTACTCTAGCGTCGAAAATTCGTCGTCTATTGCCCGAAGAACTTTCTGCAGATTTTGAATAGGCATTCGAAGGCGGATGCGGCGTATACGATCACGGTGCTGGAGTGCAAGCATTACTCCCTTTTCATCATTCGCAGTGAATTTGCGAGCTTCGTCAAGGTGATCGATGATGAGCGGAAGAGGAGGTGAATGTGCCAGCATGTCTGCCACTGGCGTGCCATATGTGCAAACGAGGCAAAGTCCCAGGTGGGATGCTGATCCGAGTACCAGGTATCGCCATCTTCTGCAAACGTGCGTGAACTTGTACCACCAGCGTTCGCGGACCCATTCATCCCCTAGTGTGACACGGCAAGAGTCGTCCTCATCTTTATATAAAATAATTGGCCGACAGAGAGAAAAGATATGGAGAAGTGAATCATCATCAAGGATGTGGATGGATGGACTATGCGGTCTGTTGGACACGAATCGTATTGAGTCGCAAAACAAAAAGGCATGATGAGTGCAGAGGCATACCTCGAGTGTTGGGACTCATCGTACTCATAATTTGGAACACTTCGGCAGAAACTTCCAATGAATGGAGGGCGGATGGCGGCAGACAAGGTATGTCCCATGGCAGCAGGTGAGAACGTGTGAGTATCGACGAGGACGTGATCCAAGGGCAGATGTCGGCAGGCCTGCCGTTATCCCCGAGATGGGCGCAAACCTCTGCCCTATAACAACGTATACGTACTTTCCTCACCACTCTCCTCCGGGTCTCGACTTTTCATTCATACGAGTCGGTAGAATCGTATCGGAAAATTGGCCTCCTGGGTATCAAGAAACTGAGGTAATGCTGAGGAACCACGGGACAGCACACCGCAGGCCAGTCTTCATATAAGTATGTTACCCCGAAATAGGGAATGTTCCCTACATGCGTCATGGTAGTGTAGTTGGCCGAATTTACACGTTTCTCACGTTTCTCATATGATCTACTCGTGATCGTTCCATCAAGCCTCCCAGTGGGACTGACGGTGACTAAAATCTCCGTAGTCTGGATACCCTGCAGGCCTGTCCCAGCAAGCCTACAACTGTTGACCACCATACCGTCATCGTAGTCGTTAACAATGTTACCAAATAAGCAAAGTAAAGGCCAACAAGTCGCGCAGCACAGTCATATCGTTATATCATATAATTATCATGATCGCCAGCAACGCTACAATGTAAAAAATTGCCTAGCCAATATACCACTGTCCCCATCCACCGTTCACCGTCATTGCTCGCGTCGGAGCACCAGTGACGAGTGATCAAACAGGACTCTCGACATTTACCCTCCGTGTATAGACAATACCGCTTCTACTACTTTCTCCTTCCACCGCCACTTCCACTAGGGCCACCGCCGCCGTCAGAACTCCCACCAGCACTACCGCCCATCGGCGCCATGGGCGAGTCTACATTCATACCCGCCGTCGAGCGAGGCACCTGCGCCAGAGACGGTCGAGGCGGCAGTGGATGTGATGATCCAACCGACTCTGACCGTTGCTGCTGCTGTCCCTGTCCTCTTTGGATGGCAGCCTTGGCAGCATGGATCGCCGCGAGGCGGTCCACCTTCGTGGATGGCCGCGACGCGAATGTTGCGAGCATGGACTCTAGTGCAGACAGGTTGCTCGAGGGGGTGGCCAGTAATGAAGTGGGGGAGAAAGCGGATGCGGGGGTGGGTCCTGATCCTGACGAGGACGGCCGGGAGGGTGATGGCGGTAAAAGCACCATCGGGCCAGGTGATGTATGAGGCTGTAGTTCCGGCTTATTGGAAATGGGGTTGGCTGCTGTCCGTTGGGACGTGCTTATCGCATGCCCCGGTGTTATTGGAGTCCGCGGTTGAGATGATGCGGGGGAGGGTAGCGACACTAGTGAATGGTCTATCACGTTGTATGAGCACACTCATCCATGCCATCAAGAAAACAAAAAAAGCATACCGCCCGTCTTTTGCCGTTTAGTGGGTGGGTCAATGTCCGTCAGGACCGTGTCTTTGGCGCTACTCGTGTCTAAAGCCGCTTCACCCAATTTCTCGAGGCGGTCCAAAAAGACGAGATAGTAGCCCATGTGTTCAGACTTCCACATCAGATCCTTCGTCTCTTTGCGTGCTGCCATCCGAAGCGCCTGGAGTGCATCTGGCAGCCGTGACGCCGACAGCTTGTCCTGGAACTCAAATACGAGCAAGACCATCATCACAAGGTCTATGGGAGCTATTGTTGCGGGACCACGGGTCACTTTGAGACAGTTGGGGTGCGCCACAAGTGTATCGGTTAGTAGTTTGTATGTCTGATGCACCCGCTTTTTCCATGCTGGATCAAGCGGGGCGGCGTCTTTGAGCCAGGTGGTCTGTTGAGATGTGGTGGTGGCGCTGCGTTTGATGATTGGTCGTATGTCAAGAACTGTCTGAAGAGACTGCGCAATCCAACGAAATGCGGCGTCGCGTCGGTCATTAAGGCCGAGAATACGGAGGGGCATGGCAAAGTCTGCAACGAGCTCATGTACGAATGACTGCCGCGGTGTCGGAGCCTCTGCTTTCATTTTCTCGGCATAGTTGAGAGCCATACCCAATTGCACACGCTAAGACCAAGGGGTCTAAAGTTGGCATAGATTAGGTCGAGGAAGGTCAAAGCGCACCCGAAATATCTCGCGCTCGTCGTCTTCGGTGATCTCCATGTACTCGATACAGACAATCTGCTTGTTGGCAAACATCCGCTTGTACTTTGGCGGAAGTTGCTTTCCCGGTTTTCCTGGTTTATGCTTGTACCAGTGCTTTTTCTTGGTCTCGCTGCCAAAGATCAGCCCGGGATGAAGAGGACCAAAAGTGGGTGATCTCACTCACTCGTCTTTATCTGCGCAGGCCAGCCATAAAAGGTATAAGGGAATGAAAAAAACGAAGCACTCAAGTCGAGAGACGCACGGTAAATCTATCGGTGAAGCTATCGTTGACAAGTAGTGCAGAGAATGTCAGGAAAGAGACCCACCAAGCCATCCATAAATCTGGAAATGGACCGTTTGTCTGAGTCGGGACACGTTTGACAATGACGGGAAAATGACTTACTTTTGAATCGAGGTCAAACGTTGCTTGCCATCGATACAAACCCGCCGTTCCGTCCCGTCGGCTGACTGGGATACCGCTGAGCGTACATGTGAGCACTGAACATGGCGCGGAGGTAGTAGTAGTTACCGAAGATTATGGGTGGGATATAAAAATTTCGAAAAATAGAGTCGATAAGGCCAATCTGCTTGATTTCTGACCAGACGACATCTATACAACCAAACGAGAAGGAGTTTAATGAGAGAAGCGGGCAGTAGGGAGGCATCACTCACCGCGCTGATAATGTGGATCCAAGTCGATTATACCCTCAACGATTTGGTCTAAGGTACGGTGTTAGTTTGTTTCTAAGGGCTGGTCTCGTTGGGCGTACCGTAAAGTGCCTGCGCAGTGTACGTGGTTGAGCGTGGCGGTCTAAGGACATTCCTGAAGGAGAAGTCATCGTTGTCTGCCTTTGCACCTGTCGATCTCTTCCTCTTTGCGATGGGAGTGTCTTCTGAATCTGAGGAATAGTCCGAGTCTGAGGCCATCGTTGACGTCGTGGAGCGCGGGTTCACGGATTCGGATCCGCTGCCCTGTGACACGGATACCGGTGACTGTGACCGCGTGGTGCTGTCACAAGTGTCACAGACATCACTGTTCTCAACTTGTGCCAGGGACATCGAGAGGAGGATGAGCTCAAGCTCAAGAAAGGTTCCCTTGCCTAGTCGACCTCAGCCCAGGAAAGTACTTAATAGCACCTCCACCACCGCCACAACAACCACAAAACGTGACTCACTTGCCGCAGAGCTTGAGCGTGGTTCGTTTCTTTCATAACCGGCCGTGCATCCATTCATCACGGCGCTGACCACAAAATCCAACCCTGCCCACAGATCCACAGCTCTCCACTGCAAAGAGACAACAGCGGACCCATGCACTAAATACGACCCTCTCTCAGGCGGCCCTGGAGCGCAAGCTTGCCGCTGCGGAGACAACCCGCATGCAGCTCGAAACGCGTCTCCGCGAGCGCGACACGAAAATCGAGCGTCTTGAGGCTGACCGTCGGTGGCTCGCCGAGCGTGAGCAAGAGGAGCGGGAGGAAAAAGAACGCGTCTCGAAGGAGCGCGAGGAGGAAAAGGTGGGGTGGGGTCGATTCCGGCCACCGCATGCTCATATTCTTCTTCCATTAGATAAAAGTAGACCAGGACGTCCGCTCCCTGCGCTCTGCGTTGAGCACCCTGCAAGAGGACCATGCCGACCTGCAAGACAAATACGATTCGCTCTCACGCACCACCTCCCAAACGCTCGCCGCGCAAGCGGCCGAGCTCACCGCGGCGCAGCGCCAGGTCGAGTCGCTCACCGCCGAGCTGCACGCGGCGCACGAATCGGCCACCGCGCACGGCGCCGAGGCTCTGCGCCTGCAATCCGCGCTCGACGCGCACGCGACCCAGCAGACCGACCTCGCGCGTCGCGAAACGGAGGAGGCCAGCTGGTCCGTGCTGCGCGCCGAGCTCGCACGCCAGGCGGAGCATACGCGCCACCTCGAGGCGGCGCACGCGCGCGCGACGGCCGAGCTGGGCGCCTTGCGCGAACGTCACGCGGCCATTGAGGTGCTTCGCGAGGAGAACCGCGCGCTCGAGCGGCGCGCGGCTGTCACGGACGAATTGCGCGACACCGTCGTGCGTCTCGAGGCAGAGGTAGAGGCTGCACGCGCCGAGCGCGAAGCATGGTGTGTGTCTCCACCTCTTTTTTTTTTTTTCTTTTTTTTGCCTTTCTCTTTTCGCGCGAACCTCAATGGGTGCATTTAGGGCGGCGAGAAGCGCGGTGCCCGATACGCCCTCTGCGACCCCCGTCTCGATCACGCAGAGCCTGTCGGCGCTACGTCTCAAACATGCACACCTACTTGAAGAACACGGTGCCGACCGCGCGGCGCGGCGCCAACGCGAGGCAGAGCTTGCTGACGCACAGGCGCGCGAGGTTGATGCGCGCGCAACCGCCGATGCGCTCCTTCATGCCACTCGGGCCGCGGAAGACCGCGCGACGAGGGCTGAGCGCGCTGCTGCGCTTGCCGAGCGGGAAGTCGGATTCCTGCAGGCACTCAACGTACGGCCCTGCTATGATAGCTCGCCCCCTTGCGGGACCCGACGCTAATATCTATCTGCTTACACACTAGGCGAGCTACGCGAGCGAAGAAGCCGTGCAGGGCTCAGGTTCGATCGATCAGGCGAAGGAACAGCACATCAACGACCTCGAGGGGTTGGTGAGCGAGCACAAGGCGCATATACGCGCACTCGAGACGGAAGTTCAAGAGCTCGCCAAGCGGCCCGTGCTCAACCACAGTTCGGGCCTGCAAGCCTTGCGTGACGAACTGGCCAACGAGAAGCAAGCTCTCCAAGAAGCGCGTCGAGGTACGTTCGCGTTTGGCCACCACCCCCACCGACTTTGACAGACCGACCTGTCTTTGCCCCCCCCCATTCTTTTTTTTTTTTGCAGCCCTAGGAGAAAAGGAGGAAGCGGCGGAGAAGGACGGCGACAAGATCGAAGAGCTCGAACAGACGCTCTTTGAGCTCCGCGGCGAGATCGGCGCAGGGCGACACGTCCCGCCGGGCGTGCGCGTGCTCACGTTGCGCGCGAACCCTGCTCAGGACTGGGCGGACCTGCGCCAGGCAGCGCTCGATAGGCTCAAGGAGGAAAACGCTGCGCTCCTACAACGCCTCTCCACACTCGAGACACGACGACCCCACGACAGCGGCACTCCGACTCCGACTCCGACTCCGACGACTCCGACGACGGAGCACCTCGTGCCCCGCGCGAGCTGGGCGGCCGTCTGCGAAGAAAAGGCGCAGCTGCAGGACGAGCTGCGACAAAAGGAAAAGCGGATGCTGCGCCTGCGGCAGGTCTTTGCCGCCAAAACGGCCGAGTTTCGCGAGGCGCTCTCGGCGATACTCGGCGTCAAGCTCGCGTTTTACGATAATGGGCAGGTGCGCGTCACGTCGCAGTACGATCTCGGCGCCGCGTTTGTCTTTCAGCCCGCTGCTGCGGGTGCTGGGGGTGCGGGTGCTGCTGGAGGTGGTGCGGCGGCGCGGATGCAGCTCGTCGCGCAGGGTGAGGGTGGGCCGCAGGAGCTGCCGCAGTTGATGCGGCATTGGGTCGAGATTGAGCAGAGCATACCGTGCTTCTTGGCGAGCATCACGCTCGAGTGCTACGACAAGTGGAAGCGGGAGCAGGAGATGGGCATCAGGGAGTGATGGATGACGAGAGGAGAGAGGAGCTGGGTTTGGTTGAATTGTCAAGCGTGTATTTATCGTGCAAGGTTTTCTGCTTAATGCCAAGCATCGTAACGACAAGCAGCAGAGGAACGCATTACGTGATGATATTTTGGTTGTTGTCTAGTGGATATCGTATTAGTGGCTGTCTCGTGTGGCCTCACATGCCCACCCCCTCACCCTCCGCGGGCATGTTAGTCGGTGCGCACGCGCTTGGTGCCGTTCGTCTTGCCATTCTCATGCTGGCCATCAACCGCGGCAAAGTAGTCGAGCTTCGCAATGGGATCCGCCCGGATCGTCTTGGCACCTTCCTTCCAATTCGCAGGACACACTTGCCCATGTTCATCCTTTTTTTTTTTTTTTTTTTTTTTTCTTTCAGCCCACACAATCACCCAAAAAAAAAAAAAGGCCACCACGATCACTCACGGTAAACTGAAACGCCTGCACGAGCCGAATCGCCTCGTCGACGGACCGTCCGACGGGCAAGTCGTTGATCGTGATCTGCCTCAGCGCGCCCTTGGGATCGATCAGGTAGCTCGCGCGGAACGCGATGCCCTTGTCCTCGATCAAGCAGCCGTATTCGCGCGCCACGCGCATGTTGCGGTCCGCCAGCAGCGGGATGCGCAAGTTGGGGCCGAGCCCGCCCTCGGCGCGGGGTTGCTGCGCCCAGGCGTAATGCGAGTACTCCGAGTCGGTCGAAATGGCTGCGTTTGCGCGCGGTCTCTTTTCTGTGTGTGTGGCACGGAGAGTACATGAAGGACATACCGAGCACTGTGGTGTTGATACGCGCAAAGTCGGGAAGCGCGTCGTTGAACGCGAGGATCTCGGTTGGGCAGACAAAGGTAAAGTCACTGGCGGAGAGAGAGAGCGCGACGAGGTTGTGAAAAAAGGCGATGAGCGAAAACTGAAAAAGTTTTAGACTCACAGCGGGTAGAACATCAGAATCACCCTAAATTAAACAACGTCAGAAACGATAGGGCTAGAGAAAAAAAGGAGAGAGTAATATACCATTGGCCGATGTAGTCCGACAGCGAGACCTCTTTGAAAGCCCCGTCGACGAAAGCAGAAACAGTAAAGGCGGGAGCTGGGTTCTGAATGGTGGGAGACATCTTGACGGTGATGGAGCAAGAAAAGCGGGTCGTTTGACCCACGGGGACTTGATTTTCATTTTATAACGGGGGACACGGATAGCCGGTGGCGGTATTCATTCAGAATCGCGACGCGTCTCTTTGGCATTATTTGTATCTGCCCGGAATGGCCAAGGTATACCCATTTGGGGGGTTAGAGAAGCAATTTTAAGATTAAACTATGGACGGCTGTGCAGCAGGGAATGAAGTACTTCAAATATGGTATGTGAAGCTGTTGAAAGACCCGCTCCGTACTTTTGCAGCTTGTAAATGAGTCAGTAAATAGATGCCTTTTATGAGACAGCGGCAGCAAAGATACAACAATGAGAAGGAAATAAATAGTGGAACCGTGACTTTTCTTTTTTTTTTTTTTTTAATTGACGCGCACCCATTCCCCGCGCTCAAACTCCCAATGAGAACCCGAGGGGAACACGATATGGCGTAATGTCGATCCCGACGCAGGTCGCGTCCACACCACCAGCCGCGACGGGCCTTCCTCCGTTTCCGCAGCAGAAGTCGCGACGGTCCGCAAAGCCCGCAAACGAAGCGTGCGGAGCGCGCGTACGTTGGGCAACAGCATGCCCACCTGCTTATACAACGTCTGCAGCGCGACCTGCGAAAAAAGCACACAAAACAACAACAAACACAAGATCAATGCTCAGGCTAAGAGAAAAAGAGAAAAAAAAAAAAAAAAAAAAAAAAAAAAAAAAAAGGCCCACGTACCTCATTAGACGTGCCTTCGAGGTGCAACTCGAGCACCTCCAGCTCCGCACCCGTCTTTGCCAACGCACCCAACAACCGCCCGCGCGTGCGCGCGTCCACATCCGGCGCCAGCACCAACACGAGCTCCTTCAACTGCTCACCACCGCCCAACGCGGCAAAAAGCGCCGCGGGGCGCAACCCGTCATACAACGTGCTCGCGACGCGCAGCGTCACGCGCCTCAGCGGCCTGCCAGGCGCCAAGGCGAGCGCCAGCCCGGGGCTGGCGTCGAGCGCGGCGAGAGCGGGCACGGCCGTCGAGGGCACCTCGCCCGCGCCGGGGGGAACGCCGACAAAGTTGGGCAGCGCGAGCTGGACGAGGTGCGCGCGCGCGGGGAGGAACTGGTCGAAGAAGGCAAAGGGGAGCGTGTCCGCCAGCAGCGTGAGGCGCGCGAGCGTCGGTGGCGCCGCGGCGAGCAGCTCCGCGTCGAACGCAGGCAGCGTGAGCGTCGAAAGGGCGCGCATCGTGCGCAGCGCGAGGGCCAGCGCGAGATGGAAGGAGCACGTTGCTGCGCCGCCGCCACCGCCGCTGTGCGCGTGCGCGTGTGCGGGCGGGTAGGCGGGGAGCACGAGGGTCGTCACCAGCGCGGCGAGGTGCGGCAAGACGGCGAGACGGGCGACGCACGCATCCGCTTCTTCGGCCGTGGTGAGTACGAGCGTGCGGTAAAGCGCGAGTTGGGCTGCGGCGCGGAAGCGCCGAGAGACGAGGGCGAGGACGGGGAGTTGCGCGCGCGGCATATGCGGGAAAAGGAGGGAGAGCGGGATCGGTGGGTTTGGCGTGCCTTGAGGCGGATGTGGCGCGGGCTTTGCGGCTCGTAGGTCTGTGCATCTGTTGTTGTTGTTGTGGGCACGACGATGTGCTGCTGCTGCTGCTGCTGCAGTGACGCGGGCGATGTTTCCGTAGGGGAGCCCAGGAGGGCGGGCGAACTCAGTGTGCGGGTACGTCCTGGTCCTGGTCGTGCCTGGTAGTGCTGGTGAGGAGGAAACGGGACTGAAGAAGACGTCGGCTCGGGCCGGACGACGGGTAACGGTGAGGGCGGTAATGCGGCGTTGACATCGGCGCTAAAGGACGGCGGTGATTCATAGGATAGCGACTCGGAGACCCGCGAAGAGACTGGGATGGGGAATTCGTCGAGACCAGCGAGTGTGTCCAGATCGGAAATGCTGCTGGCACGCCGCCCCAGGCCACTTGGAGGACGGATATCGGGAGAAGGAGGCGACGGCGATCTGCTGGGAGAGCGGGACCATTGGACGTTGGAGATGTGCTGGATGGCGGCGTTCTTGGAGGTCTTGGAGGTGATGGAGCGACCCCTGCGGAAATGAAACTTGGAGGCAAAGCTGGAGACACGCCTACGGAGGGATATCGAGATGGAGGATTGGGAGGTGGAGGAGATCGTGGACGGCGAATGCTTAAGGCTGGGCGTGTCGGTGACGACATGGAGATTGTGAGAACGAGAGAGCGGAAGGCGGGGTATGAAGGAAGGCATGGTGAAAGGAGGGGAAGAGGCCAGTTGCGTGCGATCTGGCTGGGGCTGGGGAAAGAAAGGAGAAGAGGAAGAACGAGAAGCGAAGAGAAGAGAAGAGAGAGAAAGAGATGGAGATGATTTGGCTATTGTGTGTGTGTATGGCTATCGAGAGCCGAGCCCCCACCCAAAGGACGGAGACGGAGAACCCAGCGCGGGATTTGCAATTGCACGGGCCTGAACGATCGAGACTAAACCCGTTTGCGCGAGCTGCTTATCTTAGATCTCGGGTGTGCTGAATGCCGTCGATCTACTTTACGGAACATGACTTTGCTCTCCTTCGCTGCCTGTCTCTGTCCCGTCGACCTCGCCCGTGGCGTTCTCAGTTTTTGTAAGGATGGATTTCTAAAAACCGTACTTTTTTTTTTTCATACGTATCAAAAATAAATCCATCTGACCCACCCACCGCGGATTCGAATGCCAGCGCCCCGTGGGATTCGAACACGAAAATAGACTAGACCCGCGGCACATTGGCGTCGGCGTTCGTCGTTCTGGCAACAGCTCATGATAGAAGGCGGGCGTGGTACTGTACCTTCCTTGCCTGTCGTGTGCGTCGCCACTCGCGATAATCACATCTTTCGTGTTCCCAGGGAGGGCTCCATTTCATTTCATTTCACGCAAATACGGTTACTTGGCACTTGCATAAATAGGAAACACTATATCCGCTTTGCATCCGGACAAGCGCAGTGGCGCTGCACAATACCCATTCATTTCCTCCTCTCTGAAATCAATCTGTGCATGTGACTGGCATCACCTCGCGCCCTAGCTCTGTCATGATACATCATGATGGCTCAACAAGCTGTCTTTCATCTCATGGGACGACTCGGACAACCCACTCGCATGACCGATCTATCATTAAACCGAAATCACATCACATCAATCGACGACGACGACGTCTCAAGGAAAACTTCACACACTCATTAGTGGGTATCAATGTTTACGATACTGTGTTTTCCGCCCCAACGAATGGCAAGCTATTAAACTCACCAACTACAAAACTCGGACCATAGAAAAAAATAACTGATAAATTACTAAAGGAGTGACAAGTCCGCACACAATTGGGGGCATCATCATTCAGCGCCAACTCGTCGCAATCAACTGCACCCCCGATGCTGGGGTCGTGTCCTGCCTGTTCGGATCCGACTCCCACACAATCTGCCCATCCAAAGCATCATCAGCGATGACCATTCACACATACGGTGCTGACAAGAGAAAGCGAGAAAACGCACGGTGCCGTTAGATTCCTGGCGAATGAACTTGTATTGGAATGTCGTGTTCGGTGGCATGTACACCGTCGCGCCCCACACGGGGTAATTGGTCGAGCTCAGTGGAATCTGCATATAGGTCTCAATGACCCATCGCCCTTCTAAAATACGATGGCGCACATACCGCGTTGGACGAGTCCCAGTTACCCAGTTGTGGCACGCTGCCCACCACAAGGATGTTCTACCCATGGGATTTAGACATACAACTCCCGCAAAACTCAATATAAGGACGCTCGCCTGACCAAACGCGGTCGTCGCGTTCTCGGAGAATAGGATAGGCACCTGCGGTGCCGTCGTCGGAGTGGGCCCTCCAACACCGCGCGCTCCGGTGTGCACCGCGATCGCCTGCCGCGGACCGACGGTGATCTTCAAGCTGCCACCGTACCCGATCTGGAATCTGCGAACGAAAACCATAAATAGGTACGAGAGAACCAAAGCACATCTCAGCTTTCCACGTACGCGGTTCCGCCGCTACAGACGCCCTTGCTAAACGGGCCGTCGATGACGTTGCAGTACGATCCGGCGGGTAAGCCCGTCGCGAATGTCGCGCTCCACGCGCTGTCCATGTTGTTGATGGCCACAAAGCCGAGCGAGCCTTTTTACCCCGCGCATGAGATCTTTCGCTACAAGAGAGAAAGTAAAGGTATGCACGTACCGCGGGAAAAGGCGATCTGCTGGGACGACGGCGAGACCCAGCCCGTGAGCGGGGCGCTGCCGACGTTATTTCTGAATCCGACCATGCCAGCGATGGCGGGCCAGCGGTGCTGACAAAGCCTGTGCATTGATTGTTCCAGTTTGACCAGTTTGGTCGCGGTCTGTGATAGCATCTTTTGCACTTACCACCTATCTACGTCGACGGTGTCGGAGCAAGTTCCTGTGCCTGCAAAAGGGACCGAGAGTGTCCGTGTGAGAAAAGGAACAGAATAAACCGGGAAATACGGGCCCTACCGCCGTTCGGTGCCCCAGCGTCTGTGTCGTAGAAGTTGCTGTAGCTCGACAAGACGGAAGGTGTGCCGTATGAATGGGCACTACACGAAGGTCAACAATTCGATCATGGGAAACCATGGCTGAACGAATGAGAATAGTGAAACATACAGTGAGAAGACGGTGGCCAGCGTGTACGTATTCGAAGGCGAGTAGACGTTGAGAGAACTAGAGCTCTGCGCGGAATGTCATCAATGAAAGGAGAGCTATCAAAGTAGCCATACCCTCTCGGTATCATGGTTGGAGACAAAAGCATTTGCATCGGAACCCGCAACCCAGCCTCGGTTATCAAGGTCTTGCAATGACATTATACCGCTTTGAAGAAACCCATCCATCAAAGCGGTGGTGTAGCGGAACCTGCGCACACAGCTGAATGAGCTGTAGAATGGAGTGAGATCGAGTTCCGTACTCTTGCACGTTGCCGATCTTTGTATACATATCCGGCGTGACTGCCTCTCCAGCACCCCAGATAACCTACGCCGCAACTCGATAAAAGAAAAGATCATCAAAAGCAAGGATCTCACCTCCTGGGTGATGTATGGTCTAGTCGTCAACCTTGACGAGATATTGGCGACGTCGACTGGATTCATGTCTACAGGCATATCGCATGAGTCGGAGAGACCTCCACTGAGGGAATTCAGGTGCATACGCTTTGCCGCATCGAGACGTAGGCCGTCAACTCCCAGAGAGATGAGGTCATTCGTGTACTCTGCGAGCCGCTGGCGAACGTATTCCGTTTCCGTTGTCAAACTGGCGCACGGTGAGAATCAAAATATAAGGCATCGGCGAAGGTAAAATGCGTACTCGGCAAGGCCGTCGAGCTGGCAGGTCCACACTTCCGTCGCGTTGTCATAGTTGTCGATGCTGTTGTCCGGTGTGCCGCAATAATGGAAGTCTTGACTCTGATAGATCCCAGGATAGTTGTAATACGTAAAGTCTGGTCGTGAGTCACTTGAGAAAGTGAGGGGAAAGCGTAGAGTAAGTTATCACGAACTACTTCCTGCGACACCAATCCCAGAATCTTGCGACGTCATGTGGTTCCATATAGTATCTGGACCAAAGACGTCAGCGACATCGTATGAGACCGGCCAAGTCATCAATTTTCGACTGACCAGCTATGACTTTGACGCCAGCCGCGTGACATGTTGTGACCATGTTCTGGTACTGAGATCGGTTACCGCGTTTGGACGTGAGGATGTACGAGACAGGTTGATAATCCGTCCACCATTGAGGGCCCTGGATGTGCTCCTGCGCAGGGCTCACTAGGGGACGGTCAATAATCTCAGGCGATGCGTAGGACAGGTTGTCGTGCGCACCTTGAACGAACCCGTAGCCAGCTGGACCAAGAAAACTGGTACACTCCGCAGCAACACTATCCCAAGTCCATTCGAACATCTGAGCGATTACCACTGGACGTTGGACAGTGAGCACCTTGTCTGGCTGCGGATGACGGCTCGTCCTTACCATTACCTTCCGGTTGGTAAGGCCCTGCAGGAGGCCCAGAGCGCGCTACCGAAGCGAACGCGAGCATTAAAGCAAGTGACAGCACCATCGTTTCCGGCTCGCTGCTATGGCCTATAGTATCGATCGAAAGGAAGAAGTGGTTGGAAAGAAGAGAAGGGGGGTCGTGTCACCCACTCGCTTGCATTCAAACTAGCTCGCTTTCAAACAAGACTACACCGAAATTAGTAGACGCAGTCCAGATCAGATCGAGCATATCGGCCTGTCTGAGGCTGATCGCCTGGCCGTCATGCTCGCTCGGTTCCCCGAGCTCGTGTTAGGTCCCGAAATCTCCTCCACTGAATGTTCTTCAAGTCTGCTTGGCTAGTGCCCGGGCTGGGTGAATAAAACCAAGGGAGATATAAAGGCATGGAAGTTAGAGTACAGTATGTGACCGACCCAACGTAATAATGGATCAAACTCCGGGCATCGGATCTACTGTAGTTTTAATTAACCTCGGCCTTGACCTAAGCGAGAAGTAAGCGCCTGGCCACAGTCGTCCACCTGGCCAACGGATATCCCTGGACCAGAACAAAACCAGCCTTCATTATTCGCTCTTGATGATATGACTATGGGCTTGACAATGAATGGTACATCACTTGTGAGGGCTATGTATGTTGCCGTGGGATGCACCCAGCAATGACAGGGCAAACATCGAAACTGTCATCTCCGGCCCGCAGCGGAGTGGTAATTTCGGCTTGCAATTTTTTTTTGGCTGGACGAGATGTTCTGCAAAAAACACCCACTTCACGCAGAGTATCTCACTCGATTGTTGCTCAATTACCACGAGATTTGATGAACAGTGACATCTTAATGGGAAACATGGCTGTGGGTAGGAAAATCGGTCTGTCATGCTGTCCCCATAATTAAACGACGTGTCGGAGGTTGATCTAACCCAAATGCCTAGAGCCGTACGTTACCGTAGATCTATCATATAGGCGACGAAGATCTGGAGGACCCAAAGACACGACATGGCATTTCAGACCGTGCTCAGCATCTACCATCACAAGACTTCCTCCATCTTATTAAATTCTTCTCGTGGCCGGTGGGCTGGATCATGATTTGAGCATATCACAACTTGGTTACTATTATGCGAACTTTCAAGGCTACCGGTATTGATCAACCTTTTTTTCATTGTGATAGTCAGGTGCAATCTCGGTGCCACTCTCGTAACTTCTGTCAAATCTAATCTCCTACTCTCGTGAAGGGTCAAGTGAACCTATTCTGCTTCGTTTAGGTTCTATACCAACTCTTCCAGTTCCTGGGGTGCGATGAGACTGCGATGAGACTTCGGCTTCTTTTGACCGCCTACTCACTACACGACAAAACTCTTTGTACCTCGAGTCTAGTATACGAGCATCCCGATTAGCGGAATTATCCCTTTGCCTTCCATCAGACCTCGAAGCCGTTATGCAACCCTTGTCATCGTGCTGCCAGGGCTGTGACTGGTACCTTGAGGTACGGGTAGCCGACGCCGCTTGACTAGGACTCACAAACGTGGCACTTGTAGTAGACTCTCAATCTTCGGTACGTGCAGACACAATTACTGACAAAAGTCCGAACCCTACACAACTTTGTCGAATTGACCCCACTAGCACCACAGCTTGAGGACCAACTGCTCTTTTCCCCGCCGCATTTCGCCGGACCCTCCGCGTCTGCCGTTTCATGTACCGAGGACTGGATAACAATCTACACCGACGAAGCCAGTGAAAATTTCTGAACAGTCGATTCAGATAGAATGCGACCCTCGGTATCGCATGGGGTTTCCTCACCTATCAGTTCCTCTCTACGACAACAGAGGCAATATCGGAAATTGCTATATGTGATAGTGTCAAGCCGAGACTTCTCAGCGCAAGTTCTCTCTGAACACTTCTTACCATGTAAGCCTATTTCAGTTTAATCAGCCGTAGTCATAGTCATCTCCGTGTTCGGAAAAATATTTACCACTCTGGGAAAGGTTCGGTGCACGGAAATCCCGGGGCTAGCGGCTCACAGAAGAAGCCCACGAGGAGGTTCGGGTCGTCGGGCGACGCAAGGCCGTTCGATACGAGCGTTGAGTTAGCCGCGGCACCTGTTTGGGCACTCCCGCACGCCAGCACCTCCCCTTGGTTGGCTGGCTGTGCGTTCGCGTAGAGCGCACCGAGAAGAACGAGAGCAGTGGGGAGAAGACGCATGCTTGCAGTGCACTTGTGTCTGTCGCTTGCAGGATGGCCGCGAGGGGTATTTATACACGAACCCCCTACCCCCCCACCCCCCCCGGAGAAGCAGCTGACGGCGGCCCGAGTCATACAGCCGTACAATAGCTGTGAGTTGCGTATGTCATGTGGCGGTTCCCGTCCTAAGTCCGCATCAGAAACAATTCTAGGCCTGATGCGAGTGTCTGCGAGAGCCGGGACAGGCATCCACCAAGTTTTTCGTGGTCTAGAATGGATGCCCGTATGCTATTGCAGGGCCGCGAAGTCGAGCGTGCGCATGGTATTGCGGCGCTCCTCGGATCATGGTTACATGTGTCTCCCTGAGCCTCTAGCATAAGGGATATCACGTAGGGGCAGCTGACGAGCCTCTCGGATGACTTCAGGTGAAGGGATTTCCCTGAATAGCCTGAGGAGGATCAAGATGCCATGTCATACAACATATGCATGGGCTCTAAGCGTGCCCACCGCAAGCCAGGGCATATTATGAGTCAGAAGGTGTACGATTGGCTTTCGACGGCTCACGGCAGGGACGGGGGTCCATATTTTTGAAATTGGCTTGGGTTTTGGACTTGAAGTGCTACCATATTTGGATGATAAGATAACATTTGTAGGATCAAGCAATTATCGCTGTTTTCAGAATTGTTGTAAATGTCATCCCATCAGGAAAACACAAAGAAGCTTAATTGTCTTAGACCAAAGATCATCGTTGAGTTGAATCTAAATCGTTTTCGGGTTTTCCTGATGCTGGTCAGGGAGAGGAGACTCACCTTCCCATCTCCCATCGGTAACGCGGAAGCCAATGGGAGTGAGCCACAATGATTAGCAACAGCCACACATACCGAGAGTGCTATCCTCACCGTCACGATCCCCCCCTCAACAAATAACCACGACAGCGTTAGAATTGCATTCTTACATACATCAGGATGACTTATCAGACAATCGGATAACTACAGACAAAGCAACATACGTGTACGCAAGCGATATAACCATAGGGTGTAGGTAAATTACAACCAGAGAGATGCAGGTGTCGGGTAAACAAACAAGGCCTACATGATAGCGAAAGCTGGTATAAATCGAGTATACATCATACATCGAGGTCTCTATAATGGCTGAGATGGTCAAAATTCTGAGTAATGCAACTACGCCGAGCCAAGCCGCTCGACAAAGTACTCGCATCGTACCACAACCCATGACAATCGCAGAATGAGAGAGTATTTCAGTCCTCGAGCAGAGCCACGGGGTGCCCTACGTCCTGGCGAGAAGCAATGAATCTGATGAATGCATCGCCACTATCGCCACTTCCGGAATATGAGAGCTCCTTTAGCTCCGGTAATAGCTCCATGGGTAATTCTCCTTCCTCTGCTTCTAGAGAACAAGAGAGCGCCCGGATGAGATCCCCGGATACACGAAGCATCTTCAGATTGCTAAACGACCTCAGAAGTTCACGCCATTGTGACCGGTCGGCCTCATTGGTCCACTCGGGCGACATAGAGTTGCGGTTAGTATACTCGAGAGTAAGATACTCCACTGAAGAGAATACTATCCTCAATGCATTGATAATCTGCGCTGCGGACGCTACCTGCCAGTCCAGGTGTCCGCAGTGAACTTCGATGGCCAAGGAATCCGTCCTGGTCACTGCATGGGGATTCACTGACACTGAAAGATACTCACGGAACGTGAGAGTGGCACGGCTGAACCTGAGGTTCTCTATTGTACTGAGAAATTGCAGGAGGTGCGGAAGAGAAAACGAGAGCTGGCTGAAGAACTCGATTTGGAGCTTCTGAAGGAGAGGGGTGGCCATGCAAGGAAGAAGTGCTTCCAAGTAAGCGCTAGTACCTCCAAACACGAAGTTGCGAAGATTAGGAAGTATGACGTGTGTCATGATCGGAGAATGCAACAGTTGCGTCTCAACATCATGGTTGGGAACAGGAGAGTGGAAGGTAATCCAGAGTGTCTCAAGCTGAGGGATATGTAGAAGTGGTTGGAGCAGGTCATTTGGATGGAAGTGTGCAGATTGTAAGATATCGCAAAGAATGAGTGAGACGAGGTTGACAGCCTGAGCAGCCGTAAGCAATCGGGCTCCAATTGGAAAAGTAAAGTTCGAAAGGAAGAGGTGGCGTAGATGTGGTGCTTGGAATGTCATCGGAAGTACCAAGCCCGTAATTTCTTTCTTCGGAGGCGTAATAACCAAGCATTCTAGGATGGAAAATTCGTCGTCCATGGCCATATTAAGCTTCTGTAAGCTCGGAACAGGTAGTTCAAGACGGATGCTGCGCATGCGATCACGGTGCTCGAGTGCAAACAGTATTCCCTCTTCATCTTCAGTAGCGACGTCATCATCTTCGTGAATGTAATCGATAATGAGGGGAAGAGAAGGTGAATGTGCTAGCATATCTGCTACCGGCGTGCGATACGTGCAAAGAAGGCAAAGACGGAGGTAGGATGCTGATGCAAGTATGAGGTATCGCCATCTTTGGCAAACATGCGCGAGCTTGTACCACCAACGTTGCTGGTGCCACTCCCAGACACTCAGAATACTGTAAATGTCTTCGTCCACTGGCATGGACTGTAGGGGTAAGGTAGATGGGCCGAATATAATTATCAACTGTTAGAAGGGAAAGTGAACGGCGCATACCGTGACCGGATCCCGTTGATTGGTACAACTCGGCGGATTCTTAGGGAGGATGCAACAGGGGTTGAGACAGGACCCATTCAGGTGGAGTAAGTACTGAGGAAGATGCGCGATTTGTAGGCGTTCAGTTGGTTGGCCTGATGGGAAAGGACGGCGGTCAAGTGTGCCTGTACCTTGGCTGCGTCTCTCGTGGTGAAATTCCCCACGCGAGCAGCACGTGCGATGCAGTGATAACAGTCCTTTAGTAGGTTAGCCAAATATGGGAAGTGGCTCAATTGTCCCATGGCATTACAATTATCTCCAAAATCACGACGACATGTACATCATCAGATATCCGAATAGAGAGAAAATGTCAATGGAGATACAAAGAAAAAACAGCACCGATGCATTTTCCTTGACAATTCCCCCTTCCTTCCTTTACACAAGAGCATGCGCACTCCTTCCGCCTCCCCCCCCCCCTCCCAAACTGACAACCTTATTTCCGGCAATACAGTCAATCCAGCATCAGAAACAAATCCGCGTCAATTGGAGATTGGACAGGATTCAGCGCCAGCTCGTCACAATTAATTGCACTCCCGATGGTGGGGTCGTGTCCTCCCTGTCCGGATCCGACTCCCACGCAATCTGCCATCCAACGTGTCAGTTAGTGGCCACACGGAGCTGACCGGAGAAAACCGTACGGTGCCATCAGGTTCTTTGCGAATGAACTTGTACTGGAACGTTATATTCGATGGCAAGTACACCGTCGCGCCCCACACGGGGTAACTCGCCGGATCCAACGGGATCTACAGTACATCCAGCTGTCAGTCAGTAACCATCGTACTCCAAACAAACAAGATGGCACACGTACCGCGTTGGACGGGTCCCAGTTACCCAGCTGCGGCACGTTGCCCACCACGAAGATATTCTACCCATGCGATTTAGGCATATTGTACCACCCACTCAGCGCCAGGACTAGGTTGCCACTCACCTCGCCCAACTGGGTCGTGGCACTCTCGGAGAATAGGACAGACACCCGCGGCGCCAGCGTCGGAATTCCGGGTGTTCCATGGCTGAACGCACCGGTGTGCACTGCGATCGCCTGCCGCGGACCGACGGTGACCGTCAAGCTGCCATCGGACGCGATCGAGAATCTGCGATAACCAAAATAGGGATGCGCTGATTTTACGAACGTGTGCTTCCCACGTACATGGATCCGCTACAAATGCCCTTGATAGGTGGGCCGTCGATGACATTGCAGTACGCCCCGGCAGGCAAGCCCGTCGCAAATGTCGCGCTCCACGTGTTGTCGTTGTTGTTGATGGCTACAAAGCCGAACGAGCCTTTACCCTGTGCATGAGTTCTTACTCTACGAGAAGGGAGTGTAGAGGTTCGTACCACGCGCAAAGGCAATTTGCTGGGACGACGGCGAGACCCATTGCGTGAGCGGGGCGCTGCCTACGTTATTCCTGAATCCGACCATGCCAGCGATGGCGGGCCAGCGGTGCTGGCAAAACCTGTGCATTATCGTTGTCCATTATGGCCAATTGTCGCAGCCTGTGGCAATGGAGACACTTACCACCAGGTTACGTCGAAAGTATCCGAGCAGTTTCCAGTGCCTGGTCAAAAAGGGACGGGGAGTCTGTGTGAGAAGAAGAACGGGATAAAATGCAACACAGGCCGCACCGCCGTTCGGTCCTCCAGAGTCTGTGTTGTAGAAGTTGCTGTAGCTCGACAAGACGGTAGGCGTGCCGTATGGATGAGCTCTGCAACGAGGTGGAAAAATCTGTCGTGAGAAACTATTCCTAGACAAATGAGAGTAGTAGAACATACAGCGAGAAGATAGTTGCCAGCGTGTACGTGTTCGAAGGCGAGTAAGCATTGAGAGAGTTAGTGCTCTATGTGGGATGTCACCAATGAAAGAGTGTCATCAAAATGGTCATACCCGCTCGGTATCATGGTTGGAGACGAAAACGTTTGCTCCCTCCCCCGCAACCCAGCCTCGATTATCGAGGTTTTCTAGTGACCCTATACCATCTTGAAGGAACGCACCCCTCAGAGTAGTGGTGTAGCGAAACCTGTGGTGCAAAGCTAAATAAACTGTGGCATCGAATAAGGTTGAGTCTCCTACTCTTCGACGTCGCCATTGTTGGTGTACATAGCTGGCGTAACTGGCTCTCCAGCACCAAAGATAACCTGCACGACCGTTGGCCAGGGAATAAAGGACTATTAAAGCAACGATCTCACCTCCTGAGTGATGTATGGTCTAGTCGTCAACCTCCAAGAGATATTAGCAATGTCGTTTGGATTCATATCTATGGGTATACCGCATGAATTCGATGGACTTTATCTAAGAGAAGGGCATACGCTTCGACGCGTCCAGACGTAGGCCATCAATTCCAATAGAGAGGAGATCATTCGTGTAATCTGCGAGCCGCTGGCGAACATATTCCGTTTCTGTCGCCAGGCTGGCACACGATGAGCACAGCAATGTGAGGCATTGTGGGCAGATGCGTACTCGGCAAGGCCGACAAGCTGGCAAGTCCAAACTTCCACTTCATTGTCATAATTGACAATGTTGTCATCCGGTTCGAGGCCGCAATGATGGAAGTCTTGGTACTGGTAGATCCCAGGATAGTCATAATGTGTAAAGCCTAGTCACAGGTCATTCAGAGAGTAAGGGAAGCGCAAAGTATCACGAACTGCTTCCTGCAATGCCAAACCCGGAACTTGCCCCTGACATATGGTTCCATAGAGTATCTAGCCCAACCGGCAACGATGACCATGTGAGATCGGCGAAATCATCCCTTCTCGACTAACCAGATATGACCTTGACGCCAGCTGTGTGACATGTGGTGATCATGTTCTGGTATTGGGTTCGGTTACCGCGTTTGGACGTAAGTGTGTACGAGACTGGCTGATAATCAGTCCACCACTGAGGGCCCTGGACGTGCTCCTGCGCAGGGCTCACTATAAGACGGTCAAAACCCTATTTGCGGTGATGGAACAGGTCGTCGGGCTTACCTTGGACGAACCCGTAGCCAGCTGGGCCAAGAAAATCGGTACACTCCGAAGCGACGCTATCCCAAGTCCATTCGAACATCTGAGCGATCACAGCTGGTCACCAGAAAAATGAGCATATTTGTCGGGTGGGGCGCATGATCCAGAAGTAGTATTTTGCTCATCTTTACCTTTATTTTCGGGTCGGCAAGAACCTGAATCAGGCATAGAGCACGCAAACACAGCGCACGCGAGAATCAAAGCAAGAGTCAGCGCCATTGCTTCCAGCTTGCTGCAGCTACGACGTGGGCTCAAAAGAAGAATGGGGGGAGAAACCACGTTACTCACATTAGTTCCCGCTCTATTTAAATGCGACTAGCCGGTGGTCATAGACTCTGTCTAGAACTGCGACTTTGGACACCGTGGAGAACGACCAGGGGTGGTGGCGCGCGCCCTGACCGGTCTGACCCTTCAGGCCTATGTGAGGCGTAATAAGGCACAAACCCTCCTTAGGCCTCCGTAGAGCATCCACTTCGCCAGTACGGGTTGCAGATCCCTTGCTTGTCCCCTGAGCGTGGCAGTAGAATGGGATACATCTTCACACAGAGCGGGAGACGGCTTGAAATGTCTGCTTGAATAAACTATGAAATGAATAGAATGAGTGTCTGAGCCCTGAGCCGAGTGCTCATATGATCACAGAGTATATCACCTTGTGCGTCAACGGCTCCACACATCTCCACCAGACAACGCCGCCTTCCTTAACCGCTCCTGGTGGCATAACGGTGCACGGATGGTGCGTTGCGTTACTTGTGCAAGCGCTGTATAGAACTGACTGGATCTTTGAGGGTTAGTAAGAGCGGGCGCCCGAGTGAATTCCGAGTTGGCCGTGCCATTGACGCGTACCTTCATCCGATTCCGAATCGATCTCGTCCGTGCGAGTCGACCAACCAAGTGCACTGCATCACTGCCTCCTCCTTTCGCCCATTTTAAGAAAAAAGTCGCCCGCCTGACATTAATGCATGGTGCTCGGGCCTGCCGGCCACCACTTCTTGTTGCCAGCTCTTGGAGACGTCTCCCCACCGCCAGCAATCTAGTAGAACGGAGGCTTCTGTCACGTTTCCTTCCAAGGGCTAGTGTTTACTCGCCATCGCACCGGAACCTCTCGACATCCACACCTTGTAAGGCGCAATACTCGCGATTCGAAGACGATCCAAACCGACCGCCGCCGCCGTCCGCAGGATTTCAGCGACGCGATGTCATTATATACACGTTAGGCGCTGGATCTATCGCATATTACTTCTTCCAGTGTGTCATTTAAGTCCTCTGTACCATGTCTCCTAATGTAAATGTATGGTCGGAAGTCTCGAACAAGTCCCAGAGACTGGTCGGTGGCGCTTTATGGATGTCAGCCCAAAGTTTGAAGCCAGGGTGCGTGTCCCTTTCAAACAAACCCGGCCCGCTCGCTGTTCACTCTCGCCGTTTGGTCTTTGATAGCTCTGGGAGGCATCCTATACTGAGCTCTCGAATCAGTTCCGCGGAAAGCTGCTCTCACCATCCCACGTCATCACGCAACACGTTTATCGCATCGTCTCGCGTATCCTGGAGGCAAACGATCTCGGCACACTTCGTGGCGATCCCCGGACACCTATACCCACACGGATGGCTCTGCAACCGAGCTTTGCATTTGGCAACGACAGCGGAGAGGAGGGCTTTCCAGATTTATGGGATCAGGGTGCCACTGGACGTGGCGTGGTGCATGGAACTGGCAGGAGGGAGTGGAACTTGCTGGTGGTAGACGACAAGAAGGTCGTCAACGCCATGGCTGCACCAGGTGTGCAAGCACATCCCAAACCCTTACGCACGTGTGATTCGAATGATATCCGATTAGGCACAATCGTCGTTTTCACGGGAATTCTTCCCGTTGCGGGCAACGAGCAGGGTCTTGCTGCAATACTCGGCCACGGTAAGTTTAATTTGCCTCGTATGATTCTGATGATCTCCTTACCTGGTGTCTAGAAATAGGCCACGTCGGTAAGCGAGTCGAGAAGGATTATTGGCTTCGGGACCTCAACCACTCTTATGCATGCAGTTGCGCGACATGCGGCGGAACGCTACTCCTACACCAAGATCTTCATTGCCATGGCATGGCTGGCGGAGCTCATCGGTCTCCCATATGGGGTTGGCGGAATAATGACCACTTTACTGATGGAACTTCCCCACTCGCGGAAACAGGAGCATGAGGGTTCGTGTCTCCGGCTTGCATGCCGACGAAGCGCGCTGTACCCGCACACTGACAGATCTAACCTTACGGTCCCTGTAGCTGACAAGATCGGCATGAAACTCTCTGCTAAGGCATGTTTCAACCCGACCGCGGCGCCAGAGTGCGTTCTCTTCTGTCTTCACCTCTCTGTTACTTATGCTGGTCTCATACAGAATGTTCAAGCGCCTGGGTGCACTGGAGAAATCTGGTGGGGGCTTAAACGTATCGTTCTTGAATACGCATCCAGCCTCCGACGAGCGCGTCAAGGTAATACTCTCGCCCTCTCGATCACCTTTCCTGTCTATCACTCACTCATCTGATACATGAAAGCAACTCGAAGCTCTACTCCCGGATGCGCTCACTATACGAGCCTCTGCGTGTGGCGGGACATCGGATCACCTTGGCGACTTTGGCGAGTCAGTTGCATTAAGGCGGGGCGTGAGAAGGCCGTCGGAGGAATTGTGACCGAGCACGTGCTCATCAATATTCTGGTGTGACCCGTCCCCGCGGGCTTATATACTCCACCACTTTCTTCCACCACCACCCTTTGTTCGCAAATCTTTTGTTCGCAAATCGCTCTGAGGTGGATAATGCATTGCGCGAGGATCTCCACCCGATTGTCGGTCGTGGGAATCCGGTTGGGCGCTCTATGGGAATATGAGGATCAAAACGTAAATGACGCTCATTTCCAATTATACTGTATAATCAAAGGAAAATCAGTCAGTCTGATTGACATGACGGGGACCTTCCTGGACTGGACAAAAGCCTCATGGTTCGTCGCATCTTCGACCCTTCTGATACTGCGATCACGGCGTAACACTCTGACTGACCGCAAGTCCGTTTTGATATGTGATGTTGATCCCGAATCAGCAGGGCTGTGCAAGCCACTCTTTATCGTGGCACGTATTTACTCGCACTGGACATCTCCTCCCAGATATCCTAGTACAAGAGATATGGGGATGAACGGCCAATTCGCTGCTCCTTCCGAAAATAGATGTCTTTATTTTAGATTGTGCATCGCATGGTTCTCCCGCCGACTGGCGGGAACATATATACAGTATGCTCCCACCGATGACAATTGACAATCTCGCCTGTGGCCTCCGTCCTGGGCATCACGTCAGGGGCGCCTGTCCTCCCGTCAAACGCCTCTCCTGGGTATGCTATGATCAAGACCCTTGGCCATCATCCACTGCCCACCCTCCCACAATTCGTGTTTCTTCTCTCTTCCACACACTACGTGTATACCTCCGAAGGTTTATGCCGCCTCGCCTGATCGTCCGCGGAGATATTAAGTCCAGGAGCATAAACTTCTCAATATCATCATCGTATGTGGAGCCCATCTCGTTTAACCAAACTCCACTGAGCAATAAATGGACTCACTTTTCTTCACCCACAGCTCACGTAGCGCCATGCTGTCACTGCCATCGTCCCACCCGTGGTGGTCTGCATCAGCCTTTTAGCGGTGTTCTCCCTGTTTGTGTGGTATCGGCGACAACGGACACGACGGTACAAGAATGCCCAACAACCTGCGGACGTCGAAAGCAAGCTACCACTCGACTCTGACGCGCCCATCTCACCCGCGCTCGATTCCTCCACGCCCCTCACAGCTGCGGTAGCAGGGGACACGGTAGCACCTTCCCCAATGGCCAAGTCCACGCCCCCGACCACGCGTCCCAACCCAAGTTCACCCCACGCGCCATCCCGCCGGTCCTCCGTCTCCCGATCACCATCCCAGAACTCCTCCCGCTTCCGCATCAGCGTTTCCGGCCTCGTCGGACGCCTCAACGGTGGCGGGCGTCCTCCCAGTACTAGTAGTGGTGGGAGTGGCGGTGGCGGTGGGGCAGGGGGGCGTCGTCCACGCAGGCGCAGTCGCGCGGATCCAGTGCTGCCGCGCGGCACGCCGCAGATCCGGTTCAACTCGGATGACATGCTCGCTCCACGGCCTCCCCGCCCGTCGTTCTCCTCGTCCTTCTTACCCTCCCCGCAACCCGCCTCTTCGCAAGCGCCGCCGCCGCCGGTGCCGCCTCTCCCGCCGATGTTCTCCCCCACCGCCGTCGCGAGCCCCGCGGGCGGGGCCACGGGCGCAGGTGGTATGGGCTCTCCGGTGGAGATGAGGACGCGTGAGCGGGAGGGCGAGGGCAAGAGGAGGAGGACCAGGGTGCGCCCGTTACCGCCGCTGCCCCGACTCAGGTCGTTCATCTCGTTGACGCCGCCGCCGCCGCCATCGCCGCTCTTGGCCCTGGCGAAGTCACCACCACCCCACTCGTCATCATCATCACCCCCACCACCGCAATTATCAGCACAGGCGTCATCGTCCGCGTCGCCGCTCCTTCTCGTGTTGTCCCCCCCCGCCTCACAACCACAATCGTCACGGGCACCCCTACCACCACCACGACCGCCGCCGTCGTCGTTCCACCAGCCACCGATACTCCCGCCGCCGATCCTGCTGCAGCCGAATAGGCTGCACCAGCAACCACAACCACCACCACAACAACATCGGCATCAGCCCTCCACGTCATCCGCCGGTTTGTACTCGCCGCCGCCGCTGCCAAAGCCGCCGTTGCCCATGTCTCCTCCGCCGCACCATTTGTCGCTACGGTCAGCCGCTTCGCCGCCACCGATACTCCCGCCGATCGTGCTGCAGCCGAATAGACTGCAGCCGCAGCCGCAGCCACAGCCACAGCAGGCGTCGCAGTCCGAGGGGCAGGGTCAGAGGCAGCGGGAACGGCGTCGGGATGATGATCAGGACGCGGTACCACCTCCGCCATATTCCTCGCATCCTCGGCTATTGTAAAACTCCCCTTGATTTCCTTATTCTCTCTTTAACCGGCCAGCAGCAGCCAGCGCTTTATATACATACATACGTACAGACATACATACATAACTATCGTTTTCTCTTCCACGACCTTATTTTTATTGAACCCCCCCCCCCCCCCATTCTCAACTTGTCCTTTTATGAGCGGGTATACTCAAAGAGTGAGTGATACACGTTATACGACGATTTTTTGGAGTGGAGCGAGTACACGTTTCTCTTCATCAGCATGGACAGACATGGACAGACACACGGATTTACGGATTACGGATACGGGATGAAGTACACATGTATTGTGCAGACAACTTGCCCGCCAAAAAAGGTAGACGACTTGAACTGTACTGTACGTAGTGTAAATATCGTAATTAACACTTGTCTCGTTTTTTTTTTTCGCTCGTTCTCTCTCTTCGGGTCGGTCGGTCCCGGTTGCATGCAAACAAAGGGGGCGGAAACGACGACGGTCAAGTAGAGCTATTAAGCTCGATGGCGTTTAGCGCGAAGCGCGGGCGCAATGTCCATGTCCGAGTCCGAGTCCGTGTCTGGGCCAGAGCTTTCCTTTCCTTCCTCGCGTCGACTCGTCGTCGTCATCGTCGTCATATCAGCGGCGCACCACGCTCAATATCCCACGGCCAACTCTTCTCCTCGCGCGCGCGCTTGGACGATGACGGCGCCGACGGCGGCGGGTGCTCAGGCGCCGGTGAGGGTAAAGGCGAAGGCGAGGGCGAGTTGAGGTCGAGTTCGATATCCCATACCGGTCCCAGCGCCGCGTCGGCGAGTCGTTGCTCGTCGTCGCCATCGTCGTCGTCGTCGTCTATCAGCTCGATTACGTCCTTGTCCTTATCTCCATTGCCGCTGTTGCTACTACGCTGCTGAGCGGCGGTGCGTGGGGGAGCAGAGGTAGTGGGCACAATGGCGGTGGCAGCAGATGCGGATGCGGACGCAGACGCAGAGGGGTGATCTGCCGCCGCCGCCACCGCCACCGCCGGCACGAAGGCGCTCGTCGTCGCGCCCGTGCGGAAGGGCCGCTCGAACGCGTCTTTAAGCCTCGCGACTTTTTTGGGGCCGAAACCGGGCAGACGCGCGAGCTGCGCCGCGTCCGCGTGCACGATCTTGGCAAAGCTCTAGCGTAAATTTTGTGTCATAATTTTCCTTTGTTGTTGGGGGGGGGGGGGGTGTGAAAAGAAAAAAAACGCACGCCGAAGGATGCGCGGAGCGTCTCGACGTCCGTCTTGTTCACGCGCGGGATGCTCGTGAGCGCGGTGCGGAGGAGCGCGGCGGGCGTTTTGTCGATCCGTTCGCGGATGAGCGTCGGTGCGCGGTGCTCGGATTGTTTGTAGGCGGCGAGGTACTGCCCTGCTTCGTCTGCGCTGCACGGGGTGGGGGCGGGGTTGGTTTTTTGGGGGGTAACAAGTCGTTCGTTCGTGCGTGCGTGCGTGAGGTGGGATGTGAATGTGAATGAAGTCGCGGTAGTCGGCTTTTTCGGTTCGAAAGAGGAGAAAGGGGCGTAGGGGGGCTCACGACCAGGCTACGATGACGGTGATGTTGTTGAGCAGGCAGATCTTTGTGAGCTCTCGAATGGGCTCTTGGTGTTCTGACTGGAGAGATGGAGTGGGTTGACGTGTGCGTTGGGTAAGAAGGGGAGTGGCGGGGGGACGTACGATGTCACACATGAGAAGGAGGACGCGGAGGTTGTAGGACTGGCCGAGACGCTCGATGCGCTGGTGAATGTACTCTGGGTGAAGACGGTGATACCTCAAGCTGCGCGCGAATCCCAGAGGTGAGATAGACCGAGCGAGATGGGAAAAGGGAGGGTTGAACCTGCCTGAGGAAGAGGACACCGGTGGTTCTACCGACTTGATAGTCGGGTAGAATGTCACCAAACTCCTTTGTGACGTTGCGAATGCATTCGATGACGGGATTGAGGCGCTGAGATGGGTTGATGATGATGGAGTTTCCTGAGGCTGGTTGTACCACCGGTGGTTGCCTCTGTTTACCCTTGAGCTCTGCTGGCGTTGACATTGAGGAAGGCGTGAGAGGTGAAGCGGGGCACGCTCCATTCGAAATAACACATTTACGCAGTGGATGTATTTCTGGGTGCTCGCTAGCTATTTCCAAACTAATGAATAGGCATGAAACGCTGAATGGCATACTGTACGAGTCTCAGAGCACATAAACGCTGGGAATTACAACGGGCTAGACGTATCATACATACGTAAATGACAAATAGTACAGCTGTCTTGGAAAGAGGGATGGTGGTGAACGGTGCAGGGCACTCACAAGCGGATCAAATCAAATCTTCGGCACAAGAATAACCCCATAACCCCCTGGCCAGGGCTAGCGGCCATCCGGCATCATGGGATTGGTTGGTGCGGGCTGAGCCTGCTGTATTAACGGTGCGCGCTCCTCATCTGGCAAATGTAATGCTTTGTGAGACCGTCCACAGCCACAAGCTCGGCATTTGCACATCGTCTCTGTGCAGCTGTGTCCTGTACGCAGGGAGGTTATGGGACGGTTTCGAGTGAGCATGACCAGAAAAAGGTGACTTGTAAGAGACGCACGAATGGAGGCAAAATCAAGGCAGATTCCTGTACAGATCTCGAGACAGGCAACGAAGGCGATGGAGCAGCATATGCCAATGGGGTCTTCGGACATTCTGACGCTTCGGCAGCCTCGGTGGCCTGGCAACAAGAGTAAGAGTCTGATACGGTACACGACACACTTGGCGACACTACTGTAGCCCGCGCCTGCGCCTAACAGGGTTCAGGGCCGCACGAGGGCTGGCTTCGGCCGGCTGAGCTGCCTCAGGAGCTTGCTGACAACGTGATGATGTAATCACTAATTTAGGAATTGCCCACGGCCGCCCAGTTGAGCTGAGCGGCAATTTCATTACGGCGAGCGAGAGGACTGACGTGGTGGCAACGGCTCACAACTCGTCTTTGCAACCGCAACTAGTCTACGCATGGAGCAGAAAGTGCAGAGGACTGAGGACTGGCCATGGTGCTGTCAGGTGAGTGAGTGCGGTGGTGGTCACGGGTACTATTTTTAGAGCAGCCCCTCGGCGCAAAACTGGGTGTCTAATAGGAAAATAGTCAAACGAGCCGCGGTCCCAGCGCAAACCCCACCCCCAGGTGGGCATGAGCGCATATTCTCCGCCTAACTTTTGCAACCATTCCTATATGGTGCGAAACTTGCCACGTTATTTTCATTTTCGCAGGCTGATGATGCCGTGTTGATGTGCATCATTGCATGTGGTGCACACACGCAACGGCCGGCCGCATGCTTCGGTCCAAAAAAGTTAAACTGACCATCGCGGCCTTAAAGGGCCGTGCCACGAGCTCATGCTGCTTTGCCCTCTCTCCCCACAATCCACCCTCCGCCCCTCCTGTATCCTGTACGTCTCCGTGTACCCGACTAGGCGCTCTCCTCCAGTAAGCTGGTACTAGTCCTGGTCTGGTACTCGTCCTTCTCTCCACTCTTCCTCTTCCCTTCCCTTCAATCCTCAATTAAATACCTCTTTACGCCCTTGCTGCTTCCGTGCCATGTTGCATTTTCGAGCGCTCAAGCTCTTCCTGACCTTTGCTGCCATTACGACCTCTGTCCTCGCCCAGGGAAGCCATACTTCTGAGCAGTCTGAGGCCCAGTACACCGGTGCGTCTCATTGCCTTTGCGCCTCCCTTTCTCCATCTCCCTTCCTGACCTTCTTCACACGCTTTTCTCCTTCACCGGCCCGCAGACCCAAACCAAGAATGCACCACGTATTCCTATCCACCCACGGCCCAGTACATAGCCAATTTTCCAACGATATGGCAGCCCGCCACTTTGCTCGCCGGTGACGCTGCCGGCCAAGCATTGTGGGCAAAGATCTCCCCTGGCGTTCCGAATATCGCGCCCAAGGGCACGATTAATGGAAGCACTATCAACGAGACCTATGATGCAACGACTGATCCAGACTGTTGTAAGTAACATTTCTGTCCTCGTTTGGTGCTCGTGAGCGGGACTGGTGTCATGGATGGAACGCCCCAGCGCAATCTCTTTGCGCGCGATATATCTGCCCTCCCTTGGCAAAAATGGCTCACCGCATTCTCTCATTACGCTTCGAATAGGGTGGACGGCCCATCAATGTACGACCCCAAAACTCTCGGGGCTACCCGCCGACGTCGCTAGCTTGCCCGAACCCAGGACGATGGGCTACGCATTCGACGACGGCCCGAACTGCACGCACAATATCTTTTACAACTATCTCGCGAGCCAGAATCAGAAGGCCACCCTGTTCTACATCGGCAGCAACGTCATGGACTGGCCGCTCGAGGCGCAGCGCGGTCTGGCCGATGGACACGAGATCTGCGCTCGTGAGTTGCTCTTTGCCTCGTTTTCAACTGTCCTTGACGTGCCAGCGTGCCTACGCCACAGACACCTGGTCACACCGCTACAGTGAGCTTCCTTATCGCCGAGATGCCAGATGCCATATATGGTAGTAACCAATCCTGACTGACGTCCACAGTGACGGCATTCGCGAGCGAAGATGCGTTTGCCGAGCTCTGGTATTCCGTAAGCATTACACCTACAGCCTCGATAAACAAAATGATACCATACCTCTTAGATGCAAGCAATCAAGCTCGCGACCGGCGTTACCCCAACCTGCTGGCGACCTCCCTATGGTGATGTTGATGTACGCATCATGCTCCCTTGTCTCCTCGAATCGAATTGCGATGCCAACCTAACTCACTTTGTCCTTCACAATAGGACCGCATTCGCTACATTGCAAATTCACTCGGCCTTCAGACCGTCATATGGAAGTTCGACTCGAACGACTGGCGCGTTGGGACGAACAACATCACGCCTGCGGACGTCGACGCCAACTATGCATATTTCGTCGCCAACCTGACCGCGGGCAACTTTAACAGCGGCGGGGCTATCATGCTCACGCACGAGCTGAATAATTACACGATGCAGGAGGCGATCAACTGGTATCCGGCGCTCAAGGCGAACTTTTCGGTGCCTACAACCCACGGGTTTTTGTAAAAAGATATGTTCTTACGAGGGTTATTCGCTAGGCTCTGGTCCCGATTGGGGTTGCGCTTAACAAGACACAGCCATACCAAGAGACGAACTATTCCCTACCGACCTTCCAGCAGTGTGCGCATTCATTTCCATGTGGTTCCTCGTGTATTATGTACCCATTTTTGTTATGTTTTTGCAGATGTCTCTGGTCAGATCACGGCCTCGGCCAATAGTTCAAATTCGACAAGCTCGAGCTCCTCCCCGAGCGCCGGCTCTACTTCGAGCTCGAGCAGCAAGAAAAAGTCGTCTGCATCTACCGTCGCTGTGTCCAGCGGTAGCATGGTTGGGTGGACGCTGCTCTCTGCGGCGGCGGGGCTTCTCTCCGGACTCGTGCTATGACGATGATAATGATGATGACAGTGATGATGACGGACTCTGAACAGTCGAACTCTTGTTCTGTTTTTTTTTTGCTTTTTGCATGCCCTGTCTCGACGACAAACTCTTACCCATTTCATACTTTTGTGTGAACACTAACCCGAACACGAGACCCCTTTTTCACTTGTCAAGGTTTTGTACCATACCCTTGCACTTTTTGTCCCAACATACCTCGATTCACATATATTCACGCTTTGCTTTTAGGGAGATGTTAATCTCCTTTGGACACTTTTTTTTCAGTAGTAGTAGCAGTAGTAGGTACAGCGCAGGACTTGTTGTTTAGGGCTGATCATCACAGTGCAGAAATAATACAAGGGGAGAACGATTTTCCGTTTTTTATTTTTACATCAATGCCGATCGATTACTGTAATGTGGCGCGTTGGCGGTTTTAGAATGTTGGTTAGAAAGTAACTTGTCCCATCCACCACATTGCGTTCTTTTGAGGGGTTACAGTATTACTACTAACCGTGAAAGCTTTGCGCGTTGGCTCATCAGAAGTGTGGGGGGGTAACCCCCGCGTCACCGTCCCGGTGAAAAGGGCACGAAGAAGTTGACTCTAGATTTTGCCCCCCAGTTTCTCGGGTTTCGAGTCAAGCGAACGGTTTTTGTTTTTTGGGGGAAATCATCCCAGCGAGACACGGCGATTGAGCTAGAGAGAGGGGAGAGGAGTGGAAATTTGATGCTGCGATTATAATGACAAGTAATGACAAGTAGTAGGAACAATTTGGGGGGGGGGGGGGGGGTCTGCGTTTCTGCGCGGTGGTGGTGGTGGCCCCGCGGGTGAGAGAGTTGGGCGATAATAATTGATGATCGTAGAAGGGGGGAATGCCCCGAGAGGATGCGTTAATTGGTGAATCCGATGGAACGACCATCGGTACCGCCAGGGTTGCTTTGGATTGTTGATATGAAGACTGGCCTGCAGTATTACCTACTGTTTCTTGACACCCAGCTTATTGGCAAGTTTTCCGATGCAATTCTCACTTGCATGAACGGAGGAGGTCGAGCCGAGGAAAATAGGTGTACCTTTCAGGGCAGAGGGTTGCGCCCTCTGTCGCAGGGCTAAAGGGCTATGCCCTTGGATCCTCGTCGATACTCACACGTTCTCACCTCCCGCCATGGGCCATTCTTTGTCTGCCCCCATCCGCCCTCCATTTATTGGAGGCCTCTGCCGAAGTGTACCAAATGATGAGTCCCAACTCTCGAGGTACGCCTCCGCACTTGCTGTCCCTCATTAGTTGCGACTCTTAACGCGATCTGTGCGGAAGCAGACCGCATGCTCCATCCGTCCACATCCTCGATGATGATTTGCTTCTCAATATCTTTTTTTTCTATCGGCTAGCTGTTTTTAATTCAAACGAGGACGACGATTTATATGGATCACAATGGGCAGAATTCGTCCACGGACGCTGGTGGTACAAACTCATCCACGTTTGCAGAAGATGGCGATACCTGGTATTCGCATCGGCGTCCCATCT
The DNA here is from genome assembly GCA_022376555.1 of Russula compacta. Classification (NCBI taxonomy): domain Eukaryota; kingdom Fungi; phylum Basidiomycota; class Agaricomycetes; order Russulales; family Russulaceae; genus Russula; species Russula compacta. The sequence continues at coordinate 67,438 of WTXH01000109.1, forward strand.
AGGACTCTGCCTCGTTTGCACATATGGCACGCCAGTAGCAGACATGCTGGCACATCCCCCTCCTCTTCCGCTCATCATCGACCACTTTGACTATGCTCGCGAAATTACTACAGAAGAGGAAGAAGGAATAATACTTGCACTCCAGCACCGTGATCGTGTACGCCGCATCCGCCTTATAACGCCTATTTCAAATCTGCAAAAGGTTTTCCTGGCCCTAGACGACGAATTTCCGATGCTCGAGTTCATGTATATCGGTCTTCCGATTAAGCAGGATATGGGGCTGATACTTCCCAAAACATTTCAAGCACCACATCTCCGCCACCTCGTGCTGTCGAATTTCGCCATTCCGATACGGTCTCCATTATTGACGACTGCCGTAGGCCTGGTCTCACTCTCCCTTGAACAGATCCACCCATCAGCCTACTTCCGCCCAAATGATTTGCTCCAACTACTGTCATTGATGCCCCAGCTCAAGCGACTTGAGATCGGCTTTCGCTGCCCTGTTCCAAATCGTGAAGTTGAGATGCAGCTATTGGATACACCGACCATGCCACACATCACACTTCCTAACCTTCGCCTGTTTGACTTCCGCGGTGTTAGTGCGTACTTGGAAGCGCTGCTTCCTCGGATGACCACCCCTTTACTTGACAGACTTCAAATCTCTTTCTTCAACCAGCTCACTTTTTCCCTTCCACACCTCCTCCAATTTATCAGCACAAAAGAAAATCTCAGGTTCCGCCGTGCCCACTTCTATCTCTCTCCCCTGTCGTTTACAATGGTGGTGTATCCTCATCCTGGGGCCAATATGCATACCTTGTGGATGCAAGTTCTCTGCACTCACATTGACTGGCAGGTGGCCTCTGCAGCACAAAATTATGACGCACTCAGGACAGCATTCTCTGCCGTGGATCATATCACTCTCGATGGGGGTGCGTTTCCACTATTGGAAGATTGGCAAAAAAATGCAGTCGATCGTACCCGATGGCGTGAACTCCTTAGGTCGTTTGGGAATGTGAAGACCCTTTGTGTGGTCGATCGTGACCTCGCCTCGCGGGTGTCTAATTCCCTACGACCAGACGATGAAGAATCACCTATGGAGTTGTTACCCGAGCTGAAGGAGCTCGAATATGAATATTTTGCAAGTGGCGATGGTGGCGACGTGTTCACCTCGTTTATCGATTCACGCGAGAAGGCAGGTCATCCCGTAACCCTGACCCGTCGTCGAAAGCCTTTCTGAGCGGCAAGCGCGGAATCCGGCGGCTAGACTGGCTAGACTAAGCACAACAACGATACTGGAACACGGCTCCCATACGCAACTCAACAAGTGGCTTATCTATCTCCCGGACTACCTCCCACAGTCCTTCCAGCTCTCATTCCCACGACGACTATGGTCTTCTCATTTGTCCCGGCTGGATGTCCAACACCGCTCACATGGACGACGCCGTCATAGAGTCTACCAGCTTACATTGTGACATACATTGTACATTTCACTCCCCTTCCCCTGCACTTTGGTATCTCGAGTTAGATTGTAACCTTACTAGTTTATACGATGATTATGCAGTCTGTGTGTGTGCAAGCTAGTCGCTTGTTCGTGGTTATAGAGTATTCTGTTCAGCTCTGACTTGAATATGAATATTTTCCAACTTATAAGAACACATTTCTATTGTTACTAGTAGGGTGTTAATATGCTAACGTTGGGAATGAGTCCGGGTCTCGAAGACGCTCCACGCAGTCAGTGTCAACGATGCCAATGCACAACTCCTGGCGGCGCGACGGTCCGCTCGGCGACCGTCTTTCGACCACTTCTCGACGGTGTTTGTGCGTACCTCGCGAGTCTAGTAGCGCGGGAGATCGTTGCATACGATACAACGCTGCCCGCATGTGGGCTACAGGTAGGTGGTGCCGGTTCCTGGGTGTGCTCTCGGAGTTGTCAATCCTATCTTATATGAGCCGTACGTGAGACTCGAGGAACTTCTTAGAACATCGGTGAAATTGGTCCCTGTGAGATCTTGTGCGAGCTTTGGCGTTGAGTGTGCGTCTGGTAACACGTCCAATACGTTCACGGATGGAACGTCGGACTATCCAATTGTGCGCAAAGCTACTACGCTTGCCGTCTCTTTGGACACACGGAATGGCTGAGACATTATTATTTCAAGACCTCTATGTTTGTGCCTAACTCGGTCATTTCGCTCGGTATCAAGCTGTTCGGCATAGTCTCCCAACCTTCTCTCGTGCGCTCAATTAGTTCCTACATTCAGAGTACACTTAATCATGAAAGCAAGGAGGGACGTTTGCTCCAAAAACTACCCGATTACTCATACTGATCTCTCTGTGAATATCTGGCAGATGGTCACCTCAAGGACGGGTGAGTTACACCTTGAGATCTATGATGGAATTGATGGTAGAGAGCCCATCGCCAGGTTATGGGACTTCATTGAAAGGTATAGTATACCTTTCGTTGCATGTCGGAGTGGGCCGCGGGTTCCAGTAGGGACGTGAGAGTAACTCAGATTGCCCACTCTCGAGATCAAGTCAAGCGATGGACGTTCGTTGGGAAGCGGGATACGGCCACGGCTACAAAGCTGGAGGGGGAAGAGTGGACTTGACGATGGGGGCAATGACAATCGCACGTCTGCGTCTGCGTCTGCGCCGCGGCGGCCCTGCGTGAGGAGGATGGGTGAGAGGGTGGGTGGGTCGATCGAGAATAGTAGAAGCGGGATGTCCCGAGAGGATTGGGTTGGGTTGGGTGATTGGATGAGTGAGTGAGAGGTGAGAGTGAGAGGTAGGTCAGCTCCTGTTTCTGAAACAGAAGAGTTGAATGAATGGACCGTGAATGATGAGATGATCATGACCGGACCGAAAATGTCTCTTCCCTCCTCTCAACGGCCATTTACACTTACAGTTTCGGCCCTCCGTCAGGCTTCGTATTTTGAATTTCGCATTTTTTTCTTCAAAAACAGTCGAGTTAATTGAGACAAGTCAAGACATACCGCATACTCACTCATTCACATTACTTTCTCTGAAGTAACTGACTGGACGGGACCAGGACGGATGGACGGAGACTCTGAGTCTGAGGACGACGGGGCATTTGTCCATGCTGCGCGCTGCTTACCGTATGATGTGACTGAAAAAGGGCGTGGGCGCGGGCGTGCCGCATGTGGCGGGGAGTGATTCATGTTGGATGTTGGATGTCACGGTTATACCTTGGCATGGTTGAGGTTATCCTAAGGAGTAGTAGAGTAGGGGCAGAGCGGAGCGGGGACCCACCTGCGCCCGCCTTAACGCGCGAGGCATGATTCTGAGACCTCTCCACTCCACCTGCACCTGCACCATGCACCGTGCATGTGTTTTAAAGCGTGGTGTCATGAACGGCGGGGGAATGGCAGATAGCCTTGATTCCCATTATATTTGCTACCTGACACGTGAACCACTCGTGAACCCTGCGCTGTGCTTGGCCCGGCTTCAGGCCGTGGGCCGAGCCAAGCCGGGCCACGGCCTGAAGTTGGCTTTGGCTCGGCCTGAGATTTCTACGCCGGGGTACAAGTTCACCACGAGAATGAAGAGGCACGTTCGTTCCAACCCCCCTCCCCATGACTCCTCTGTGTACAGATGTTAGACGATCATCTCAGCTTGAGTCATGGCTGAGTGGTTGGATGTGAGCTTTACGTCGCCTGCACCACCGGCCGGTCGCCTTCCATGGCTCCGTATAATGAACTCGTTTTGCGTACATCTCAATAAACCCCTACTCTACCTTTTTTTTGAACACTTAAACACATAAACTCGTAAGTTCATATGATACCCTTGCTGCTCTTCGTTATGCTTTCCCTCATATACCCTTTTCTTGTGGGGTTGTTGATTATCTACCGCCAAGTGCGGAGCCCCTAACAGCAGATATATATAAGGGGACATCCTCGGACGCTTTTTAATTTGTTTTGGTAACTGATCACAGTGTAGTAATACAAGGAAAGAATAACTTTACCTCGATGCCGCTGATCGACGTAGTGCGTTGTGCAGTGATTACGGATGTTAAGAGCAGAAGGTATACCTATGTACATTGTGTAGTGTTGCTTGTTGGTGTTAGAATGTGATGCTGGAAGAACGCGAGTGTGCTGCTCGATTGTCAATTGCAATTGCTCAACACCCGAGTTAAGTAATCAACCCGTCTTTGATGTACACGTACTCGTCCAATGGGAGATCCAGCGAGACAAATACCACAGCCACAGCCACCGAGCTGGAAGGGAGGAGCGAATGACGATGCGGATATGGTACATCTGCGTTTGCATCGTGATGACCCCAAGTGAGGAGGGTGATTGAGGCTAGCAAGGTCCTGATGAAAGCAGTTGGATGAGTGAGAAGTGAGATCGTGAAACGAGGATAAGATGACATGCCGAAGGATCAAGAACGTGCCCCTCCTCCACCTTGCACAGCGCTCATAGATCCATATTACTCAGAAAGGCGGGTCAGACACTTGGAGAACGACGGCATGTTGTCCATGCTGCTACCAGCTGCTATGTGACCGAGAGAGCGTGTGCGTGTGGCGCGGAGTAACAGCCTTGGTGCTGTGGTGTTGGATGATACCATTACGTCTTGGGCGGGATCGAGGTGGTCACGTAGAGGGGGCGGGGTTGGGCGGGGTACAGCGGTGGAATGAGTGAGGCATGAATACATGACTCTGTCACAGAGGCTTCCGAGTCCCCGATGTGTTAGCGCAGCAGCTGAGGGTCATTTTATCATGCGCGAGAACGGAGGAGGGATATCAAATGTAAGGTGAGTGTCACGGTAGGCATACGCGTCCTACCCTCGCCCTTTTTTGTCCTTGGTAGTCGCCGCCTTTGCTGGCGGAAGTGGAAGAAAATGGTGGTGTTGAGGTCTTGATGTGGGTGGTGGATACCGAAGATACATAGCCAGGATGACCGTTCCGATATTATATTTGCCGATAAACTTTTTGGCTATGACAAGTAACCTAGAATCTGGCCATAAGTTACTCTTAACTTATTAGAATAAGCTAGTAAAAAGCTGAAAAGGTCATAAAAGGTGATTCCTGTAACAGTTGTAAAGTAAAAGCATGTTTTATTTCACTTCATCGTTCATCGGCATCAGTCAATACTCAGACTTGCCTAAGTGAAAAACTTGACATGTTCATGCACATTTTATTTACAATACTAATGGTATGATCATTGTCGAAGATATTTACTATAAATAAACTTACTGATAGATTCGGATGGGTGGGGAAAGTACGAGGTCCAGGGAAGGCGGTGCAGAGTTTTGCGCCCAGTGACGTACTGTATTATATCGAGGCAGAGCCTCTGATTCGACCGACATCTGTCCTCGACAGCGCATCCTCGTCAACGGCAACCTCTCTGCCATGCCCTATTGTTTCTCTATTGCCATCTGTCTTCCTTTTATCCGAAGGCTCCGCCGAGCTGCTACACTAAACCATGGATCCAGGCCATCCAGGTACGCCAGTCGCTCTTGCTGTGTCTCATTCATTTGTGGATAAATACGAGCGGGCGCAACAGACCGCATGCTCCACTGCCAGTGGCACCCATCGACATCCTCGACGACGATTCATTCCTCAACATATTTTATCACTGTCGGCCAGTCCTTTTGGACGAAGATGTCCACAGCAAAGGACGTATCATTCTAGGGGGAGCATGGGTCCGCGAACGATGGTGGTACACACTCATCCACGTTTGCAGGAGATGGCGATACCTGGTACTCGGATCCGCATCCCATCTGGGTCTTTGTCTGCTTTGTACATATGGCACGCCGGTAGCAGACATGCTGGAACATTCACCATCCCTTCCTCTTGTAATCGATCACGCTGACGAAGGTCGCGAAATCACTGCAGAAGATGAAGAAGGAATAATGCTTGCACTTCAATACCGCGGTCGTATTCGCCGCATCCGCCTTTGGATGCCTATTTCGAAGCTGCAGAAACTCATCATGGCCATAGACGACGAATTTCCAATGCTACTGTACCTGTATATCAGACCTGCGACTAACAACAACGTAGGCTTGATACTTCCCAAAACATTCCGAGCACCACATCTACGCAACCTCGTATTGTTCAACTTCGCGTTTCCGATAGGATCTCCATTACTTACGACTGTCTTGGGCCTTGTCACACTCTCGCTTCAAAGGATCCCCCGATCTACCCACTTCTACCCAAATGAGTTACTCCAACAGCTCTCACTGATGCCCCAGCTTGAGGCACTTTGGATCGACTTCCGTTCCGGCCGTGATGTTGAGATGCAACTGTTGGATGCAATGATCATGACACACGTCACACTTCCAAACCTTCGCTGGTTTGTGTTCTACGGTGTTAGCGCTTACTTGGAAGCGCTTCTTGCTCGGATGACCACCCCTCTCCTCGAGAAGTTTCAAATCCAGTTCCCAGACCAGCCCACCTTTTCTGTCCCACACCTCCCAGAATTTATTAGCGCAGCAGGGAACCTCAAGCTCAGCAGTGCGGCCACTGCCAGGGTGGGGTTCTCGACCTGGGGTGTTTGGGTGTGGGTATATCCCCATGCAGTGGCGAAGACGTATTCCCTTGAGATGGCGATTAAATGCGGACACCTCGACAGGCAAGTAGCATCCGCAGCGCAGCTTTTTAGTCCTCTCGAAGCAGTTTTCTCAGCTGTGGAGGGTCTAAGTTTCGGGTATTGGAGGCACTCAATGTCGTGGGTGTGGAATAATGAAGCGGACCGCACAGAATGGCGTGAACTATTTAGGTCGTTTAGCAACGTGAAGAGGCTTCGTGTGGATGATGGCCTCATCACGCAGCTGTCCGATTCTCTACGATTAGAGGATGGGGAATCACCTATGGACGTGTTGCCTGAACTGAAAGGGCTGTCTTACCCTGCAAGTGGTGGCAACGCATTCACGTCGTTCATCGCTGACCGCAAGAAGGCAGGCCACCCTGTGACCCTGTATCGGCATTGAACACGCCTTACTCGGCGATAGTCGCCGCGCAGCAGCAAGTGCTAGGCTTGGAGTGACCTCCAGTCGATACTTGGAACACAGTTCTCGCATACGACTCATTATGGTGTTCATTCGATCACCAAGTCAAGACTATTAGCCACTAATCTACACCATGGCCAAAACCATCTTCATCTGTACCATGCCGTACCAGATTGGCACCCACATGGGTGTCTATCAGCTTTCGTCATCTGCTACTTGTATTTCTCATCTTCCTTGCCCCGCACATTAGCTCGGTGTCTCTGATCTTATTGTAATTTTAACTGACCCATATGATGCTTACTATTTACGACCCACGCGTGCACGCAGATCGTTTGTTTGTAACCAAAAATATGCTGTTTCTGTGCGAGGCATGAGGATATTCATGCTGATGTATGAATGAATACAATCCTATTTTATGATGAGAGCGAGCTGGTCCAGTTTGAAAGCTCTTCGCTAAGAAACGACGCGGTGTCACCCTGCGCTACCAGTATGCAGTATGCAGCTGTTATGCATATGAGAATTGGTAGTCCGCCGTGACTTTGATGCCTCCTCGGCTTCAAGAGAGTATTGCGATTCATACACCACGAGTCTGACGCACGCAAAGCAGATCGCGTGGGCGGTGTAAATCGCACCTTTTGCTGGTTTGATCTTAGTCGGTCAATATGCCCGGCAATCTGGCGGAAGGTGGTGAGACTAGGCGAACATTTCCGCATCGAAAAAAGTAACAGTCCTAGAGGACGCTGTACATTTATGAACGTAAATTCTTCGTTTTCTGTGTCAGTCAGAGAATGCCCAGTGATAGACTAGCCGAGCGAACTGGGTATTCTCCGGGCGCACAAAAACAAACACTGTCACAGACAAAGCACGTCGTCATAAACAGCAAGCCTTGACATGCTTGACACGCGGCCAGACGTTTTGCGGAGAGACCATAACGCAGAAATAGTGGGTCTGACTCTGAAAGCTTGTCACTCTAATGTAGATGTCGGTCGAACCCGGTGGCCCCTTCAGAAAATTTTCCGGGGCTGGCAACACGACGAGCTCGAAGATTTGCAGATTTGAAGGCGCGCAGGTGCGACACGGGGACAGCTCGCGGGGACAGTATCATTACGCCAACTGGACTGAGTAAAAAGTTTTGTCTGCATCACAAGTCAAGTTGACCCCGGGTCAGAGAAGTCACGTCAACAGAGTCACGTCAAGTGGCGTGACTAAGTCAAGGGTCGGCCGAGGGTCAGTCCAATCAGCAGGCGGGATGAACGTGATCGGAACGTGATCGATAACGTAAGCGTGAAGTATTTAGATTTCGCGGGATGAGATATATCGGGATGTATCGGGATGACTTTTCACACTAATATTCCCTAATATATATAGCAGGTTCTCACCGGGATGACTTTCCACACAGGAGCCTCCACTTCCATTGGTTTTTCCTTGGCCAGTGAGTAACTGACAGGCCTGCGAGTCATCCAGGCTAAGATTTAGTCACCAGTTGGTGCACGAGTCCCACTGGCAGGCTCGATCGAACGACCACGGGTTCCAGTACTTTTCTTAACATCCAGCTGGAAATTTTTACAAAAATTGGACGAGATATTTGTGGTGTCCGAAAGGGGGTCCGATGTGTGGGGTCAAGATAGTACCGGCGAAATAAAGTTGAAATATGTTAACTCATAAATAATATGTGGTTATCAGGACTGTATTATGTATTTAACCTACCGCCTCTGCCTCTGCGGCCAAACTGCGGTCAAAAGGCATAACCACGAGTGGGGAGCGATACCTTGGCATCTCGCCTTCCCAAATATTTCAGCTCAGGCTGTCCGTCATGGGTGGTCGTACCAGCGCAATGTTGGAATGTCGGCATATATAGACTCAGGAAAGCTAACGCATTAGATACGCAACATGCATGGGTGTGTGTTTCGCCCAACTTCCACTGACAATTCATCAAGGGATACTCCGCATTCACCACCACTTTACAACATCGCCAAGAACGACACCTCTTTCCTCTGAAACAACGATACCAACAAGCCTCCAAGTCTTGCTACATGCCTTCACTATGGTCCTGCCCTCATGTCAACTTATTGTCTTTCGGCTCCGATCCTCAAGCTCATGTATGTATGGGATTATGTGAGAGGGAAGGATATCGTTGGTGCCAAGAGGGACAATATGGAATTTGGGCTCGAGGAGGGTAATGCGATACAGAGTGCGGCGCCGTTCTGTGGTTGGGACGCAAAGTCACCAGCTAGGGATGAACAGGAGTAGAAAGTTTTTAATATCATCGATATCCCTAGTGTGTTCACCTAGTCTTTTGAGATTAGTTCACTCACCGTGGTCTGATTCTACCAAGGTCACGGCCGTGAGCCAATTGCGGTGTAGTCACGGTGATTCTTAATACTTGCCTTAATTCACAAGATACCCTCTTTCCGGCGCCATAATGCAATCCACCGATAGACTCCAATGAGGGGAGAAGGCGAGTGATCCAGAGAGCGCTGTAGAAATACATTACAGGCAAAGTTTTACGCCATGCGCCACCATCTAGACATGTTCCCATACTAATATCATCATCAGGCTTACGGCCGGCATATCTCATCCTTGTCAGTACTTGCCGCCCTGCCATGTCTTCCCTCACTTTCGCCTCCCTTTTGCTTCAATCCGCAGACAGAATCAGCCCAGATGCAATGGGTCGTGTATCTCTACAAAGGAGGTATGCCCACTCTGCTGTTCATCAGCTCATGAGTAAACATGCTCATGCGCAACAGTCTATGCAGTACATTTATCTATATCTTCGACGATGATTTGCTTCTCAACATATTTTATCACTGTCGGCCTGTTCATTTAGAAGACATGGCTGATGACGACCATATCTCAGAGTGGCAGAAATGGGTTCGTGAACGCTGGTGGTACAAGCTCGTGCACGTTTGCAGAAGGTGGCGGTACCTTGTATTCGCATCAGCATCCCACCTGGGTCTTTCCCTTGTCTGCACACATGGCACCCCTGTAGCAGACATGTTGGTCCATTCACCCCTCTTGCCTCTCATTATCGATTATGTCCACCAAGATCCAAGTCGCGAGATGACAGTGGAAGATGAAGAGAGAATACTACTTACTCTCCAGCATCGTCACCGAGTCTCCCGCATCCGGCTTTGGATCCCTTCCTCAAATTTACGGAAGCTGGTTGTGGCTATGGACGGGGAATTTCTAGTGTTGGAATACCTGTATCTCAAGCCTCTGACTGACAACGGAAACATCCTGATACTTCCCGAAACATTTCAAGCCCCACGTCTACGTCAGGTCATACTGAGAAACGTTGCTTACTACTCTGGCATGTCTCATCTCCCACCTCCCACCCCTCGCATTCAATCCGCGGAAAGTATTGGCCGAGGTGCATCGAGTTCTGAGTCCCAACACCGGAGGTACGGTCCATTCTATATTTGTTCATCAGTGTGAGCAAACCTGATTTCCTCGCAACAGGATTCGTGGTACGTTTGTACTTGACGATGACTCACTTCTCAACATATTTTACCTCTATCGACCCGTTCTCTTGGACGAAGATGAAGATGAAGACATGCGCATTTTACAGGGGGGAGAATGGGCCCGTGAACGCTGGTGGTTTAAGCTCACGCATGTTTGCCGAAGGTGGCGGTACCTTGTACTCGGGTCGGCATCCTACCTGAGTCTTGGCCTCATTTGTACATATGGCACGCCGGTAGCGGATATGCTTGCACATTCACCCCCTCTTCCGCTCACTATCGATTACGTTGACCTGGATCGCAGCATCACTGCAGAGGATAAAGAGGGAATAATGGTTGCGCTTCAGCACCGTAATCGTGTGCACCGGATCCGCCTTTGGATGCCCGCTCTGGATTTGCAGAAGCTCATCACCATGACCATGGACAAGGAATTTCTGAATCTAGAGTACCTGTATATCAGGCCTGTGAGGAACGACGATATGGGCTTAATACTTCCCAAAACATTTCAAGCACCACGTCTCCGCCACCTCGTATTTACCAACTTCGCGTTTCGAATAGGATCCCCATTACTTACGGCTGCCGTGGGCCTCTTCTCACTCTCGCTTCAAAGAATCCCCCGATCTGCCCACTTCCACCCAAATGATTTGCTCCAACAGCTCTCACTGATGCCTCAGCTTGAGGTACTTGGAATCGACTTTCGCTCGCCGGTTCCCAACCACGATGTTGAGATGCAGCTGTTGGATACGCCAATCATGACACACGTCACACTTCATAACCTTCGCTGGTTTGGGTTCTATGGTGCTAGCGCTTACTTGGAAGCGCTTCTTGCTCGGATGACCACCCCTTTCATCGAGAAGCTTCAAATCGAATTCTCCAACCAGCCCACCTTTTCTGTTCTCCTGAAATTTATTAGCACAGCAAAGAACCTCAAGTTCAGCAGTGCCACGACCACGTTCTTTGCCGATGGATTTGTCGTGAAGGTATATCCCCATGAGGGGGCCAAGATGTATTCTCTTGAAATAACGGTTGAATCCGAACATCTTGATGGGCAGGTAACATCCGCAACGCAGCTTTTTAATTCGCTCGGAGTAGTCTTCTCAGCTGTGGAGGGCCTAACTCTCAAGTATCGAAGGAAATCAGTATCGTCGGAGTGGAGCAATGAAGCAGACCGCACACAATGGCGCGAATTGTTTAATTCGTTTAGAAATGTGAAGACGCTTCGTGTGGATGATGGCCTCGTCACGCAGCTTTCCGATTCTTTACGATTAGACGATGGAGGATCCCCCATGGACGTGTTACCTGGGCTGAAGGAGCTGTCATACCCTGCAAGTGGCGGCGACGCATTCACGGCGTTCATCGATGCCCGCAAGAAGGCAGGCCACCCTCTGACCCTGGCCCATCATTGAACACGTGCGAAGTCAGCACGGAAGCGAGTGCCTGGGCTTGGTGTGGCCTCGATGCTGGAATAGGGCTTCCTTATGCGATTTCCTGAGTGGTTTTATCTATCGTCTTGACTACCTCCCCCAGGCTTGCCACCTCTCTTTTTTTTTTGAATCCGCATTTACGACGCGTAGCATGTCACGTAGAAAAGACGTCTACAGTACTAGTTCTCACCCCTACTATGCTCATCATCGTCTCATTTGCATTTGTTGAGGAGATCACGAAGCCAAAGGCATCCCTTGTGGATGACAGTCTCGTGTATATTTATCCACCTTGTATCATCATTTTATGGTATTTTCCATTTTCTTAAACTGTGGTTTCAAATACACCTTGTGTGAAGATGACGCCTCTGAGTGACGTTCAATACTGTCAATACTGATGCTCGACGTGGCGACATTTGTGTCGTGTGGCTCTCACTAAAGAGATGAGGAAAGGAGGCTATGATTATAATTCAGCACTCCTGGTTGCCGACTTCAAGTATCAGGGACATGGGAACGTGGACCTCCATGACTACATCATAACTTATGCCTTCAGAGATTGGTTAGCCTACCTGTTCTAGTACTGCTATGCTGTGGCTTTATGCTTCTTCAGCACAAGGGAGTGCCCCGATTCGCACCCCACTATGCGGACGCAGAGAGCTTTACCTCCATGGTGTAAATTACTCCTTTTCCTGATTTGCTACTGGTCGGTCAACATAGCCTGCCATTCTGGAGAAGGGTGGCCACCGGCGAGAAATCCCAAAGTCAAGAGAAGTGATAGTTGTAAGGAATGTTACGAATGTATAGCGGTGAACACAATTTCAAACCTTCCTGTGTTGATCGAACAAACGTTTCGCCTTACCGTGTAATGAAGAGCGAAGTGGATAGGATATTTGGGAACCTGAAAGCAAACTACAGATGGGGCACGCGGTCATCGACCCGGATGACCGATGACCAGCGGGTCTTGGCACATTTCTAGGCACTAGGCATTGGAATTGCTAGTGTAATCAGATGGTGAAGAAATGAGAGGGTTTGGAGGTTTGTCGACGATAGCGAGAACCGAGCCTAGGGAAGATAGTACGTACAACGAAGCTTTGGATTGATAGGACAGAGGGAGACCAAACGTGAGCGCAAACAGGATGGGAAGAGGATAATGATTTGGGTACAGAATCTGGTGTACTTATACTTTGCGCGCTCCTGGGTCAGGGGGCGGGCTTGCACGCCCAAAGGCAATGCATCAGATGGCGCCTCCGATCCAGCTGGTCCCCTGAGTCCCTTCAGATGATCCTTGAAAAAGTCGGACTCAGATTTACCCATGCGCTGGGGGGGCAAGTCGGGCCACTCGAAAAGTGGAAGAGACGCAAGATACTGGCGCTTGAGATGGGGGCAGAACACGATGAAGAGGGGACTATAACCTGACAATAGTGGGACTTACTCAAAGAACTTGTCATACCATAGCCAGCTAGAGATGGTCGAGCGCAGTACAGAGAAGGCGGACTCCAACCGTGTGTGTGAGGTCGTGGGCGGTCGGCAATTCCCGGGACAGGGCAAGTTTCGGGCGAACCAGCGCTGCCGCGACACTTTGCGCTCTCCTTCGTTCACAAGGCAGTTCCCCTACGATTCTCCATCGTGTGCCGCCATGCATCTGCAGCCGTGGCTGCCATTGGGACGTCATTGCCAGCAGCTAGTGCCAGCAATACCTTGGCGCCCTCACTCGCCCGGCGATTCCAGCTCACAGAAGCTGACTGACACCGGCTGAAATGCCGGGAAGACAGGCTTTACGGAACGTATTTTATATTTCGCTGGTTGGATATGCGACATTCATGAGGTGTGTTTCCTCTCCCCTTGTCAACCTTTCGCCTTTTGGCTCCGATGCTCAAGCTCACGTACGTTTAGGGTTAGGTGAGAGCAAAGATGGAAAGATGGATACTATGGATCTTGAGCGCATGACCGCGAGAGGGGTATCACGATACCAAGCGTGGCAACGTTGAACAGTGCGCTATCAGTATCATCGACACCCATGATGCGTTCATCTCCTTTACCCGTAGTCGAATTTGCTTACCGTGGTCTGATTCTACGATGGTCACGGGTCTGCCAGTTGCGGTCCGGTCATGGTGATTCTTAGTATTTTAATTTCAAAGATACCCTCTCTTCCGCGCTGTACTACTACAGTACTCTATACCATCCGCTGATAGACTCGAATATATGGGGAAAGGCCAGTGATCCGGAGAGCGCTGTATAAATACATTACAGGCAGAGTTTTGATGTGATGCGCCACCATCTAGAAATATTCCCATAGTGTCACCATGAGGCTGGTGACCAACATATCTCATCATCGTCAAAACTTACTGCCCTGCCATGTCTTCTCCCTCCCTTTTCGTTCAATCCACAAAAAAAATCTGCTCAGGCGCACCGAGTCGTGAGTCTCTACGATGGAGGTACGCTCCCTTCCCCTGTTATGTTTATCGGCCTGTGATCACAGGTAACTGTGACCCACGGGTAACAATCTCTGCAGTACTCTCATGTACACCCTCGACAACGATTCGCTTCGAAACATATTTGATCATTGTCGGCCTGTTCTTTTTGAAGAAGAAAATGCTGAGGACGACCGTATCCCTCGTGAACGCTCACACTGGTGGTATAAGCTCGCCCACGTTTGCCGAAGGTGGCGGAACCTCATACTTGCCTCAGCATCACACCTTGATCTTTGTCTTGTCTGTACATATGACACACCTGTGGCAGACATGTTGGCCCATTCACCCCTCTTGCCTCTCATTATTGATTACGTTCACCAAGATCCGAGTCGCGAGATGACTGTGGAAGATGAAGAGGGAATACTACTTGCTCTCCAGCATCGTCACCGAGTCTCCCGCATCCGCCTTTGGGTCCCTTCCTCAAATTTGTGGAGACTCATTGTGTCCATGGACGGGCAATTTCCAATACTGGAATATCTCTATATTAAGCCTCTGATTGACGACGGAAAAACCCTGATACTTTCCAAAACGTTTCAAGCACCACATCTACGCCGGGTTGCACTGAGAAATATCACTTACTGCCCTGGCATGTCTCATTTCTCGCCCCTTGGCATTCAATATGCCGAAAGAGTTGGCCGAGGTGCATTAAGTTCTGAGTCCCAACTCTGGAGGTACGCACCCTTTTTGCAATATTTGTTCATCAGTGTGAGTAGTAGTAAACACGACCCCCTCGCAACAGAATTCGTGGTACATTTATTCACACCCTTGACGATGACTCACTTCTCAACATATTTTATCTCCGGCGACCTGTTCTTTTGGACGAAGATGAAGATGATGATACGCGCATCTTACAAGGGGGAGAATGGGCCCGTGAACGCTGGTGGTACAAGCTCACGCACGTTTGCCGAAGGTGGCGGTACCTTGTACTCGGATCGGCGTCCTACCTAGGACTTGGCCTCATTTGTACATATGGCACGCCGGTCGCGGATATGCTCGGACATTCACCTCCTCTTCCGCTCATTATCGATTACATTGATAAAAATCGCGATATCACTGCAGAAGATGAAGAGGGAATAATGGTTGCACTTCAGCACCGTGATCGTGTACGCCGGATTCGCCTTTGGATGCCCATTCCAGACTTGCGGAAGCTCATCGTGGCCATAGACGAGGAGTTTCCGGTGCTAGAATACCTGTATATCGACCCTCAGACCAGGGACGATACGGGTTTGATGCTTCCAAAAACATTTCAAGCACCACATCTACGCCACTTAATATTGGAGAATTTTGCGTTTCTTATAGGATCTCCATTACTTGCGACTACCTTGGGCCTCGTCACACTCTCACTTGAACGTATCCCCCGATCTGCCTATTTCCACCCAAATGATTTACTCCAACAGCTCTCACTGATACCTCAGCTTGAGGTAGTTGGGATTGACTTTCGCTTTCCAGTTCCCAACCATGATGTTGAGATGCAGCTGTTGGATACGCCGATCATGACACACGTCACACTTCCTAACCTTCGCTGGTTTGGGTTCTGTGGTGTTAGCGCTTACTTGGAAGCGCTTCTTGCTCGGATGACCACCCCTTTTTTGGAGAAGTTTCAAATCCAATTCTCCCACCAGCCCATCCTTTCTGTTCCACACCTCCAGGAATTTATTAGCACAGCAAAGAACCTCAAGCTTAGCAGTGCCGCCAGTGCCAGGATGGGGTTCTCGACCTGGGATGTTTGGATGACGGTATTTCCCCATACGAGGGCGAAGATGTATTCCCTTGATATAGCAGTTGGTTCCGGACACCTCGACAGCCAGGTAGCATCCGTGGTGCAACTGTTTAATTCGCTCGGAGAAGTCTTCTCAGCTGTGGAGAGACTAACTATCGAGTATAAGAGGCACTCAATATCGTCGGAGTGGAACAATGAAGCGGACCGCACACAATGGCGCGAACTGTTTAGGTCGTTCAGCAATGTGAAGACGCTTCGTGTAGATGATGGCATCGTCACGCAGCTTTCCGATTCTCTACGATCGGACGATGGGGAATCACCCATGGATGTGTTACCTGAGCTGAAGGAGCTGTCATACCCTGCAAGTGGTGGCGACCCATTCACGGCGTTCATCGATGCTCGCCAGAAGGCAGGCCACCCTGTAACCCTGGATCGGCGTTGGACGAACCTTACTCGGCCATAGTGTGCTACGGGGCGAACGCAGCAGCAAGTACTAGGCTTGGAGTGACCTCGAGTCTATACTTGGAACACAGTTCTCGCATGCGACTCATCTTGCTGTTTATTCTATCATCAATCAAGACTAATATCCACACTCCTGCGGGCTCTCGTCCCCACCATCTACCATGGCCACAATCATCTTCATCTCCACCACGCCGTGCATGATTGGCACTCACATGGATGTATACCAGCTTTCATTATCTCCTTCCCTGTACTTCCCATCTTCCTTGGCCCGCACTTTAGCTCGGTGTCTCTGATCCTTAACTGCTCCATATGATCCTCACTATCTACAACCCATGTGTGCACGCAGATTGGCTGTTTGTGGCCAGAAATATTCTGTTTCTGTCTGAGGCATCATGATATTCCATACTGATGTATGAATGAATATAGTCAAGTCCATCTGTTCGGTGCGTTTTATTCATTCCTACAGCCACGCGTTGTAAACATATCCTACAACGCCGAACCTTCCTAATCGCTGGGCCCTGGTCCCGATTGGCGTTGCGCTCAACAAGACGCCGCCGTACCATGGGACGAACTACTCATTACCGACTTTCCAGCAGTGTACGTGTTCATTTGCATGCCATATCTCGGCTCCAGCTTGGGTAAGAAATAGTCATTTGCGTCTACCATCGCTGTGTTCAGCGGTAGCATCGTTTGGTGGACGCTGATCTCGGCCGGCGCAGGGCTTCTCTCCGGGCTCGCGCTATGATGACGACGACGACAATGTCGAAGGACTCATTAGTTTCTTGCTGACCGTGAATGAGATGATCATGCCGTGCCGAAGGGACCATAATGGCCTCCTTCCTCCTCCTAAAGGCATTTAACTTACAGTTCCACCCTCCTGAAGGCATGGTATTTCGTATCTCGCATTTTCAAGAGTCGAATTACTGAGACATTGGTGCGCCCGTATACTCATATTTTTAGAGCGACTGACTGGACGGATGGATATTCAAAAAAGGCGTGGGCATGCGGCGGGATCACGGTTATACGCCTGCACATGCCACGTGATGCGCGGGCCTCTCGCAAGCCTGTCTCAGCGGAGGAAGTTCAGATGCAAATGGGGACCGTTGATTCCCATACACGTTCTACCCTACCCCACTATTTTTACCCAGTACCAGTAGCGGTGGAGGTGGAAGAAAGTAGAGGTGCTTTTTTTTTGGATTCGTGGGCAGATGCGAAAGGTGCCAGAACATCGCTGACGCGCTGACGACTGGCACGGGACTCGAACACCGAAGATGTACCGGGCCATGTGCGGTGCGTGAAATCGACCCTCAGGGCTTTTTTTATGGGCGCTTTGTGGCTGAAGGTACGCCTGCGCACGCTTGCAGTGTAGTGGTGAACGCAAACTTCAGACAGATCGTGAGCCCACGCTCTTCCTATTCAAGCCAAGGGGCTACTTCTCGCCTCAGTCGTAACCCAAATCCAGTACGCCGCATATAGGGATGCTTGCGGATGCGGATGCGGATGCGCTCGGCGGACGAGAGGTTGGACGGAATTGGACTAGCGTCGTCATTGTTGTCATCGTCGGAGGTGGGTGCTGCTGAAAAAGAGGGGGTGGGCTTATTTCGCGTGGTTCTGAGCAAGAAGACGAAGACGCTACAGAATAGAGCATTGTTGATGGCCCAGTTGCTCACGCCCTTTGGGATGCACGGTCCTGCCCCTCTCCCTCCTCCTCACCGCCAGAGCCTGCCTTCTCTGCTCTACTCTCGCCGTCCAGACGCAACACCCGATCAAGTTGCCCAGCAGTGCAAGCACATCCTCCCGCACCCACTCGACCTCTCGCTCCCGCGGATGCGCTGCCCTCGCTCGCGCCGCTTGTGCCCAAAACAGCGCGCTGCGCGCAGGTCGAGCAGGTCGAGCTCATCGACATGCTCACCGTGCTCCCCTGGGACATCGGGATGGTGACCGAGGGCATCCAGCGCACTGGCCGGCTCATGATTGTACGCGAGGCGAGCTGTACCGCGTGCGTTGGCGCCAGGGTTGCAGCCGAGATTCAGCGCAAGGCGTTCCTTACTGTAAGTTGCACGCCCCCATGCAGCGCGGGCAGGGGATGAGATATCCGGCAGAGACAAGTTGCCCACTCTAGTGATTCAGCGCGACGACAGTGAGGCCATGCAGCCATCCCATTCATCATTACCATGACCAGTGTATTCAATACAGTATGTACTTATAATGAACAAAAAATCATTACAATTACAGGCCAGTGACTTGGAATTTGGTAGAGAATTTTGACAACTTTGGCTGCCTTGGCGATTGCCGTCAAAATGTGAATGTGGCTGATTGGTGACCAGATTTTGGCTTGTTTAGCTGCCGAGTCCCGCCATGGCAGTGCCAAGGTATGCCAACTCGCGTACAGTCTTCCTCATGCCTGCATATCCAGACCAGGGATCAGAAGATATAGTCGCCAGTCATGCATCAGTCCCACTTGCAGGCTCGATGAAACGACCACGAACAAGTACCGCCAGGGTTCTTAGATTATGCTTGCTATGAAGACCTGCCTACGGTATACAGTGTACTGAGCTGCGATTCCTCAGTATACCCCGTTTTTGTGATACCCAGCTGGCCAGTTTTCTGATTCAATTCACCATAGACCCGCATGAATGGAAATTGAGACCCGGAGAGTGGTGAGGTGAGGAAAACACGTGTACGTTAGAGCAGAGGTTTGCGCCCTCCATCTCAGGGTTAATTAATAAGACGCCAGGATGACATCTGTCCTGGTCACATCCTCGCTGATGCTCACACGTTCTCACCTCTTGCAATGGGCCATTCTTTGTCTGCTGCCATCCGCCCTCCATTTATTGGAGGCCTCTGCCGATGTGTACCAATTGATGAGTACGATGAGTCCCAACACTCGAGGTATGCCTCTGCACTCGCTGTGCCTTGTTAGTTTGCGACTCAACACGATCCATGAGCAATAGACCACATAGTCCATCCATGCATAATTCATCCACGCGTAGTCCATCCACGCATAGTCCATCCATCCACATCCTCGATGATGATTCACTTCTAAATATCTTTTTTCTCTATCGGCCAGTTCTTTTCGATGGAGATGAAGACGAGGTCGGCTATTCCCTTATCTCACAAGGGGGAGAATGGGTCCCCGAACGCTGGTGGTCAAAGTTCACGCACGTTTGCAGAAGATGGCGATACCTGGTATTCGCGTCGGCATCCTATCTGGGACTTTCCCTGGTTTGCACATATGGCACGCCTGTAGCAGACATGCTGGCATATTCACCCTCACTTCCGCTCATCATCGATTACGTTGACCAAGCTCGCGAAATCACCGCAAAGGATGAAGGAGGAATAATACTTGCGCTCCATCACCGTGATCGTGTACGCCACATCCGCCTTCAGATACCTATTCGAAATTTGTACAGGGTTCTCCTGGCCATAGACGATGAATTCTCGATGCTGGAGTACATGTATATCATGCCTACGGAGAGTACATTATGGGCTCGATACTTCCCGGAACATTTCAAGCACCACATCTCCGCCACCTCATACTGATGAACTTCGCCATTCCGATACGATCTCCGTTATTGACGACTGCCGTAGGCCTGGTCACACTCTTCCTTGAGCGGATCCCCCCATCGGGCTACTTCCGCCCAAGTGATTTGCTCCAACAGCTGTCACTGATGCCTCAGCTCGAGGTACTCGGGATCAGCTTTTGTTACCCTGCTCCAAATCGTGAATTTGATATGCAACTATTGGATACACTGGCTATGACACACATCTCGCTTCCCAACCTTCGCTGGTTTCTCTTCGAGGGTGTTAGCATCTACCTGGAGGCGCTGCTTCCTCGGTTGACCACCCCTCTACTCAAGAAGCTTGACATCATTTTCTCCAACCAGTTCACTTTTTTCGTTCCACACCTGCTGCAATTTATAAGCACAAGAGAAATTTTCCAGTTCCGCAGCGTCGAGTTCCTGTTCTCTCCCTGGGCACTTAAAATGCTGGTATATCCTCATCATGAGGCCAAGATGTATACCTTGGGCATGGAAGTCCTCTGCACTGGCCTTGACTGGCAGGTGGGTCTGCAACTCAAATTTTTGACGCACTGAGGACAGCATTCTCTGCCGTGGAGCATATCACTCTCCGGTATGGGAGTGACTTTACACCATTGGAAGATTGGCAAAATGCGGCTGACCGTAGCCAGTGGCGTGAACTTCTTGGGTCGTTTGGCAATGTGAAGTCCCTTCGTGTGCTCGATAACGACCTTGCAACGCAGGTGTCTTATTCCCTACGACCAGACGATGAAGAATCACCTATGGAGTTGTTACCCGAGCTGAAGAAACTCGAATATTCTGCAAGCATGAATGCTGGTCATGCATTCGCATCGTTCGCCTATGCCCGTCGGAAGGCAGGCCATCCCGTAACCCTCCATCTTTTAACCTATCTCCCCCAGCGATGATCGTGAACTGTGCCAAGCGGTAAGCGAGCGGCTAGCCTAGCTAGGCTTGGCGCGCCTTCGATACCGGAACACGGCTCCCCCATGCGACTCAGCGAGCGATTTATCTATCTCCCGGACAATCTCTCACAATCCTACCGGCCCTCTCCCCCATTTATGACTATGATATTTTCATTTGTCATGGTCGAGGAAATTGGATGTCAAACATCTCTCACATGGACGACGCAATCATGGATGCTTACATATTTTGTACATTTCATTCCCCCTTCCCCAAACTCTGGTATCCATGCTTAGATTTTCACCTTGCTAGTTCGTACGATGATTATGCAGTCTATGAATGCACATAGGTCGCTTGTTTGTGGGTTTATAATATTCTGTTCAGGTCTGACTTGTAGGAACAGATTTCTATAGCTACTGTGTTTATTAATACCCAGTGGGAATAGTCTCGACGATGGACGATGCTTCACCCAGTCAGTCAGCCACTTGTAGGGTCGCGCGCCGTTACCGTACACGACGGCTGGACGGCCGTAATCGTACGGGTCCCGATACCGTACCGTCGAGCACAAAATATGTATGCCAGACGGCCGTCATAATACGGGGCCAGACGGCCGCACCTACGGTTTGCGTTCAAGGTGACGTGCACTGCCCGTAGCTGCGCAGATCATCTGTATGGTGATTATGCATGCGCGAGTACACTGCGTGCCCTCTACATTGAATACTGTTGGGCCCATTGGCCAGATGCCACCGCTGTTGTTGTCGTTGCGGATGCTGACTGCCGTTCACGCCACGCATTTGATCTCCCCCAGTCGCATGGTAGCAAAGGGTGCTTTGACGCTGAGCAGGCTTGCGACGCGCGAAGGCCCGCGCTCGCGGTTAGGGCTCCCTACTGGGTGTCGCGAGTGCGCGAGGGGCTATATCTCCATGAGTCCCTTAAGGACTTTCTGACGTCGGGTCAATCACTTTTCCTGTGTACTCTTCTACAGCTGTTGGGTGCCTTTCTTGCCATTGGCAGGGAGGGCATCGCGCGGGTTGGCGCGTGGGGTGGGGCCACGTAGCGTAGATGGTGGCTACGAGGGTGGGATGGTCATCCATATAACAAGGGAAATGAAAGAGGGAAGATACTGAGAAACGTGAGCGGGAACGTGAACAGGAAAGACACCCCGTGGACAGCGAGTGCCGAGACAAAACTAGAAACGAGAGCGCGCAAAAGAGAGAAAGAAAGAGGGGGAAACACGCTTGGATTCGCAACGACGGATCCTATTGATCCCTATGCCATCCTCGAGAGAGGAGGCTCTTATATACATGTATCTGGAGTTATCAAAGAGTGGTGGAGGTTGGTCGCGACGTTGTCGTATGGGGAAAATTGTAAGAAAAATTGTTAGTAAACGTTAAGAGAAGAACTAAGGATGGTATAACGCGGGCGTACTGGCGCCGAGAGGTTGCGACCGCGTCGATCGTCAATCCGTCACAGCGAATGGGTTGGCACGGAAGACATCCTTCATATGGCAGGGATACACCAGTGGTCCAGTAAGTGAGAAGGAAGAGGAGTAAAATAGGAAGGAGAAGAAGGGACGTCGGAGTTATGAAGATGGGAGACGCTGCGATTAGCTCGCAGGTGTCTTGTGCCGGTGGTTGAGGGTGGCGAGGTGGAAGAAGGGTGGCAGGAGCTTGAAGGGGAAAGAGCATCTTGAGGGCGGGACACGTTGTGATTTTCTCGCTATTGTCTTGCGTCGGTAGCCGAGGGAGAGACGGGGGAAGCGAGGAAAGCGGTGGGCGAGAAACGATGGAGGCGATGGACACGAAAGCGAGAGTGGCGGTGAGGAATTAGAAGCTGGCAAGTCGGTCGCGTGGCTGAACGGGCGCTCCGACGCTGCTGATCCGCTCCGATCCGAGGAGCAAGGTCATCACAGTACCGTAGTAAGCCGGGCCGGACTGTGGACGCATAACTCGCGACGGCCCGGCGATCCGACGGGCGACAGTCTTCACTATTTTTCTTCTTGGCTCTGCGTCCTTGGCTCCACTGCTCGACGGTTTTTTTTTTGCGAGTCCAGAAAAGCAGGAGATCATCGCTCACGATACGACGCTGGCTGAATGCGCGTCACAGGTGGAGCTGATTCCTGCAGCCGCTTGTTACCTCAACGTTCAAGCTAGAGGGGACCCTTTGGGCAGCTGATGTATACTGTATGCGGAATTCATCAGGGCAGCCAGCAGAAAGGCCAATAGAGGTGTGTTGTAGAGTATGTCCATCTCATGGTCTGGACGTGAGATAGAGATCCCTAGGTACTTCCAGGATGGCGAGATAGGTCCCAGTAAGATCTGTGCAACCTTTGCCCATGTGCGTCTGGTGGTTATACCATCACGGATGGAACGTCGAATTATTTAATGCTACGCAAGTTATGCTTCCCTATGGGCTCACAGAAATTGCTGAGACGAATTATCTGCGGACCTCCATGTTTGTGCCTGACCCAGACATTTCTCTCGCTATCAAGCCGATCTGCAGACTCCAGCTTTTCTTGTGGGCTCAATCGGTTCCAGATTGAAGACCCTACAACAGGCATCCCTCCGATCTGCTGGCGTCTTTCCTATGATGATGTTGATGCGCATGTCATCTCCACCGTCTCTTGAAATATTGCTATGCCAACACACACTCATCGCATAGGACCGCAATCACTATAGCAAATTCGCTGCGCCTTAAGACCTATGGAATTACGACCCGAACGACTCGTACCAGGACAAACAACGTCACCCTGCTGTTGCCAATGCTAACTATAGCTATTCTTTCGCCATCCTGAGAGCAGGAGCATTCCACGCCACCGGGCCACTATGCTCACACAAGAGTTGAACAACTGCACCATGCAGGAAGCCGTCAACGTAGCCAATTAGTGTCCAGCACTCAGGCCGAACTTTTAGGCGCTGTGCATTCCTTACCACAGACATATCACAACGCTGATATCACAACGCTGATCAATTTCATATACTCTGGGTTCGGGTCCCCATTGGTGTTGCCTTCAAGACACAGCAATTCCAAGAGACGAAATACCCACCTTCTGGCGGCGTACATATTCATACCATAGTCAGGGTCCATATACCGTGGCGAAATGAGGGCCCTCCATATGCGTTGTTTTTTCAGCTGTTCAGGTCAGGTAACGACCTCCGCCAACACGCCAGGGTCTGCAATTAACACCAGCTCTAGCTCGAGCTCCACCCCAAGCTCCGCTCGCCTCGACACTGCCACCCAGTGGCAGAACCCCTAAGAACTTATTATATAGGGGGACATCCCCATGGTGTAGTAACTCAAGGAAAGAACAAAAATCTAGCTCAACGTTGCTATCGACGTGGTGCGTTGTGCAGTAGCTATGGATGTTAAAGGTCTCACAACGTTGTGGCACTCTTGAAAAGCATACTTGTATGCGGTTGTGTTGCTTGTTGAAGTCAGAATCGGATGGTGGAAGGACTCGAGTGTACCACTGCCCAATTGTCCAACACTCGAGTTTGAGTTAAGTAATCGAGCCGTCTTTGATGTACACGTAGTCGTTCAATGAGAGATCCAGCGAGACAAATGCCATGCCACAGCCACTGAGCTGGAGGGGAAGAGTGAGTGACGATGCGGACATTGCGCATCTACGTTTGCGCCATGATGACCCTGAGGAGGGTGGATCGACCGACAATCAATAACTGTAGAAGTGGGATGCAGAAGGCAGGTCGGGTAGGTGGGTGGTTGACAGTTTGGTGAGTGAGACCGTGAAACGAGTATGAGATGACGTGCCGAAGGACCAAGAACGTGACCCTCATCCACCTTTCACTCAGAGCGACGGGACGGAGACTCGGAGGACGACGGCGCGTTGTCTGTTGTCTATGCTGCTGGTTGCTATGTGACCGAGAGAGCGCGGGCGTGTGGCATGGAGCAGTAGTCTTGGTGCTGTGGTGTTGGATGATACCGCTACGTCTTGGTCGTGAAGGGAGCGGGTAGTGCGGGGGCACATTGGTGAAGTGTGAGGCACTGCATGACTCTTTCACAGAGGCCTCCGAGTCTCCACCGCGCTCGTGCAAGAGCTGAGTGTCATTGTATCATGTGTGAGAACGGGGAAGAACATCAGATGCAAGGTGAGGGTCGCAAGGTGAGGGTCGTTGGCCGGTAGGGATACAGTAGGGTGTTGGGAGCTGCCGAGTCTGAGTCAGGGCTGACATCTGTCCTCGACGCCGCATCCTCATCAACTCAATACTAGCCTGCCATGCCTCATTGTTTGTCTACCTCCATCTGCCTTCCTTTCGTCGGAGGGTTCCGCCGAGGTGAACCGGACTCTGAGTCCAGGCCATCGAGGTACCTCCTCATTCTTGCTGTGCCTGATTTGTTCGCCAATGAACACGACTGTACATGACAGATCGCATACACCCCCACCCATCCACATCCTCGACGACGATTCACTCCTCAAAATATTTTATCACTGTCGGCCTGTCCTTTCAGACGAAGGTACCCATGACAACCGACCTTTCTTACGAGAATGGGTCTGCGAACGCTGGTGGTACAAGCTCACCCACGTATGCAGAGAATGGCGATACCTGATACTCGCATCGGCATCCCATCTAGGACTCTGCCTCGTTTGTACATATGGCACGCCAGTAGCGGTCATGCTGGCACATTCACCTCCTCTTCCGCTCATTATCGATTACCTCGAGCGAACTCCCAGAATCACGGCAGAAGATGAAAAGGGAATAATGCTTGCACTCCAGCACCGTGATCGTGTACGCCGCATCCGCCTTCAAATGACTATTTCAAAGTTGCGGATGGTCCTCATGGCCATAAACGCCAACTTTCCGATACTGGAGTACCTTTATATCATGCCATCGACCAGACCCAGTTCGATCTTGATACTTTCGAAAACATTTCAAGCACCGCATCTACGACACCTCATACTGATGAACCCCATCATTTCAATGCGATCTAGACTATTGACGTCTACTACAGGCCTTGTCACACTCTCCCTTGAACGGGTCGACCCAGATGACTTATGCCCAATTGATGTGCTCCAACGGCTGTCACTGATGCCTCAGCTCGAGGTATTCGGGATCAGCTTTCACTCCACTGTTCGAGATAGTGAAGTTGAGAGGCAACTCTTGGATGCACCGATCATGACGCATGTCACTCTTCCTAACCTTCACTGGTTTGGCTTCAAGGGTAGTGGCGCTTACTTGGAAGCGCTGATTCCCTGGATGATCGCCCCTTCCCTCGAGAGCTTTCAAATCACATTTTTTGACCAACTCACATTTTCTGTTCCGCACCTCCTGGAATTTATGGCTACAACAGAGGATCTCAGCTTTTTCAATGTCGAATTCTGGTTCTCTCCAAGGCGACTTCGCTTGCAGGCATATTCCCATGAGGGGGCCAAAAACTTTTTCTTGTCCGTGGGGGTTCGCTGCAGTTATTTTGACCGGCAGATGGCCACTGCAGCCCAAATCTTTGATGCGCTTAGGACAGTATTCTCTGCGGTGGAGTATATTGCTCTCCTGTCCGGTAGTATGCCTTCATCTTGGCAAAGGACAGCCGACCGCACACAGTGGCGTGGATTTTTAGGTCATTCAACAATGTGAAGGCTGTTCGTGTGGATAATGACCTTGTCGCGCAGGTCGCTCATTCTCTACACCCAGACGATGAAGAAGAACCTATGGAATTGTTACCAGAATTGAAGGAGCTTAGATATAGTGCAAGGGAGGATGCTGACGAAGCATTCACCTCGTTCATCGATGCCCGCCAGAGGGCAGGCCATCCCGTAACCCTGACACGTCTTCGAACGCCTCTCGTCCTGAGTCATGAACCGCGCTGAGCGGCAAGCGCAGAATCAGGTTGCCAGGCTTGGTGCAACATCGATACTGGAACACGACTTGTATATGTGACTCACCCAGTAGTTCATGTATCGTCCGGGCCACTCCCCACGGCCTTGCCAACAACCCTCATCGGCATCATGGTCACGACCGTCTTATTTGTTGGGAAGATCCAATGCCGAACGCATCCCACATAGATGGCGCCGTCATGGATTTCTACCAGCGTACACGTCACAAAATTTGTGTTCAATTTTTCATTTTCGTCGTCCTTGTCTGATCGTAACCTTACCACTATATTATGGTTATGTTGCTTATTCGAATTCGTGGTCATAAATAAAAATTCTCGAATAGCGGCTTCACACCTGACATGTTGTCCGATGGCTGGTGCAACTCGCGGAGGCCCGCGATTCCGGTACAGCAGACGAGTTTCTTTTGTCCTTGGTTCTAAAAAGAACAACAGCACGGTACGAGACCGCGGTGTTTCTTAGCAAAGCAAAGGCAGAATGTCTTCGATGTGAATTAGCTTGCTCTCCTTGCCTTGGAAGACAACCTCCTTTCTGGTATACTTACACCGCGACCGGAGTGCGCCTTAGCATGCATATCCTCCTTAACTAACTACACCTGGAAGGCACGGCGCTGAGCTACAGTGATAGCCTCGGTCTATATTCCTTCCATAATCCTTTAGCGATAGCGGCAACCACACTATGCAAACGTAGTCACATCAAGTATTATCCTCAACCTTACGAATATATCCTCTAGAGATAAACACCATAGTGATAGGACTGCATTCATACACACGTCAGCCTGAAATACCATCATGTCTCAAACAGAAATAGAATATATCTTACTGCGACCAAGTAACCTAGGTGCACGCGTAGGCAACAGTTACCCCTGTAAGTTTCATATGGGTCAGTCGAGGTTACAATCAGGTCAGGGAAACCAAGATGTGGGGAAAGCGAGACGAGATTATCGTGGTCATGATGGGGGATGAGAACTGGCGGGAGTGTGGGCAGTAAGTCCAGACGATAGATGAACAGCACGATGAGTCGCATACGACAACTGTGTTACAGATATCGAGCTGAGATCACGCCAGGCCTAGCGGCTCCCTGCTGCGCTCGCTACGAACCACAGTTCATGACTATCGCCAAGCGAGGCGCGTTCAATGTTGGTCCAGGACTACAGGGTGGCCTGCCTTTTCGCGGGCATCGACGAACGCGGTGAATGCATCCCCAACATTGGCACCTGTAGGATATGACAGCTCCTTCAGCTCGGGTAACAAGTCCATGGGTGATTCTCCATCGTGTATTTGTAAAGAACGGGAAAGTTGCGTGACGAGGTCGATATTTACCCGAAGGGTCTTGACGTTGCTAAATGGCCTAAGGAGTTCACGCCACTGGGTGTGTTCATCTTCATTTTGCCGCTGCAGCTCCAGCAGCATAGAGTGCCTCCCATGATACAGGGTAAGAAACTCCACCGCAGAGGATACTGTTTTGAGCGCATTTAAAACTTGCGTTGCAGATGCGACCTGCCGCTCGAGAGGTCCACATATAATGTCTATACTCAGGGTATATATCTTGGCTCCCGTATGGGGATATACCATTATGACAACCCCTTTGGCCCAGAAAGCGATGCTAGCACTACTAGACCTGAGGTTCTTTGCTGTGGCCAAAAATTCCAGGAGGTGTGGAACGGAAAACGTGAACTGGTTGAAGTTGAAGAAAGCGATTTGAAGCTTGTTGAGTAAAGGGGTGGTCATCCGAGGAAGAAGCGCTTCCAAGTAAGCGCTAACACCTCCGAGTGCAAACCAGCGAAGGTTAGGAAGTGTGACGTGCGTCATGATCGGTGTATCCAACAGCTGTAACTCAACCTCACTATTGGGAACAAGGGTGTGGAAATCGATTCCTAGTACCTCCAGCCGAGGCATCAGTGAGAGCCGTTGGAGTAAATCATTTGGGTGGAAGTAGGCAGATGGGGGGATCATTTGAAGCGAGAATGTAACGAGGCCCACGGCAGTCGTGAGTAATGGAGATCCTACTGGAAATGCGAAGTTGAACAGTATGAGGTGGCGTAGTTGTGGTGCTTGAAAAGTTTGGGGCAGTATCAAGCTCGTGCGGTGGCTCGTCGGAGGCCCGATATACAGGTATTCTAGCATCGGGAATTTGTCATCTATGGCAGTGATGAGTTTCTGCAAACCAGAAATGGGCATCAGAAGGCGGATGTGGCGAACACGATCACGGTGCTGGAGTACAAGCATTATCCTTTCTTCATCTGCTGCAGTGATGTCGCGATCTTTGTCAATGTAATCGATGGTGAGTGGAAGGGGAGGTGAATGTGCCAGCATGTCTGCCACTGGCGTGTCGTATGTACAAATGAGGCAAAGACCTAGGTGGGATGCTGATGCGAGTATGAGGTACCGCCACCTTCGGCAAACGTGTGTGAACTTGTACCACCAGCGTTCACGGTCCCAGTGTCCCCCCTGTAAGATGAGCGCATCGTCGTCTTCATCTTCATACAAGAGAACAGGTCGATAGAGATAAAAGATGTTGAGAAGCGAATCATCGTCGAGAATGTGGATAGATGATCTGTTGCGTGGGGGTCGTATTCACCCAATAAACGTCTATAGCAGAAGGGAGCGTACATCCGGTGTTGGGACTCAGAACTTGATGGAGCTCGGTCGATTCTTTCGGAAGATTGAATGCGAGGGGTGGTAGACAGAAGATGAGACATGCTGGGGGAGTAAGTAACGTTTCCAAGTGTGACCTGGCGTAGATGGGGTGCTTCTGGAACGGGTTGTTGGGACGGGCCGGAAGCGACCGGACCCTCGTAAGTCCACCAAAGCGGGGGATCGTCGCGCACATACGACACTGCCCACATGCGCGCCACAGGTGAGCGCCGCTTGTTGCGTTGGTGTCCAAGCTGGAGGATGAGACTCAAGGTACTTCCAGGACATTGAGGAGATTGGTTCCCGTGAGATTTGTGCGATATTTGGCGTCGAGTGTGCCGCTGATGACACGTTCGCGGATGAAATGTTGAACTATGTAATGGTGCGCGAGCTACGCTATTGTTGTGGTCGCTATCGAACTGATCTGCACAGACCCCAAACTTCTCTCGTGGGCTCAATCGGTTCACGTCCAGGATACAAGAGGACCAAGAAAGAGAAGAGGTTCCAACACGCCCTCTCCATTCCTTCGACTAACCCCTCTGTGTACATATGGCAACGATCATTTCGAGCTTAGGCGAGCTACACCATGAGATCTATGTTGGGAGGGCGAAGCGCGAGCACCGCATCACCGCCAACCGCCCAGAAGTCGAAGCAGGCGGGCGGCGCGGGGCAGTATGCGCGGGTCATCAGGCACATCGAGCGGGCGTCACTCCAATCTGCTGGCTTCCTTCGAATGGTGATGTTGATGTGCGCGTCGTGTTTGCCGTCTCTCGGTGTATCATGATGCCAACCAGGATTCTCTTCTCACATGACTGCATTCGCTATACTGCAGATTCTTTCGGCCCTCAGACCATCATTTGGGAGTACCACTCGAGCGACGGGTGAATCGGGACGAACAGCATCATCCCTAGCGATGTCAACGGTATCTATGGCTATCTCATCATCAACTCCACCGCGGGCACCTTTGCCTTTCCAATGGGAAACTGCATTCCTGACGACTGCTTCTGGCCTCGTCTCACTCGCGCTCGGAGATATCCACGCATCTGCCTACTTCCACCCAAATGATTTGCTACAATTGCTTTCACTGATGCCTCAGCTTGAGCTACTCGGGATTGCCTTTTCATTCCCCTGTTCCCAGTCGTGATGCTGAGATGCAGTTTTTGGACACACTGATCACGACTCGGACACATGTCATACTTCCTGACCTCCGCTGGTTTGTCTTTGGGGGTATTAGTGCTTACTTGGAAGCACTTCTTCCTCGTATGACCACTCCTTTCCTCGAGAAGCTCCGAATCATTTTCTTCAACCAGCTAACCTTTTCCGTTTCACACTTCCCGGTACTTAGGGGAAGAACAGACAACCTCACGTTTCAGACTGCCAAGCTCTCGTTCTATCCCCGGGAAGTTACCGTGGACGTATACCCCGGTCATGGAGCGAAGACATGCCTTATACACGGAAGTTCGCTGCAGTGACTCTGACTGGCCGGTGGTGTCTGCAGCGCGTAAATTTTCAGTGCGCTCAGGACAGTATCCTCCGAGGTGGGATATATTTATATCTCTCTCCACTATGAGAGTCGGTATACACCACTGGAATATTGGCAAAGCGCGGCCGATGGCGCACAATGGCGTGAAATTTTAAGGTGATTTAACAATGTGAAGACCCTTCGTGTGGAAGGTGACCTTGTCATGCAGGTGTTTCATTCTCTGCGGTTAGACGACGAAGAATCATCCCAAATGCGCCTCACATAGATGGCACCGTCACCGATGTCTATCAGTTTCTCTCGTTGTCACATACTTTACATTTCATCCCCTTTGTCTCGCACCCGGCTTTCTCTGGTTGCCTTGTAGCCTATATGATGACTGGATACGTGCACCTAGTTAGGCTGGGTTGCTTGTTCATGGTTATGATTACTTTGTTACTGTCTGCATGTTCACCATAGTGTATGCGATTTACTGATAGACTTGACTAAATGGAGGAAGTTGTAATCTAGAGAACGGCCGGGGGAGGAAGATGTAAGGTGCTGCCTGGCAGCTGGCAGCTCCTACATCCCATATCATGGTCACGGGGTTAGGTAAAGGTATTTGAATTTGACTGACCAACGTCTATTTGTCATCCATCTCCGAGTCCTGTTGTCACCATCCTCGTCAACACTGACTGACCTGATGTCTCATCTCCCACCCCCGACCCCTCCATTCGAATCCACAGAAAAAATGGGCCAAGGTGCGCCTAATAGTGTGTCCCAACAGCGGAGGTACGCTCCCAATACTTGATTTGCGTTATCAGTTTGTCAGTAACCACGGCCCACGGGCAACAGACCCCATAGTATATCTATTCACATCCTTGACGACGATTCACTTCTCAATATATTTCATCTCTGTCGGCCAGTTCTTTTGGACGAAGATGACGTTGAGGCAATCCGTATCTTACGGGGAGGGGATTGGATCCGTGAACGCTGGTGGTACAAGCTCACGCACATTTGCCGAAGGTGGCGGCATCTTGTGCTCGCATCAGCATCCCACCTCGGTCTCTGCCTCATTTGCACGTATCGCACTCCGGTGGCGGACATGTTGGCACATTCACCTCCTCTTCCGCTAGTCATCGACCACGTTGACAAAGATCTCGACATCACTGCAGAAGATGAAGAGGGAATAATGCTTGCACTCCAGCACCGTGATCGTGTTCGCCGCATCCGCATCGAAATGCCTATTTCGAAGTTGCAGAAGTTCACCGTGGCTATGGACGACGAATTTCCGATACTAGAATACCTATATATCGTGCCATCGACCAAACACAATGCGGACTTGATGCTTCCGAAGACATTTCGAGCACCGCATCTACAGCACCTCATACTGATCAACTTCGCCATTCCAGTACGGTCTCCAATATTAACGACTGCCGTAGGCCTCGTCACACTCTCACTTCAGAGGATTCCCCCATCCGCCTACTTCCACCCAGATGATTTACTCCAACGGCTTTCACTCATGCCTCAGTTGGAGACACTCGGCATCAACTTTCACTCCCCCGTTCCTAACCGCGATGTTGAGAGGCAGCTTTTACATAAGCCGATCATTACACAAGTCACCCTTCCCAACCTTCGCTGGTTTGCGTTGGGGGGTGTTAGCGTTTACTTGGAAGCGCTTCTTCCCCGAATGACTACCCCACTCCTTGAGAAGCTCCAAATCATGTTCTTCAACCAGCTCAGTTTTCCCATTCCGCACCTGCTGCATTTTATAAACACAGCAGAGAACCTCAGGTTTAGCAACGCCTGGATCAGATTCTTTGCGAGAGGAGTTACGGTAACGGTATATCCCAGTGAAGGGGCCAAGATGTACACTTTGTACCTAGAGGTTGGATGCGGGCACCTCGACTGGCAGGTAGCGTCGACAGCGCAAATTGTTAACACCCTCAGCACGGTGTTCTCTGCGGTGAAGTACCTTACTCTCGACTACGGGAGATCCTCTTTGCGATCTGAGTGGCGCAACGAAGCAGACCGCACCCAGTGGCGCGAACTTCTCAGGCCATTCAGCAACTTGACGACTCTTCGTGTGAATATTGGCCTCACGACGCAGCTTTCCCATGCCCTAGAATTAGATGATGGAGAAGCACCCCTGGTCCTCTTACCCGAGCTGAAGGAGTTGTCATACTCTCCAAGTGGCGATGCTTCCAGCGCATTCACCGCATTTATTAATGCCCGCCAGAGGGCAGGCCGTCCCGTAACTCTGACCCCCCGTGAAACACGCCTCCCTCGACGATAGTCCTGATACGTGGTGCACGGTGGGCGCTGTAAACAAACAGCTAGCTATAGGCCTTGCCTCTCCCCATATTGGGAGAGACAGCTCCCATATGCAACCCACTGGTTGATTCATCTATTGTCCAGACTCCTACCCCCAATCCCGACAGCTCTCACAACGATCACGGTATCTTGATTGTTAAGATTGTGATGACAAGCACATCCCACGGCCGGTCATCGATGGCACTCACTGGGCATCTACCATCTTACATTAACGGCGCCGAACGATGATTATCTTACCCAGGTCGCTCGATCGTGGTCGTACATATTCTGCTTCTGTCTGGGAAATGATGATATTCCATCCTGGTTAATGTACGAATACACCCCTACTGCTTTAGTGTCTGTATGTTTAAACTCAACGTACTCTGATGATGATGTTCATAACTCCACTACAGGCATGTGACCTGATGATGTATAGTCAACTATAACGAACGAAGACAGAACTGGGGCCGTACTCGTAGCCCTCGCCCCTCGGTCCAACCGCAACGGTTCTTAATTTTGGGAATGAGGTGGGAGTGGACGGTCCGTAGCAGCATCAAATGCACAGACAGCGGCGCGATTGAGAGAAGTGACAGGAGGTGCATGTGTCCTTGTACAGTTATGAACATAAATCATACATCTTGAGCCTCCGTCAGGGAATAGCTAGAGGGATGGAGTGGTCAAGGATAGTTATTATAGTTAGCAGTGGCCATACGCACTTGTGCGGCGTACGGACACTTCTCTCAGCCAGAGGGGAGGAATACCAAGCTGAACGTAGGAGCCGCCAGATGCAAAGAGTAGCCATTTAAGGGGCGGAAGAGAGGCAAAGTGTTGTCGCTCGAGATGGATGGGACAGAACGTTGAAGACAACCGAGGCACTTCTCACGTGACTTCATACGGCATCAACTTCAAAGCCAAACGAGGCGAGTTAATATGTAGCGTTTGCCCCTCGTCAACGCCTACTGACATGTCTCATTGTTTCTCGACCTCAACCTGTCTTCCATTTATCGGAAGGGTCCGCAGAAGTGCACCAACTCATGAGTCTCAACATCCCGCGTAAGCCCCCTGCTCTTGCTCAGCTTATCGATTCGAATCAGTAAATATGGCGCACATTTAACAGACCGCATAGCACACTTATCCACATCCTCAACGATGTTTCGCTTTTAAAAATATTTTGTCTCTGTCGGCCAGTCCTTTTAGAGGATGATACTGATAAGGACCGCATCCTAGAGGGAAAATGGGACCGCGAACGCTGGTGGTATAGACTCATTCATGTTTGCCAAAGGTGGCGATATCTTGTACTCGCCTCAGCATCCAACCTTCGTCTCTGCCTTTTCTGTACATTTGGCACCTCCGTGGCTGATATGGTGGCGCATTCACCCCATTTACCCCTCATTATTGATTACGTTGACCAAGGCCACAACATGACTGTGGACGATGAAGAGGGAATACTGGTTGCTCTCCAGCATCGTCATCGAATCTGCCGCATCCGCCTTTCTATCCCTGCGTCAAATTTATGGAAGCTAGTTGCTGCTATAGACGGTGAATTCCAAATGTTGGAATATTTGTTTATCAAGCCTCTGAACAACGACGACCAAAGCCTGATCCTTCCTGAAACTTTCCATGCACCACATCTACGCCATGTTGCGCTGAGAAATGTCACCTACTCCCCTGGCATGTCCCATATCCCACCGCCTACTCCTCGTGTTCAATCTGCTGAAGGGATCGACCGAGGTGCATTGAGCTCTGTATCCCAGCCCTGGAGGTAGGTTCCATTTTGCTCTATATGTTCATCGGCATGAGTAAACCCTACCACACGCGATAGATTGCGTGGTACATTTATCCACATCCTCAACGAGGATTCGCTTCTCAACATATTTCATCTCTATCGACCAGCTCTCTTAGACGAAGCTGAAGATAACGATACCCGCATCTTACAGGGGGGGAAGTGGGACCGTGAACGCTGGTGGTACAAGCTCACTCACGTTTGCCGACCGTGGCGATACCTTGTGCTCGCATCAGCATTCCATCTAGGTCTTTCCCTCGTTTGTACATATGGCACGCCCGTGAAAGACATGCTGGCGCATTCACCTCCACTTCCTCTTACCATCGATTATATTGACCAGAGCCACAACATTACTGCAGAAGACGAAGAGGGAATAATGCTTGCACTGCGGCACCGTGATCGTGTGCGCCGCATCCGCCTTCAGATTCCTGTTCCAAATTTGCAGAAGCTCCTTATGACCATCAATGACGAATTCCCGATGCTAGAGTACCTGTATATCAGGCCACCGGCCAAGGATGGAATGGGCTTGATACTTCCTAAAACATTTCAAGCACCACAACTTCGCTACTTCGTACTGGAGAACTTCGCCTTTTCGATAAGATCTCCATTACTTACGACTGCCACGGGCCTAGTCACACTCTCGCTTAACCGTATCCACCCGTCCGCTTACTTCCGCCCAAATGATTTGCTTCAACGGCTTTCACTGATGCCTCAGTTGGAGGTGCTTGGGATCTCCTTTCACTCTCCTGTTCCCAACCGTGATATCAAGATGGTGTTATCGGGGACACCGATCATGACACACGTCACCCTTCCTAACCTTCGCTGGTTTGGTTTCACAGGTGTTAGCGCTTTCTTAGAAGCGCTTCTTTCTCGGATGACCACCCCTTTGCTCGAGAAGATTCAAATCGCTTTCTTCAATCAGCTCACCTTTTCCGTTCCACACCTCCTGCAATATGTGGGCACGACAGAGAGCCTCAGGTTCAGCAGTGCCTGGATCGGGTTCTTTACCGGGAGAGTTGTTATGATGGTGTATCCCCATGACGGAGCCAAGATGTATACCCTGTATCTAGAGGTTGGATGCGGACACCTCGACTGGCAGGTAGCGTCTGCAGCGCAAATCTTCAGCGCGCTTAGGACAGCATTCTCTACTGTGGAGTATCTTACTCTCGATTATTGGAGACATTCTATAGGATCTGAGTGGCACAAGGAAGCTGACCGCACCCAATGGCACGAACTCCTCAGGGAAGTTAGCAACGTGAAGACCCTTCGTGTAGATGTCGGCCTCGTCACGCAGTTGTCCCGTGCTCTACAATTAGACGATGTAGAATCACCCACGGACCTCTTACCCGAACTGAAGGAGTTGTCATGCTCTACAACTGGCGATGCTGAAGATGCATTCACCATGTTCATCGATGCCCGCCAGAGGGCAGGCCGCCCCGTAACTCTGACCTCTCGTGAGGCACGCCTCGCTCAGTGATATCCGTGAGTCCTGGTGCGCGAGGAGGGTGGTGCGAATAGCCTTCTCCTCACCCGATATTTTGGAGACGGCTCCGATATGCGACTCACTGATCCATTCATCTATCTCCCAGACCTCTGCGTTCAGCGCCCAGCCCTGGCAGCTCTCACCATGATCACGGTATCTCGATTGCTGAGATCGCGATGATAAGTACAGCCTGGATCAATCGTCATCACCACTGCCACTTTCATGGACGTCTACAGTCATACATTGTCACCGACCTTGTATTTTCCGTCCTCGCTTCGCAACTTTCTTCTTCCTACTTGTAACTTTAACGGCACCAAACGATAATCGTGTTACCTAGGTCACTTGTTCTGGATCAGAAAGATCCTATTTCTGTCTGGAACTCGACGATATGTCATCCTGATCGATATACGAACACAATCCTATCGCTATAGTTTCTGTCTTTTGAGACTAAATCTGCGGCTGCGGTGTTGAGAATGAGACTTGAAACTGTTCCGCACCGTTTAGTGCTACCGACTTTCAACACATTACCAAAAGGTAGATGGCCTGCCAAGTGTTGTGTTGTGTGGCCGTCACTAAACCCAGTGGAAATGGGAAGGGTGTTGAAGACTGGGACTATCACCTTAGCTCGGCACCGCTCGTTCCGATCGCAAGGTTTGCATGACTCTGGAGATGGGGATACGGACGTCCGTTGCAGCATCAAATGAGTGCAAAGACACCATAATAGCGGAGTCGATTGGTACATTCATAGCTGTAGACGTAAATCATCTCACACCCCGAGTGTTGGCCTGAGAATGGCTACCGATCGTGTGGTTAAGGGTAGCAGTTAGGTGGAGCTGAGTGGCTATACACGCTTGTGCGGCGTACGTAGTGATGTTCCCACCCGGCTTGGCCTCAAAAGCCCCGGCTTTGCTTTGGCCAGAGGGGGCTTTGGCTTTCTCAAATCCCAGGCCGAGCCAAAGCCGTCAACCAGGGCTTGGCCCTGGCTTGGCTTGGCCCAGGCCGCGGCTTTTGTATGTAAAAGCATTTGACTTGTTGCTCTGGCCAGAACAAGACATCCATGTTGTGTCGCACAGGTGGGGGGGCTAACGGGGGCTGGCTGGGCAGTGTTGTGCACCATCGCCTGCCCGCGCTGCGAGCCAAACCCACAGGGGCGCCGTGCGATGTTGTGTGCGCACGCGGGCCATTGGGGGTGGGGTGGGCAGTGTTGTGCACCCTCGCGCACGCGCGCTTGGTGGTGTCGCGTGTGCTACGAGCCAGACCCACAACGCGAAAAATAGCGTTTATTCCGAGAGTGTTTGTCGCACGAGAGGCACTTACGGAGGTGGGAAGCGCCGAAGAGGCAGAAGCGTGCCAGTCAGGTTGGATGAACGAGCTCGGCATTGTCCGACACTGGTTTTCTTTGTAAGCGGTTTACCAGTAAACCATTTCATTCCTCCCTACCGTTCTCTGTTGCATGCTTCCACGTCTCTGCTCACCCGAGGTCAAGAAAAGCCAAGAGTGCGTTAGTGAATGGACGGACGTAGGCCCACCTGCCGACGACAAAGGATAGGCAATGTCCTTTTCAGTTGGTGAGGGGACGGTTTATATGCAATGAATGTTCATACGATGTGTTGGTTTACTCACCAACATTGGCAGGCTCTTCCCCTCCCCGGGCGTCTGAAGAGGTCGAAACCGTGGCAGCAACAGCAATCATAACATATTGCGTCTTACGTGATAGCACCTGTTGCACAAGCACCCTCTACTCAATCCTCTTCAACAGAGAGGTACCCACTCCTTCCGCATACATGCACCGACATCCACTTCTTCCCCCATTTTCCTGTTCACATCAACCTCAGACAACCTCCTGGCTGTATTAGAGCCATGCTTGCAACGGCCATAACGTGGTACTCGCGTGGCCAAGGCCACCATCTAGGGTGGGCTACAGCAGTTGCGCGGGTCACACGACTACTATCTAGGCCGCCATAGGTGCAGGTGTCACATCAAACAGCAAATCAAGTGCTGGACTAGCAGGCGGCACCACAAAGTGTCACCTGCAACTCTGGCGGTGGAGGTAGTAGAGGTAGTGGCGGCGGTGGTGGCGAGAGAAAAAGTGGAGGTACTTTTCTTCTGTGGAAAGTAGGTGTAGCGGGTATATAATGTTGATCTGTCTCGATACCAGGATACGGCTGATAAAGGTGAACGCGGTGAACCATGAGCGGGAGCGGGAGTGGCTGGTTGACTACGCGACTATTTATCTTATCATAAAGTCGAGGATAAGGCGATACCATACAGTCGGGGTTGCAGGATTCCTCTTTCTCATCCTTCTTCCTTGTTCCAGACCAGTTCCACTAGTACCAGGGTTTCCCGGATTACAATTTACTGCTGCGACGGCTGGCATGGTGCACATCACTCCTCGAAGATACTTAAATCATATCATACTCTGTTTTTATGCACGGCGCTATACAATCCACTAGTAACTCGACACGGAGAAAATCGGTATCCAGAGAATGGTCTCCAGGTACGGGCCACATTTCAGCGCCTCCCACATTCCATGACTCGGAGGTCAACCACGAGGCCCACTAATATCCGCCTGTCTTCGGTCACATCCTCGTCAATACTCACTTCCTTGTTATGCCTCATTGCCTGTCTACTATCTACCTTCCATTTGTTGGAAGGCGCCGCCGAAGTGCATCAAGTTGTCAACACACCAGGTAAGCTCCCTGCACCTGCTTGGCTTATCGGTCAGTAAAACACGGTCCGGATGTAACAGACCTCATAAGGCACTTATCCACATCCTCAACGATGATTTACTTCTCCACATATTTCATCTCTGTCGGCCGGTTCTTTTAGAAGGCGAGGCTGACGATCCTCGCATCTTAGAGGGACGCTGGTGGTACAAGCTCGTGCATGTTTGCCAAAGGTGGCGATACCTTGTACTCGCCTCAGCATCTAACCTACATCTTTTCCTCCTCTGCACACATGCCACCCCCGTAGCAGACATGTTGGCCCATTCACCCCTCTTGTCTCTCATCATCTATTACGTTCACCAAGATCCGAGTCGCGAGATGATTGTGGAAGATGAAGAGGGAATACTACTTGCTCTCCAGCATCGTCACCGAGTCTCCCACATCCACCTTTGGATCCCTTCCTCGAATTTACGGAAAATGGTTCTAGCTATGGACGGGGAATTCCCAAAGTTGGAATATCTGTATATCAGGCCTCTGACTGACGACGGAAAAACCCTGATACTTCCGAAAACATTTCAAGCTCCATGCCTACGCCAGGTTACACTGAGAAATGTTACATACCGCCCTGGCATGTCTCATCTCTCACCTCCTACCCCTCCCATCCAGTCTGCCGAAGGAATTGGCCGAGGTGCATCAAGTTCTGAGTCTCAACTCTGGAGGTACGCTCCCTTCTACTATACTTGTTTATCAGCACGAGTAAACACAACCCCCTCGTAATAGGATTCGTGGTACATTTATTCACACCCTTGACGATGACTCACTTCTCAACATATTTTATCTCTATCGACCTATTCTCTTGGACAAAGATGAGGATGATGATAGGCTCATCTTACAAGGCGGAAAATGGGACCGTGAACGCTGGTGGTACAAGCTCACCCATGTTTGCCGAAGGTGGCGGTCCCTTGTACTCGGATCGGCATCCTACCTGGGTCTTGGCCTGGTTTGTACATATGGCACACCGGTAGCGGATATGCTAGCACATTCACCTCCTCTTCCACTCATTATCGATTACATTGACCTGAATCGCAATATCACTGCAAAAGATGAAGAGGGAATAGTGGTTGCACTTCAGCACCGTGATCGTGTGCGCCGGATCCGTCTTCGGATGCCTGTTCCATGTTTGCGGAAGCTCATCATGACCATAGACGAGGAGTTTCCGATGCTAGAACACCTGAATATCGAGCCTCAGACCAGTGACGATACGGGTTTGATACTCCCAAAAACATTTCAAGCACCACATCTACGCCACTTAGTCTTGGTCAATCTCGCCTTTCCAATAGGATCCCAATTACTCATGACCGCCGTGGGCCTCCTCACACTCTCGCTGCAACGGATTCCCCGATCTGCCCACTTCCACCCAAATGATTTACTCCAACGGCTCTCATTGATGATTCAACTTGAGGTACTTGGAATTGACTTTCGCTCGCCAGCTCCCAACCATGATGTCGAGATGCAGCTGTTGGATACACCGATCATGACACCCGTCACACTTCCTAACCTTCGCTGGCTTGGGTTTTATGGTGCTAGCGCTTACTTGGAAGCGCTTCTTTCTCGAATGACCACCCCTCGCCTCGAGAAGTTTCAAATCGAATTCCCCAGCCAGCCCACCTTTACTGTCCCATACTTCTCGAAAGTTATTAGCACAGCTAAGGACCTCAAGTTTAGTGGTGCGGCCAGTGCCAAGATGGGGTTCTCGATTCGGTATGTTTGGGTGATGGTATATCCCCATACTGGAGCGAAGATATATTTCCTTGACATGACCATTCAATGCGGACACCTCGACAGGCAGGTGGCCTCAGCAGCGCAGCTTTTCAATTCGCTCAGAGCAGTCTTCTCAGCCGTGGAGGGTCTAACTCTTCAGTTTGAGAGGCACTCAATATCGTCGGAGTGGAGCAATGAAGCGAACCGCACACAATGGCGCGAACTATTCAGGTCGTTCAGCAATGTGAAGACCCTTTGTGTTCCCCTTGGCCTTGTCAAACAGGTTTCCCGTTCTCTACGAGTAGACGATGGGGAATCAGCCATGGAACTATTTCCGGTGTTGAAGGATCTCTCATATTCTGCATCGGATGAAGCTGGGGACGATTTCACTGGGTTCATCGATGCCCGCAAGAAGGCAGGCTACCCTGTAACTCTGGACCGGCGTTGAGCGCACCTCGCTCAGCGATAGTCGTGAACTGTGGTTTCCAGCGAACAGCGCAGCGAGCGGCCAAGCTTGGGGTGACCCCGGGTCAATACTTGTATCACAGTTCCCGTGCGCAGCTCGTCGTGCTGTTTCGTCTATCATGCGGACTACTGCCCTCACTCCCGCTTGCTCTCCGTCACACCGCGCATGAACGGCACTCACATGGATGTATACCAGCTTGCCCTAGCGTGTATTTTCATCTCCCTTGCCCGTCATCTTAGATTCTCTGACCCGATTGTAGCCTCAACTACCCTATATGATGCCCACTGTAAAACTGCATCCTATGGGTGCACCCAGGTCGTTTGTTCGTAGTCTTATTACTATGATGGGGAGAACAAGTTGTCTCAGTTCAACTGGTTCTCTCTTCGCCAGAAACGACGTGGTTTCGCGTTGTCTTATACAGTTGTTATGCATGTGAGACCGATTGGCTTACCCGTCCTATTGCCACTCCGCTGTGACTTTGATGCTTCCTCATGTGCACGAGAGTACCACCTGACGCGAAACAATGTACGCTGGGTGAAAAGTCAGGCCACTCAAAGAGCGGAAGAGAAGGTACTGGTGCTCGAAATGGTGACAGAACAGGTCGCAAATGGCACCGTAGCGTGAAAAAAGTGAGACCGCCTCTGGCAGGTTGTCATACTACAGGCAACAAGTGGCAGGCAACGAGTGGGCCGAGGAGTACAGTCCGGTGAGTGAGCGAGGTGATCCTACGGAAATTCCCGGGGCTGTCACGGAGATTTCCAGCCGGGCCGAGGGTGACTTTGACCAAGCGCTAGTGTTGCCGCAAGTTCAAGTTGACACCGGTGTGACTTGAACTTGACTTGGATATGATGCAACTTGAAGCAACTTGCACCGCCAAGTTCTCACCGGCAGAAACTTTCCCACACGCTCAGATCTACTCAGTCAGACCCGAATGACCCCAGCAGCTGCACCTGTTCGTGGTCTCAGGTGCCAAGGCAGTGCTTAGAAGCCGAGGAAGATGCTCGTGATCTTTGTACAGTTCATAATGACCTTCACTGGCATGGGGAAGAAAGTAATTGGATAACATATTGCCAATACGCACGGTAGGCATCCTTTACGTATCGGCGTAAAAGTCTTCCAAGTCTTACATCGCGACACCTTGGCTCTCGTTCCGCATCCTGCAGCACCTGTGGCTACCCAACAACCGGTGATTATTGGCAACTGTGGTTACGAATCACTTTTAATACGCCCCCGCGGCAAGCGCTTGGACTTCTGGTGTTGTAGTACGCCGTGTTGGCGCAATCGGCAAACGCGCTACTGCGCGCGTATGACATCTCCGCCCATTCCCCGGACGAGGTGTTCCCTGAACGCTTGCTCGAGCTCATCAATGATGCCCGCTTCGCGTGGCCCACGCATCTTGCCGCGGAGTCGCTCCGCCGCTCCAGGTCCTTCCCGAAGGACTCTAGCGGCGTCTGGCGCTATATCTTTGAGCAAGAGGCACCGGGCAGCGGCATCTCGCACCACACGACAGGCCTCCTCTACATCTTCGATACTGCGAGACCCGCCTTTACCTCGCAGTCGCTCCTCACACCCCCAGACCCAGACACGTTCTTTCCAGACCACTTTGATGTCAATGATGATGATGTTGATGATGACGACGACGACGTGCCGTTCGACAACTCGGCTTTCGAGGATGGCGCAGGCTCATAAGATTGGGCGTTGGCGCCGTCATCGGTGGACCAGTACCAGTATACGGCTGTGCGTGATGCGCTGCAGGTGCGCTGGCTGGCGTTCGCGTACAGGTAGGCGCCGTGGCCGTGCGAGAAGGTGTTCGTGTTTGGGCCCGAGGGCGAAGCGGGTGAGCGCGGGGCGAACATCCTCGAGAGCCGCCGGCGCACTGCGGCTTGGGGCGAGGCGTTCGAGCCGCTCGGCCGCGCGCTTGTACGGAAAGTCGGGCTCCCTGTCCAAAAAATGTTCCATTGAATCCTATCAGCTACTGGAATGTAAGTTTAACTGAATCTTCGCTCGCATATACATTGAACCTGTGTAAAAGGAATCGGAAAGGGTCTTTCCCCTTACCTTCAAAGTATCCTGCCAGTCCAGGCCTCCTCTGTTCCTTGCGAACCCGCCTTCTCGGTAAATAAAGAGACATGTGTCATGCAGAGAAGTCCACTATCCACAGGAGTACTGGAAGTCCTCCAGGTGTTGAAACATCAACATCTCTACAAAGAAGAACATCTTGACTTCACATCTCTCCGGATTGCAAACGAAGATTACTCAATCGAGCGAGCCACAGAAGCCACTATCAATGAGCTTGTGTCCTCAGCACAAAATGCAATGAGTTATTAGTTTTATTGTGCAACATAGACAGTACTTGAGAACAACACTAGTCGTTGTATATAATGTACTTATTTCCAGTTAAAAAACATGTCTTCGCCGATTATATATGAGGACCAGATCAACAAGCACCACTGTGAGAAGTTTGCAAATTAAATTATTTTCACTGGCTGGGAAGAATGGTCCGTAAGTCTCGAACTTGTAAGTCACACCGGTGTCAGCTTGGCGGTGCAAATTGAAACCAAGTTACCAGCTTGGATTGGCCTGGATTGGACCGCGGCAACACTACTGAGCACAGCCCAACCACGCGCCCCAATGCATCTGCAACCGCAGCTGCTGTGAAAACATCACTACCAACACCAGCCAGCGATGCCTCAGCGGTTTCTCTCCAAGTGAGGGGATCATTTTGGTGCCAAGATGGACAAAATGGAACTTGGGCGCGAGAAGGGTAACACCACACAAATTGCGGCAACGTCCTGTGGCTGTGACGCTAGTCACCTACGGGCAAACAGGAGCAGAAAGCTATCAATATCATAGATATTCCCGGCGCATCCATCTCCTTCACCTAGTTCTTTGTCTTTGAGTCTTATTCGCTCGCTGTGGCCTGATTCTACCAAGGTCACGGCTCCATGCCTATCGCAGTAACAGTCACGGTGATTCTTAACATTCCTCTGAATCCCCAAATACCCTCTTCCCGCACTATAACGTTACTCAATACAATCCACTGATAGACTGGAATGAGT
Organism: Russula compacta; assembly: GCA_022376555.1. Classification (NCBI taxonomy): domain Eukaryota; kingdom Fungi; phylum Basidiomycota; class Agaricomycetes; order Russulales; family Russulaceae; genus Russula; species Russula compacta. The sequence goes on from WTXH01000109.1 coordinate 111,849, forward strand.
GGAGAAGGGCGAGTGATTCGGAGAGCGGTGTAGAAATACATGACAGGCGGAGTTTTGCGCCATTGCGCCACCATCTAGAAATGTTCCCATACTAGTCATGAGGCCGTTGGCCGACATATCTCATCCTCGTCAGTACTTGCTACCTTGCCATGTCTTCCCTCCCCCTCCCCTCCCATTTCTTTAAATCCGCAGAAAAAATCAGCCCAGATGCACCGGGTCGTGTGTCTCTACGACGGAGGTACAGTATGCTCCCCTCTGCTATGTTTACCAGCTCATGGGCAGCAGTTTATGCAGTACACTTATCTATATCCTTGACGATGATTTGCTTCTCAACATATTTTATCACTGTCGGCCTGTTATTTTAGAACATAATGGTGACGACGACCATATCTCAGAGTGCCAGAAATCGGTCAGCGAACGCTGGTGGTACAAACTTACCCACGTTTGCAGAAGGTGGCGTTACCTTGTACTCGCATCAGCATCCCACCTGTCTCTTTGTCTTATCTACACACGTGGCACTCCCGTAGCAGACATGTTGGCCCATTCACCCCTCTTGCCTCTCATCATCTATTACGTTCACCAAGATCCGAGTCACGAGATGACCATGGAAGATGAAGAGGGAATACTACTTGCTCTCCAGCATCGTCACCGAGTCTCCCACATCCACCTTTGGATCCCTTCCTCAATTTACGGAAAATGGTTCTAGCTATGGACGGGGAATTCCCAAAGTTGGAATATCTGTATATCAGGCCTCTGACTGACGACGGAAAAACCCTGATACTTCCGAAAACATTTCAAGCTCCATGCCTACGCCAGGTTACACTGAGAAATGTTACATACCGCCCTGGCATGTCTCATCTCTCACCTCCTACCCCTCCCATCCAGTCTGCCGAAGGAATTGGCCGAGGTGCATCAAGTTCTGAGTCTCAACTCTGGAGGTACGCTCCCTTCTATATTTGTTTATCAGCGTGAGTAAACACAACCCCTCGTAATAGGATTCGTGGTACATTTATTCACACCCTTGACGATGACTCACTTCTCAACATATTTTATCTCTATCGACCTATTCTCTTGGACAAAGATGATGATGACGATAGGTGCATCTTACAGGGGGGAGAATGGGACCGTGAAAGGTGGTGGTACATGCTCACGCACGTTTGCCGAAGGTGGCGGTACCTTGTACTCGGATCGGCATCCTACCTGGGTCTTGGCCTGGTTTGTACATATGGCACACCGGTAGCGGATATGTTGGCACATTCACCTCCTCTTCCACTCATTATCGATTACATTGCCCCGGATCGCGAAATAAGTGCGGAAGATGAAGAGGGACTACTGCTTGCACTTCAGCACCGTGATCGTGTGCGCCGGATCCGCCTTCGGATGCCTGCTTCAGATTTGCGGAAGCTCATCATGACCATAGACAACAAGTATTCAATGCTAGAATACCTGTATATCGAGCCTCCGACCAGTGACGATACGGGTTTGATACTCCCAAAAACATTTCAAGCACCACATCTACGCTACTTAATAATGGTCAATTTCGCTTTTCCAGTCGGATCCCCATTACTCATGACCGCCGTGGGTCTCGTCACACTCTCGCTGCAACGGATTCCCCGATCTGCCCACTTCCACCCAAATGATTTACTCCAACGGCTCTCAATGATGCCTCAACTTGAGGTACTTGGGATTGACTTTCGCTCGCCAGCTCCCAACCATGATGTCGAGATGCAGCTGTTGGATACACCGGTCATGACGCACGCCGCACTTCCTAACCTTCGCTGGTTTGGGTTCTTTGGTGTTACCGCGTACTTGGAAGCGCTTCTTGCTCGGATGACCACCCCATTCCTCGAGAAGTTTCAAATCGAATTCCCCGACCAGCCCACCTTTACTGTTCCGTACTTCTCGAAATTTATTAGCACAGCAAGGACCTCAAGTTTAGTGGTGCGGCCAATGCCAAGATGGGGTTCTCGATCCGGTATGTTTGGGTGATGGTATATCCCCATACTGGAGCGAAGATATATTTCCTTGACATGACCATTCAATGCGGACACCTCGACAGGCAGGTGGCCTCAGCAGCGCAGCTTTTCAATTCACTCAGAGCAGTCTTCTCAGCCGTGGAAGGTCTAACTCTTCAGTTTGAGAGGCACTCAATATCGTCGGAGTGGAACAATGAAGCGAACCGCACACAATGGCGCGAGCTATTTAGGTCGTTCAGCAACGTGAAGACCCTTTGTGTTCCCCCTGGCCTTGTCAAACAGGTTTCCCGTTCTCTACGAGTAGACGATGGGGAATCAGCCATGGACCTGTTACCGAAGTTGAAGGATCTCTCATATTCTGCATCGGATGAAGCTGGGGACGATTTCACTGGGTTCATCGATGCCCGCAAGAAGGCAGGCTACCCTGTAACTCTGGACCGGCGTTGAGCGCACCTCGCTCAGCGATAGTCGTGAACTGTGGCTTCCAGCGAGCACCGCAGCGAGCGGCCAAGCTTGGGGTGACCCCGGGTCAATACTTGTATCACAGTTCCCGTGCGCAGCTCGTCGTGCTGTTTCGTCTATCATGCGGACTACTGCCCTCACTCCCGCTCGCTCTCAGTCACACCGCACATGAACGGCACTCACATGAATGTCTACCAGCTTGCCCTAGCGTGTATTTTGCATCTTCATTACCCCTCATCTTAGATTCTCTGACTGGATTGTAACCTTGCTAACTACCCCATTCGATGCTCACTATAAATTTGCAACCTATGCGTGCGCCCAGGTCGTTTTTTCGCAACCTTATCGCTATGATGGGGAGAACAAGTTGGTCTAGTTCAACTGAATTCTCTCTTCGCTAGAAAAGACGTGGTTTCGCGTTGTGCTATGCAGTTGTTATGCATGTGAGATCGGTCAGCTCACCCGTCCTATTGCCACTCCGCTGTGACTTTGATGCTTCCTCAGGTGCCCGAGAGTACTGTAATTCCCACCCCACGAGCGAGCCTGACGCAAAGCAGTGTACGCTGGGTGAAAAGTCAGGCCCTTTAAAAGAGCAGAAGAGAAGGTAGGCATCAGGAAAACTCAAAACAACTTAACCGTCTTAGAGCCCTTAATGGCCAGTCAAAGCTAGTAAAGTAAAAACTTAAGAAGTAATTTAAGACAAAAATAAGACCATCCATTTCCTTAAACTGCTTAAAATAAAACTTAAGGCATTTCAGTTGGTTAAGTTGAATTTAAGTTAAATTTTTTTGGGTTTTCCTGATGGCCTACTGGTGCTCGAAATGGTGACAGAATATGTTGCGAAAGGGACCATAACACGAAAAACATAACGCGAAAACAGTGAGGTGCCTCTGAAAGCTTTTCACACTACAGGCAGTGAGCGCGGACCGGTAAATGAAATGCGAGCGAGGTGGTCCCTTCGGAAATTCCCGGTGCTGGCAACGCAGGCTCGAAGATTTGCAGCCGGGCCGGGATGACTTGGCGCTGCCCCCCCCCCCCCCTTCGTCCGCCCAACCCCCTACGATTATCAGTTACGCGCCGCGATGCAATCACAGCTGCCATGAAAACATCACCAACACCAGCCAGCGATACCTCGGCGGCTTCCCTCACCCAGCAATTCCAACTCACGGAGGCTGAACCCCACAGGTTAAAATACCGGCACAGCGTTGGAGTGTCAGCATGTATTAACCAAGGAAAGACAACCCTCACAGAATGCATTTTATGTTGCACCAGTCGGATACGCGATGTCCATGAGGTTGTTATTTTCTCTCTCCTTCCAATTAAGCCTTTTGCCTTTGGGCTCCGATGCTGAAGTTCAGCAATTAGTAAGCTGCTCGTATACTCATATACTCAGACCAATGGGACGGACGCTGGGAGGACGACGACACGTTGTTCATACCGTTGCCATGTATCTTACCATTGGACTTTCATGTTGGATGTTACCATTATACTTTGACAGTGATTAAGGTGGTCTCATGAAGGGTTGGCAGTGGCATGCTTGTGTGAAGTGAATAGCGAAGGTTGTGGTGGCAGGAGAGGAAGCAGCGGTGTGGCTTCTATGCGGAAGGTAGATGTTGAGTTACGGGGACACGGTAGATCATTGATGAAGCTATGGAGGTGAACTATGAAGTGGGTGCAGTATTTGTATGATCTGATTGACTAGGCGACCATTTATGTTATAGTGGATATGGCCGTGGTGTAGGCACGTGGGCGTTGGTCATTCGCGTTCGACCTTTTATCCAATATCCTCTCTTTCCCGCACCGTAACATGACTCCATCCCAGTACACTTCATTAATAGACTCGAATGAGCCGGCGGAGAAAGATTAGACCTAATCTGGAGAGCAGTATCGAAGACCCATTAAAGGCAGAGTTTTGCGCCAATCCCATCTAGTACCGTTATCATGATGAGGCTGGGCGACATATCTCGTCCTCGTCCATTCCTACTGCCCTGCCATGTCTTCTCTTTCTCCTCCCTCACTTTTCCCTCAAGTCACAGAAAGAATCAGCCAGGATGCACCGGGTCGCGTGTCTCTACGATGGAGGTACGCTCCCTTCTGCTATGTTTATCACCTTGTGAGTAAATGCAGCCCATGAGCAACAGTCTATGCAGTACATTTATCTATATCCTCGACAACAACTTGCTTCTCAGCATATTTTATCACTGTCGACCTCTTCCTATAGAAGAAGACGATACTGACGACGACCATATCTCAGAGTGCCAGAAATCGGTCTGCGAACGCTGGTGGTACAGACTCGTGCACGTTTGCAGAAGGTGGCGATACCTTGTACTCGCATCAGCATCCAGCCTGGGTCTTTATCTTGTCTGCACACATGCCACCCCCGTAGCAGACATGTTGGCCCATTCACCCCTCTTGCCTCTCATCATTGATTACGTTCACCAAGATCTGAGTCGCGAGATGGCTGTGGAAGATGAAGAGGGAATACTACTTGCTCTCCACCATCGTCACCGAGTCTCTCGCATCCGTCTTTGGATCCCTTCCTCAAACTTACGGAAACTCGTTGCGGCTATGGACGGGGAATTCCCAAAGTTGGAGTATCTGTATATCAGGCCTCTAACTGACGATGGAAACACGCTGATACTTCCGAAAACATTTCAAGCTCCACGTCTACGCCAGATTGCACTGAGGAACGTTACTAACTGCCCTGGCGTGTCTCATCCCCCGCCTCCTACTCCTCGCATTCAATCTGCCGAAGAAATTTGCCGAGTTGCATCAAGTTCTGAGTCTCAACACTGGAGGTAGGCTCCATTTTGCTATATATGTTCACTGCTGTGAGTAAACGCGACCCCCCTCACAACAGAATTCGTGGTACACATATCCACACCCTCGACGATGATTCACTTCTCAACATATTTTATCTCTATCGACCGATTCTCTTGGACAAAGATGAACATAAAGATGACGATAGGCGCATCTTACAGGGGGGAGAATGGAACCGTGAACGCTGGTGGTACAAGTTCACCCATGTTTGCCGAAGGTGGCGGTATCTCATGCGCGGATCGGCATCCTACCTGGGTCTTGGCCTCATTTGTACATATGGCACGCCGGTAGCGGATATGTTGGCACATTCACCTCCTCTTCCGCTCATTATCGATTACATTGACCTGCATCGCGAAATCACCGTGGAAGATGAACAGGGACTAATGGTTGCACTTCAGCACCGTGACCGTGTGCGCCGCATACGCCTTTGGATGCCTGTTCCAGCTTTGCGGAAGCTCATCACAATCATAGACAACGAATTTCCGAAGCTGGAGTATCTGTATATCAGGCCTGCGATAAACGACAGTGTGGGCTTGATCCCTTTCAAAAACATTAAAGCACCAAACCTATGTCACCTCGTATTGTTCAACTTTACGTTTCCCATTGGATCTCCATTACTCATGACTGCCGTGGGCCTCGTCACATTCTCACTTCAAAGGATTCCCCGATCTGCCTACTTCCACTCAAGTTATTTACTCCAACGGCTCTCACTCATGCCTCAGCTTGAAGTAATTGGGATTGACTTTCGCTCGCCAGGTCCCAGCCGTGGTGTTGTGTCACCGGTCATGACGCACATCACACTTCCTAACCTTCGCTGGTTTGGGTTCTGTGGTGCCACCGCTTACTTGGAAGCGCTTCTTTCTCGGATGACCACACCTTTCCTCGAGAAGTTTCAAATCGAATTCCCCGACCAACCCACCTTTTCAGTTCCACACCTCCCGGAATTTATTAGCACAGCAAAGAACCTCAAGTTTAGCAGTGCGGCCAGTGCCAAGATGGGGTTCTCGCCCTGGGGTGTCTGGGTGAGGGTATATTCCCATGCGGGGGCGAAGATGTATTCCCTTGACATCACGGTTAGATGCGAACACCTCGACAGGCAGGTAGCATCCACAGCACAGATTTTTAGTCCGCTCGGAGCAGTCTTCTCCAGTGTGGAGGGTCTGTCTCTCGAGTGTAGGAGGCACTCACTGGCAGAGTCGTCAGAGTGGAACAATGAAGCGGACCGCGCACAATGGCGTGAACTATTTAGGTCGTTCAGCAATGTGAAGACGCTTCGTGTGGATGATGGCCTCGTCACGCAGCTTTCCGATTCTCTACGATTAGACGATGGGGAATTATCCATGGACCTTTTCCCTGAGTTGAAGGAGCTGTCATACCATGCAGGTGGCGGCGACGCATTCATGGCGTTTATCGATGCCCGCCAGAAGGCAGGCCACCCCGTAACGTTGCATCAACTTTGAATGTACCTTGCTCGGCGTTAGTCGTAAACTGTGCCACCTGGCGAGCACAGCAGCAAGTGCTAGGCTTGGAGTGACCTCGAGCCGATACTTGGAACATAGTTCTCGCATACGATTCATTGTGCTGTTCATTCTATCGTCAATCAAGACTATTACCCATACTCCCGCGGGCTCTCACCCCTACCATGGCCACGATCATTTTCGTCACCGCCACGCCATACGTGATTGGCCCCTACATGGATGTCTACCAGCTTTCATCATCTCCAACCCTGTATTTCCCATCTTCCTTGCCCCGCACCCTAGCTCGGTGTCACCACCGCGTTCGACCGACATGCATACTATGGTGTAACAAGCTCTCAGGGTCAAACCCACTATTTTGGCGTTATAGTCCCCGCATATGTCTGGCCGCTTGTCAAGCCCTTCTTTTTGTCGATGTCAACGACGACGTGCTCTGTCTATTACAGTATTTATTTTCGTGCGCTCGGAGAATACCCTCTCCGTTTGGCTAGTCTATCACTGGGCATTCTCTGCCCGACACAGAAAACGAAGAATTTACGTTCATAGATGTACAGCGTCCTTTAGAATTGTTCCTTTTTTCGACTCGGAAATTGTTCGCCGAATATCGCCTTCCCGCCAGACGCCAGATTGCCAGGTATGTTGACCGACCAAGAGAAAACCAGCAAAAGGAGCAACTTACAATGCAGACGCAAACTGCTTTGCGTCAGATTCGCGGGGAGTGAATTGCAGTACTCTCTTATGGCTGAGGAAGCATCAAAGTCACGGTGGATTGGCAACAGGATGGGTAAGCTAACCAATTCTCACATTCATAACAGCTGCATATTAGTAGGTAGCACAGGG